>CM061919.1:46219462-46402828 GCA_031002005.1 Vandiemenella viatica | reverse complement strand
TTATCAGGATGCGAGTGAGTTCAAATGTGGCAGGTGATTGATCTCCCGTTACGTGACATTGCGACTCGTGCAGGGTACGATGCTACGGCAGTAATTTTTTTTTTTTTTTTTTTTTTTTTTTTTTTTTTTTTTTTTTGCCTCTAGCTTTCGCCTCGTCGATCTTGAGGTAATTAGAAGCGAAAAAGGAATAGGGCAAGGAATGGGAGGAATTCGGCCATGGCATTTTTAAAGTGCCGGCGTAATTCAGAGACCGCCGGACGGTGTATTAACGTTTGTCTCACTCTGGAAAATTACCACTAATAATTGTGTTTCACTGATCAATTGTTTGAGTCTCAATTGTCACCTTACAGTTTTCGAAGCAATCTTCCATAGATACATACAACCGGTTCCGGCATTTCTATCCTGAAAGGAAGAGTCCTAAAACATATCTTTTTGATGTTTTACGGCTCGTCTATACCATTACAGCAAGCAATAGGAAGGAGTTGTGCCATAGCTTATCGCAGTTGTTATATAAATACTAGCGGAGTTCCCGGCGTTGCCCGGTATAGTTGGCGTAGATTTAACAGTACCCTATTTTTATTCCCGAAAAACATTTGTATAAAGTTTCATAAAATACGCGCCAACTTTTTCGGAATTAAAGCAAACTTACATTCACCCGCCCCCTACCAAGAAACTGGTGGGCTGAAGTTTATTACTATTATCTCATTCGTCCTAAAAGATTCATGTATATCAAGCTTCGATAATTTGATTAAGAAATTTCATTACTACATTACTGAACAACCCTAGATTATGTTAAAAACTCACATTTGATTCAATTGCGAAGTGAATGGATATACTTTTGGCTTTAACTCTGCAGATAAAATATCAAAAGTGAATCCGGAATAATATTATCGTAAACAGATGACTAATGCTGAACGCCAGAGATGTTGTCCAGAGATCGTGCATAAAGAAAATCTCTGTTGTTTTTACGGCTATATATGTCGTTTAAAAATTGATATCCCGAATTAAAGGAAAGAATACTTCAAGCTATGGCTTTTAAAAACTGAATATATCGAATTAAAAGAAAGAATACTTAAAGCTTTTTTAGTGTGCAAAATAGTAATTACTATAAGACATAAGTTATCTTATTGCTTTCGTTAAAGGCTATGGTCAGAGACATTGTGTTGTGTGTTTAGTGCGGAGTATGCGGCATCTAATTATTCCTCCTGTGGAATTTCTCACCATACGTTCAGAATTTCATTTAATGCTTCTACATTATTTAACGTTGAAACTAAGATATGCCAGACAAGTGAATTAAGATTCTAAACTTTAAAACGGTGAAAATCCCATCGAAATCTGCTCCATAGTTTCCGAGTTTTTATACAACCAATATGTATGTCCGGTTTTCGTTTTATAGATATACATAATAAAAAGTCCTTTTCGGCAGGTCTGCCACTGTTCCTTTGCTCCAAGAGACATTAATTGATGAACTTTTTTTTTATTCGTCACCAATTTTTATTTTAGTATTTAAGAACTATTCACAGACTACGTAGAATGTTACTTACTTAACATTGACAGACACCCAACTGGCGTGGCATCTGATTTGGAGGATTCATTAATATAGGTTGAGTCTCTTCCTGACCTGAGCAAGCAAGGGCTTCTTGTTTTTTAAAATCGAATTAGAGTCTGTCAGCTTACACAGATCGTTATCAGCTTAAGAACACTGAATAACAGGGACTGCAAACGTTCTGTTTGTTAGACAGCATCCATTGGTATGGTCTTGAAGAGTTAGAAAATTTTTGTTTATTAAATTCTAATGGCATACTGTCTGACACGGTATCCTTTTAGGACTTTAGGTACATAGCTTTATTTTGATTCCAGATCATAATCAATGTTACGTAATCCGAGGTATGTTTAATCAATTAACTGTAACCATCGAAGTTCCCTATCGCACTTTGGTTCAAGTAAACAAGTTATCTGACAGCATCTTCCAGATACAAGAGTTCACTTTAAGTAGGAAAAGGCATGTTCCACAGATATTAACCATATCTTTGAGAGTCAGTTAACAATGACGGTGTTTAATCATCAGCCGATGATATCCCTTTGTCCTGTTGTAAGTTAAGGACAGAGAAGTTGAGGTTAGGCAAGCAATCAATCCCTGTCAACACCTCATTAATAATATTGTTTTTTTTTCCTGCTTATGGCTTTACGTGCTGTCAACGTCGAGGTCATTAGAGGCGGCATGGGACGGGGGAAAAGGAACTGGAAGTAATTTGGCCATGGCATTTTGAAGGAAGCATCCTGGCGTTCGCCTGGAGTGATTTGGGGAAACCATGGAAAACCAAATCTGGATGCCCGGACGGGGATTCCGGAATGCGAGACCAGAGGATAATTTTTCTGCTGTAATTTCCTTTGCGTTGTCCTTTTCAGTGTACTCTCAGAATTCAGTTTCCTTGTGGAACAGCTGTGCCTACTAACAGGGCGTTCCACAGCGAAGCGGTTAACTGTTGCTGGTTGTAATAATTATTTGTTGGCTTCTCATTTATTCGGTATTTGTGCAAGATAAAGTTTCATTTATTCTTACAGGCTTCAGTTATATCTAGCTTTTCTTTGGTGTGTTGTAGTAGAATAGACGCAGATAGCCGCGGTTTTATTAGATCCACTCATCGCCTCATGGTGCATTCACATTGATGCAATTTTTTACCATCAAATGCCTAAACTAGCACGTTGGTTTCTTTGAATCTAGCCTCTTCCGAGCTCGGTGTTAGGGAGTTGTTGGTGCCTTTCACACTTGATTAGTTTCGCTGGTCTTCGGGGATTTTTGGGAGGGATACTGGGTAGCCCTATTCTAGTTGTAGATCTTATTGTTCGAGGCGTTGTTATTATTTCATTCAGTTAGGTGTCAATCTTAGCAGTAGGACTGCTAACTGTATACCGAGAAAATTTGAGTTCTCCTATTAATTCCAAGAATCTTTTAGGACGAACAGGTCAATAGTATGTTTGACAGCAATACGGTATTATCGTCAGCGCGCTGCAGGTATGCTGCCGCTTCTCCATGTTATTCGATGGTTATTTCTAATCTCTCAAGCCACTCCCATTGGGTAAAGCCATGACATACGCAGCCATGTATTGCTTACAATAACTTTTTCGTAGATAAATTTAAGTTTAACTATATCGAAGTTTTAGTTAACTTCGGAATTTATTAGTTTTTTTCTTTTACAGTGCCTGTAATCTTTGAAAGAAGCAGTGTATGGTCAATGGGTTATTGATTTATGACTGCAATTAAAATCAAGACTCGTGGTTTTATTTATGGAATCAATTATCGCTCACCGAGAAAGTGATTAATGTCTGCAATACAGGCAGCAATTAATCTTCGACGTCGCTTGATGGCTTCCAGGACAAGATAGCTGTCAAGGTAGGCATCCACCGAATTGAAGGAGTTTAGTAATTAATTAGACACCCGCTTAGCACTGAATTTCTACAAAACGGTACAGAATACTGTGAGAGTTGTATTGTTTTTCTGCGTCTTTCAACACGTGAAGGCTCATAAAGATTAGGGAAGACTGGGGATATAACTAGGCCATTGCTACTCTGTGTTAATGAATACCAATAAAACGCCAGTTTGGCCATCGTGTCTGTACCGCTGTGACGCGTGTAGCTCTGCCTTCTTCGGCGAGCCAATAAGGGCCAGAGATGTTTTCGCTCTTTGTCCATAGATAACGTTGTTAAAGCTACATATGAATGAAGGTTACCCTAATGGTTTAACTGGTTTCAGTCTTAAAACCAACCATCAAGAAAAGTATGTTTTTTTCATACATTAATTGTTAATTTGTTTTTTTTATATTTATATTTGATCCATGTTGTATTCATTGTCCATAGATGTCTATTTTATCAAACTAAGAATTTATATTCAATATTTATTTTTGTAGCAGTACTTCAACATTTGTTCCTTTTAAATTAAAATTTGAAACCAGTCATAAGAAAGTTATGTATTTCGTTTAAATTTCCAAGTTAATTACGAAGAGGACTCTGATATGCAACCAGGTGGACCTGAAATTAATATACAGTGCTTCCAGCGACTTGGCCTTGAATATCCATAGATGGCCGCTAAAATTTCCGTAGATTTGGTACAAAAATCCGGAGACTCGCTAACTGAAAGACTGAAATAATAATTATTGACGGTAGAGTCAAAATCAAGAATAGTTTTTATTTCCAGGTGTTTAAAATTCGAAAAACAAAATAATATTCTACATTTAAAATAAGAAATATCTTTGGACATGGCGTCATTTTCATTACTGCTGCTGCTGCTTTGCACACTCTTTTTTTTTTGGGGGGGGGGCACCATACATTAAATTCAGTTCTGTAACATGAAATTAAAAAATCCGTGCCAACTAGCACGTCACCATGCATAAAGAGTACGCCGATAGTTCTCTATTAAGGTCTTTTAAGATCTATAAAATGTATAATCAAACAAAATATGAGATTTATTTCATTTTAATCGTCGGTTCATGCCAGCGTTTGCAAGGAAACGATTAACAACTACTATAAATTCTGTTATGGATTAACACTATACTCTCAAAGTTTAATAAAACACTAATACAAGAAAAAATTAACAAATAGTAAAAGTAGCAAAAATCCGTAGATATTTCAAGAAAATCCGAAAATCCTAACTTTTTATAAAAGTCCGTAGATCTACAGATAAATCCGTAGAATCGGCAGCACTGTTTATACATTACAGCATCACAAAATCATGTTTAGCGTGATTTAATAAAAATTCTGTTTAGTTAAGCAACTCTGAAGAGATCAGATCACTTTAAAGGAACACAGTAGAGATTTTGTTCGTGGTGGTGAGAAGACGCGTAAGGGACCTCCAAGAATTCCAGCATTTCTATGTTGCCATACACAACGGAGATAGTTGGAGCGATAGGTAGAAGGCATTCTGTCCAATTTCATGTGAACAGTCAGTAGAAAATTTGGCCGAATTTATAGTAATTGCAAGAAATGCTACGCTAAAGAGATATGTTTGCAAAAACTTTGTCAAACAAAAACAAAGCTACGTAATAATATTGTGTTTTAATGGGCGAGGTTATAGCAGAAGTAAACTTTCACTAGCGAGGCAACCTTTGAATATTGCTAGTAATAATAATATCATGTGATGGTAATGAGCTGGCGATAGAGTTTCATGCTGCTTACACAATTCTCCTCTATCGTTGCTGCCTTGTTTAGCCTAGTAACCAGGTATACAGTTCAACGAGCAATACGAAACAGGGGTCATCCCGAGCGTAGTGGGTGAGTGGTAACGGTCTGCCTTCGCATTCTGAAGAACGTGGCTTCAAATCCCAATCTGGCCATACAGATTTGGATTTTCCATGGTTTCCCTAAAACATTCCAGGCGAATGCAGGGATGGTTACTTCAAAAAGGCTGTGTTAAAATTCCTTCCCGTTTCTTGTCCCCATTCCCTTCCAACCTCTAATGACTTCGACGTCGACGAGGCTTAAAGCCAGAAACAAAAACAAAATAAAAATACAACAAATCTAGCTTTGCCAGAGATGAATGTCACTTTGAGGTTAGTAAAAGTTGCTATACATCGATAAATTAAATTCCAATAGAAAACGCTTGGGTTTGAAGTTCATTCATTCATTAATTATAAGGAAGCCATGTTTTTCTCGCAATGAGTACTACCAATGGTTTTCTGCTTGAAACAGAGCCCATTAGGAAGAATCTATTGAACGAGCCAACGAAGTGAGTAAGTCTTTTGTTTAACTCGGCAGAAACTGTGTTGTAGATTTGTTGTTTATATGTAGCATAATAAGTTTCGAATGTATAGTCCGGGTTTCGTAAAAAAAAAAAAAAAAAAAAAAAAAAAAAAAACGAGAAAACTCATTAGCCAACCTTTAAATCAAGTTTGTAGAACGCAAGAGTTGAACGAGGTGTAGTTGACGCAGTTGAATCTGACACCTTGGTAATGTGCGTAAACTTTCTACAAATACACCGGCTCACTCAAAGAAAAGGTTCCAATACCCCAAATCATCAGACTGTGGAACAGAAGTAAGAATATGTGTATGAATATTTTTGTCTAATGGTTTTACATCTCATTGACGTTGAGGTCATTAGAGCGGGAAATTATGGAATATCAGTGTTCTTTCGAATCCTGGTCCAGAACTTTACCGCTCAACATCCAAAAAATGTATGAAGACACAATTTCCATGGGTACTAGGATGGGCTGCGATAAGGCTGTCGCTATTAAACATTTCCCAGGACTCCGGTAATTCAAGTTATTCTGCACTGCTAGTTTTGGACCGCCTCCAAAGCATAACAAAGAAAATTAAAAGTTACTTGGACTAAACAGCAGAAGTGAATGAATCTTTAATTAAATATATATCTCGCTTAAAAATCCTGTTATATTGGAAACTAAACATTCGGGTATAAAAAAAACGAAAATGTGTTTGTATCTAACAAATAATAATGAAAAAAAATATTTTACTGCGATATGATGGGACGCGTGTGGCAGTGAGTTCTTGCAGCTGATGTAGTTCGTTAGTGTCAGTTAATGTTAGACAATAACTGAATACGTGGTGCCAACGAGGGGCAGAAGGGCGGTATCCGACAATCAGGCATCTACAAGAAGAGGCTTGTCGACAACCTTAGAACACGTCGTTTAGAGCCAATGGGTTATAGTTCCAAAGAAATTCGACATGCGATATTATCGGAAGAAGAAACAAAAACAAAACGGATGACAGGGAACGAGAAACCCCACGTTGCCGTTTTGCCCTTCTGCGGAGCTGTGACATCAAAAATACCAGGCTGCTCAACAAGCAAGGCATTCCGCTTCCATCTTTCGGCCCCCGCCTAAGATCCGTCAGTTTATTACGAACCCCGAAAGATTGTATAAATCTCCGGGCCCCTGGAGTGTATAAATTCCTTTTGAGTGTGGCTCTTCCTATATAGGACAGACTTTGAGAACGATCGATGAAAAGGCGCAAAGAGCATATAGATACTTTAAGTGGGGCAGAAAGAAAAATCGGCTATAGTAGAGCACGCCCTTGTAAACTGTCATGAGCCGTGCTTTGACAAGACGACACGCCTCTGCCATGCTAATAATTTTTGGGATAGTGTCGTGAAAGAGGCGATTGAAATCAGAGTTAATAACAATGTGATAAATCGGGATCAAGGACTTAACATAAGTCAAACATGGAGGCCAGTTATTAGACAATTACGAAACACACGGGAACGGACCATATTTGGGCATAACAACAACCGGAACATGACGTCACCAAGCAAGACCCGCCCTCCGCGCGAGTTCCCCTCCTCTCCCGTCCGGTAGCCCTATATAGAGACTACCGCTAGGCAGTTTTAGTTAGTTAAGCAGGGCTTGACAATGGGAAGCAGTGCCGGCTCTCGAAACGTCGCCAGTCGACTTTTATTTGACGCGGCTAGAATCCCGAGAGTGTTATCTACAGTGCTGCCGCCGCGAAAACGTTCACAGTTAAATAACTGAGAAGTTTCAAACGAAGCAGAGTCTGAAGTCTAAAATAATCGAATGATCGCTTTGTACTCTTAAATATTTTCATTGAAATAGCCGGAAAAGTAACTGACGGATTTTGTAGGAGCGTGTGGAAACGAATGCGTTATCGCTGATACGGAGAACGAGGCAGCAAAAAAGTGATTTTGAATGCAAAAGCGGACAATATCAGCAATGGTGTTAATGGTGACATTCACCTTGAAATGGAATAATCGGTACTAAATAAAGCAAACCAGGAGACAGATGCAAGAAGTGTCGCATTCATGAGGGCGCTCCACTGTGGCAAAGACTGACGGCGGGTCGCGGGTCCCTTGAGGACAGCAGCCGCAATAAGCCCTTGCGATGTGTCGCTCGTTCCGGACACGAGGCCAGTTCCCCCCTCCCCCCCCCCCCCCCCCCCCCCCCCGTACCGGCCGTCCTCAATGAGGGTATTCTCAGCCATCATGGCAAATGGCGGGACGATTTCAAATCTCCGCCTCATAAACTACACACTTCATAAAAAAAACACTTATCATTCACAGAACATAGTTACAGATTTAGTAGACAAACACTTCACTTCCTCCATTAGTACGTAGAGTAGGTATAAAATGCTTCGTGTCAACAAAGACATGCGACCGTAAAGTCAAAGCTCCAGATCTGACTATTCCAATGATGAGTAAATCTTATGAATGGCAGCCGACTTCTAACGTTGAGAAAAGGTAGAGAAGAAGAGGAAGAAGGAATAAAGAGGGATTATCAAGCAACGACAAGCGTCGCTTCTGATTTTGGCCGGTCATTAAGAGAAAAGAGGGACGACAGATAGTCACACTAACCCCTAAATAGTATTTAATGAGATAATCAAACAATGGGTATTACAGTTTTCATTTGTTTAAATCACGGTATGAAACCAATGTAAGGATGTATGGAGAAGGATGTAAACCAGAGGTATCATCCTCCGTGTTTCGTATGTTCATCTGCTAGTGGCTAATTGTGAGCAGCCTGTGTTTGATCCGCCGGTGGTTGTTCCAGGGATCTCCTGTTTTCTGTGTGGCCGGAGGTCCTACACAAACGGCTTTATTTAACTAACAACTCGGAAATCGATCTGGCCGGAGAGAGGTAAACACAGGCTGCGTCCTGCCAGAGCTAATACCCGGCATGCCACTCACTGACGTCAGAGATTAGCTGCTCCCGGCAGCGTAGTGGCTAGCGCCCTCGACTCCGGCAACTGCGACTTCAATTAAGTGTTGCGTTACTCTTCTGCTGTCTATGTGGTTTACTCTGTGACGATGATAGTACCACCGTCACGAAATGCAAATCGAATGAACGTACAGGGAACATATCGAAATTGAAAAAATAGATGATCATATTTTATGTCTAAAGAATGTCTCGTATATTAAAGAAGTTTTTTTTTTTAAATGGCATCATTTGGCTTCGAAGCCATGCAGCCAGCTCAAGTGTAATTTCGAATCATCTAATGTTTTCAGTTTCTCCATTGTGTATTATTTTCAAGTGGCCCTAGACACAACAGAACGGACACGCATATATACACAATACATTCACTAAACACCCATGCCCTCGGCCGGATTCGAAGACACGTGGAGCTAACATTCTAACCACTACGCTACCGTCTTAATTCCAATCCACACCGCCACCAGGAAACAAAGAATACATGTAATCATTAGTTCGATAGCGTATTTCCGAAATCTCGTTTATCCTATCATTGTTACTCAAATACGTTGGTAGCAGTAATATTTCCTTCCAGCCATTAATAATAGTAAAGTATAATGGAGGTTCGCATGTTAGCCAAGAAATTAAAAGATGAAACCTTGATAAGCGGTCATAAAACGCAGAGGTGTTTCTTTGTCGTAACCATGACTCAATGCCTTACGTCACATTTCCCACGCCGATCAACTTTATTCCAGAAGACAAGGTGAAAGATAAGTTTAAACTTTGAAAATTTGTATTTTGGATTACAATTTAGTATTAACTATAGTCTACCTTCTATATGTCCCTACTGTCCTTGTTCTTTTAAACCGAGTGTGTCATCATCTGCTTTTGGAGCAATTTTTTCAGTCGACATTGGTATGGGAACCGTAAGTACATGGTATGTTAAGGGACGTCTCACTGACCGTGTAAGGAGTATTTTCTCGAACAAGCCAACAAGGCACTCAATCATTTCTGCCGTGGCATTAAACCTGCCAGGAATCGTTGTTCTAATGAGGTGCGCACCTCCGCAAGCGAATTTCCTGAATTTTATTTTATGGATCAGTAACGACGGCCTATCAGAAGAGATTTTAGAATTTGGAGCAATACTAAGTCTGTGAGCTATGTTAGGTATAAAAACAATATGTGAACTGTCTCGCATCACGTACTAATAGAAAATCTTTAATCAACGGCTACAGACTGTGAGAGAAACACTTAAGCAACTTTGCTCACAAAATCAAGGAAACACACTGGAAAAATAAAACATGAAGCAAGTACGTAGCCTGCATTTTGATTATGTTATCAGTTACAGAAGGAAACGCTGGAAGTCCTCTCAAGATGTTTTAGTTCAGATAGCGCAGGCATGTTGTCACTAACAAGCACTGCGAGCTGCCTTCCAGAAGGAGCGAGAAAGTGCTTCATAAACTGTCTCTCGCATCCCCCGCGAAAACATTCACGACCTTCTCTTTACTGCTCTTCCGTCCACTCCAAAATACACCCACGTCGCACCCGCGACGTATATATCCTCTACAACTCTCTTTCCTTAACGCGGAGACCCAGCTACGAGTACACTCTGTTGCCATAGTATAGTAGATATCAAAACCGCGTCACGACTTCTCCGTCTAACATAATTACAGCACGGTGCTTTCAGCTTCGAAGAGTGTCTGTGTAGTAAAAATTGTTTTAATGAAAACTACACGGCTCATAGATAACGAACGACTTTTTTTGCTACTTATGGCTTTACGCCTCGTCGACGTCGAGGTAATTAGAAGCGGGATGAGACTGGCCCAAGGAACAGGAAGGAATTCGGAGATGGTCTTTTGAAGGAAGCATCCCGGCATTCGCCTGGAGTGATTTGGGGAAACCATGGAAAACCCAAATCTGGATGCCCGGACGGGGATTCGAACTGGCGTCCTCCCGAAGGCGAGGCCAGAACGTTAACCGATCGGTGACTTAATATTCATGAGTGTTCAACCTGTTTGTTTCATTTATCAAAGGCGTTTCGTCTATTAGCTCCTGCTTTCATTAGCTGAACTAGTTATGAAGTAAATCCATGTGTGGATAGTTCGATCCGGGATCGAAGCAGATTCCTCCATAAAGGACAGACGGGCACGTTACCGCTCACACAACAGGCTCGGTTTTCCGAACTAGAGAATGACATTACACATTCGCTTGTCTATGTGGTGATAAATTCCTTTTCCTAGCACACATCGAATTTCTATAACGATAAAACTTCAAGTTCTCGGTAGATAATAAAATGAAATAAAAATAACCAAAAAAGTATGAACGTAAATATTTTACATTATTCATGTTAATTTACTACGAGAATTTACTCGTAAGAATTTAAAAAATCTACACAATTCACATATACACAAGGAATTTACATTAATTTATGATAAATTCGTAATTTTCTGCTTCTAATTCTAATAAAAAAATCCACACGAATTTTTTTATTGAGCCGTATTTTTTTCTTATGAGCCATGGAACCAGTATTTGTTTCCACTGGCAGCTTCTTTTACGAGCTACGTGGCCTCTACAGGGTGATGGAATTCTCACCAACCCTGATGCTGCGAACACGCCTGCTCCAGTGACGGATTGGTGATCTTATTCTAATATGGTACAAGTGTTGCCATCTGTTAGCAAAGTGTGTAACTTGTATATGATACGTGTGTTTTGTTTGTGAAATGTTCAGATGATCATCAGGAGATTGATGATCGTCCCAGCATGATACGGGGGGTCTCTCACTGGCCGCCCTTAGTTGCTTATTTACAACGTCATAATTTAATCTGGAGATTTTTTTCCTTTTAGTTTAATAACTTTTTACACTGGGAATTTTTCCTGACATTTGGATGTAGCGTTTCACGGAAGAAAAATTCAGAATCCTTCTGTAGAAGAACAACGTATTTATTTGCTGTTGATACAACGGTATTTTTTTCATACGCCATATTTTTACACTCCTTTGATATATCCTTCTTCATTATTAAGCCTCACAAAAAGTGGGAAATTCTGTGAATCACCGAGAAATTCGCCACAGTGGTATAGTATTACATCATTACAGATTCGCAGTTAATACACGTAAACAATATTGGCGTCAAAGACTCGTTACTTCTGTAGCATAGAATCTACTGTATAATTTCCTAAGCTCACTCACTCACCTAAATAGCTACTGGCTGGAGAATGGTGTCACGTGTCAGCCCTAGCACGCAGATTAATACCGACCAGAGATATAATTAGAAGAAATTCGTGGTTATGTCCACAATTTAATAGCTAAGCAATTAATTGCCATAATACATTCATTAAGTTTGATTTTCGTAGAATTTCATAATTAGAAAATATTGATAAACATTACGGCTGAAAAATCGGGGAACTGCCTTTCAGTAACGTTATTCTAATAAAAGCTACATAAAAAACTTTAAACAACTTAAATTACCCATGCATGGTCTCTGCTGTAACCACGAATGCTAATCGTCCTTCTGGCCTAGGCTAAATTTCAATTTAATTAAAACTTTCGCTAATATTGTTGCTTGACTAAAGTTTATACATTACGTTTTATTTTATTTTTATGAATTTTAGTGACCACTTTAGTTAATCATCTTTGTTCATGTTCGCTGTATGTGAGTTACTAGGTTATTTGAAGTGGGCATCAGGCTAAATGCGAGTATGTTACCGAATCTAGTATTCTGACACTTTATTTCTTCGGAAATGTTCAACTGTTTAATAATCTGGAATTTGTATTACCTTCTCTGACTGTTACAGACACTATGACCAAAGATTAAATTATTAATGTTTACCAAGACTCAATTAAAAAAAAAAAAAAAAAACCGACGTGATGCTTTTAAAGCAATAATTTCATGGAGTGAACTTTTAGGGTGAAGTACAATTTGTATTTCAGCAAGTCAACAATTATACAATAGCTAGATTGGCACTGTCCGTGTTTAATACGTCTATTAACACTTCTGAGTTCTTCAAGCTGAAGAGATTTTAGTCACTCTACGGGTGTATTACAGGGAAATTTCGTATTTTGACAGATCACATCTACCTGTCACAATCATTTGACCTTAAAAAGTGGAACTATTCTAGACACGTGACAATACGCAAAAAACGGTCACGGGCTTTCACTAGTAGTTAATAAAATACTAAACTTCAGAGACTTCATATCCCTGGAGAAAATGAACAAAATTTTGTGGACTAATCGTTTAATTTTCGGAAACGAATGCGTTTTCAACAAAACTAACCATTTTGTGTCTCGAGCAACCTGTGATATGTTTGCCCCATTTCGCAACATTGATAGGCTCGTACTGCGTTAGATGGTTTTAAGGCTATAAGAAATCAAAGATTGAAAATAGGGGATAGATGGAATGAATGTGAAATGACTTACGGAACAAATGAAAAATACACACTCCGCCACACACTTTTAGTGAATCGCGAAGTAATAGTAATAGCAATATAATATTACTTTGCACCTACGGTGAGGAACAATAAGAAAGAGTAGTATTAAGTACCGAGATGACCAAAAAATCTGAAAAGCTAAAGACTTGAGACTCACCTATTAACTTTGTTCTGTACCTCTTAACGGAAAATCTAACAATTCCAAACACACTATTCTTACGTTTGTGGTATTATAATCAAAAATCAATTGTCATCGTCACTAGACATAAACTTTGGATAATCGAAGCAAAAGTAATATGTAGGTTAACTTACGTAAAAAATTGCATTTTTAAATGCGTATTCGGAATAAATCAGGAATAAAACAACATGGCGCTATCGAGTTTTTGCCCGTTGTTGCTAGCCCTGGAGCCAGCAGCGACTACATTTCCTGTCGTTGAGGTGGATGCAGCGATTCATTCGTATCCAATGCGACCGAAAACCTGAATAAGTGTTTTATTTTTGTTTGCCAAATTAAATCCACTACTAAATGAATAAAATCAGGTTAATTGTTTTATGTTTTCATTTGTTGCGTAAAGAATGTGTAACAAGATGTACGCCCCTACTAGTGATACAGGATTATTACAACTCGAAACATCAGAGTAACACGGGGTTTGGGAAACGACCAATCAAGAAGAGCAAGTTGAAATGGTTTCGTCACACCCCGAGAAAAGGCGAAGGATTGGTTGCAAAACAGGTTTTGGGGTGGACTTCGTTGGCCGGAGGAAGCGAGGCAGACCCCGGATAGTGAAGAGAAGAACAAGACGTGGTGAGAGGTAAGGGGTGCAGTGCGGACGAGACTCTTCGTCCACTCGCAATTAAAGGACTCGATGATGATGGGTACACGTCGAACAACTGACATAGAACACGTTGGCTCATTATGTAGAAGTTTAACTGTCTTCCATTCCTTGTTGCTAAAGAACAAACGGTTAGAGTCATCACATTTCTACGCTAGGCAATTGGCTATTTGACTATTTTTTAAAAAATTATTTTAAATAGTTTATTGATACACGTTATTTGCCGAGTACTAATTATTTTTTTGACAAAAGTGCTTATTTTACGTAAAATTCAACGTTAAAATTTAGAGGATTTGAAAGCCCGCCAAAACGCTCGTGTGCTGACTTGCGTGGGCCAAAGACACTCGTGACGTCACACTCCAGCAGGCGCTAACTCTACGTAAGTAACGTTGTATCAGAATGACCAAATATGGGTCATTCCGTACATTTTTATATATAATATTTTGTATATTTTTTATACATAAAAAGAATAAGAAAGGAAGTTTATGGAGAGGATTGTCAGTGTTTGTGGGACCAGAGCTAGACGCGCCAGATTGTCGTGACAGGCTGGCGGCGGCCAGGGACAATGGACACCAGCTACACTTTCTCACGCATTTGGTCAAGCGTATAATCCCTTGGCTCCGGGGAAACTGTACACTGGGGTGAATGATCGTATCCAAACCCCAGGCCTCCGAACGGGCAGTTTGGAGGTCACAGGTGACGAATAAGTTCGAGGCTATGCCGAGTTCGCACGAATCGAGAAAGACAATGTTCGCCTATCGTCACAGCCGGTAGGAGGAGCTTGATCATGGCAGGACCAATCAACGAGAGACTATCCTTTGCATTTGGTAATGCCGGTGTACTTTTGCTCTATGTAAACCACGATCGACGGGAGGAGGCTTTTTCCGGCGGACGCTGGAGGGGACTTGACTCCGAGTCTTCAGACTGGAAGGAGCGAATCTTCCGAAGCTGGAGATCGCTCCGTCTTGGCATCGAACCTGAGGGTCAATAACGTGTCTTGTACAGTGAAGTCGCTGTGCACGCATCCAGTACGCTTGCTGACGGACGTGGTGCATTGTCCGCTATAGCCAAGGGGCTATAGTAATTCAGCCGTCGCGGGAAATACATCGCCGTCACGGTAATCATTCTACAAGTGCAGTGTGGTACCTTTATTCGGTCATTGAGTACAGCCCTGTAACGACCACTGAATGATTAGGAGTTCTCGCACCCCCAAATATTGAGCTAGCTGGGGCAGACTTTCTTAAAGCCACACTTGGTGGATAATTTAAATTATCCTGGCGCCCGGCATTTGAGATCGGATACAGTTAATGTCAATACTGTATTTGATTTATGGTTCCCGATCATTGTGAAGGGAACTTTAATTTTAAAAAAATCAAGTGTGAAGCTTTCTTGCTTGCCAATTAACATTGGGAGTTTGTTTCAAGATTAATTTAAAAGTGGTTGTTTTTTTAATGTTTGTTTATTTGTTAATATGTAGGCTTTGCATAGTTCTTTTTTATCAATGTGTCAACGTTAACGATAAATAAGCCTCGCCTGTACGCCATTATGAGTACCCAATAAATTAGCAGCCTAGGGTTTCTTTGAATTATAAAAAGACGTAAAAGGTTTTCACCCTTACCTCCCTCCCGCACATACCGATACAACGTTTGGATTGTTTCTTTGAATTTGTGTATACATTGTTGGAAATATGGTTTGTAAATAGTGTGCAGTACATCAATCTACAACCACAACAATAAAAACTCTCCAAATATAAAAAAGGGTTCCCGCATTAGCTGAAATAGGAAAAAAAAGTCGCTGCAACTTGCTCATAGAAACCCAGACGACATTGCGACTAAGTCGTATAATTTGCCCCATAATTTCTTTGAGATAATGTAGTACGCTGTTTAAGGCCAGTATCAGTAAAGTTAGGGTTCTTAGGTTCGATCCTCGCTTTGGAATATGTTTTGTTATTTGTGAGCGTTTTATTTAGATACTAGTTGCTGTTGGTAGCACCGCATATTCTTTTTCTAAAATCCACCAAAACATTAATTTTGTCCGAATGTTTCACAAATTTTTAGATAGCAAGAGTATTATAAAACGACTTCAAAGACTTCAAAACTGAAACTGGACGTTACTTGCACACCGATAAAAAGTTTTTTTTTTTTTTTTTTTTTTTTTTTTTTTTTTTTTTTTTTTTTTTAAACTTAAAATTACTTGCGCATTAAAAGTAAATACCGCTTAAATAGATGCATTTATGTCAGAAAGGCAACATACAGTTGTATCGTCACGTAAAAATTCCAACAAAAAGTATTCAAAGCGTTCCAGAATTGTTGCGAGATTCACCGCCGAGTACTTGGATTTGGTTGCAATGTTGTATTTCTGGTATGTTTCAAAATTAAAAGCAGGAGGTTATCTTTTTATAAATGTTTTCTTGTATGACAGCAATATATGTTTCAAACGGTTGCATGACGTTTTATACTTCTTCTAATAAAAACAAGATTCTATGAAGCAATAAACGGCAAACAGGAAAAAAATGTACACACGAAAAAAATATTATCCTAATCAAGGTTCAAATTCCTATAGCATTCTTTAACCCTGCAGCTACCTGGACACCATGGCATCGTTACTTTTGTTCTCGTTAATAGTGAACACTTAAACATCACAGTTTCTACGTGCGTTGAAGTGAACGCGGTCGGTAAATAAATAAACAATAAATTCAGTTTCGTTGGGTAAAAACATATTATTTGTCTATAATTATGTATCCGCACTTAAGAAATATTGTCCATAACATCCAGTTATTTAACTGTTGTGCTTACCTTATTCTGCACTTGCATTTTTTTCTCGTAAATATCTGCTAAAACAACTGATTTAATTTAAAATTTTAGTCATTCTTATGAAGGATTTCTGTTAATTTCTAACTTCTAGTTTAAATATAAATGATTCTTGAATTGAAGTTATTACATTCTCAAGCTCCGTAGAATAAAAGTCAGTGGTTGTTTCTATAGCTAGTCCGACAAATAATTTACGGTATTTTTCCGCTGTAGGCTTCTACAAATTGTTCTTCATTTTATATTCAACGTTAAATCTCATCATTAACAAGATATATCCAGCAAAAAATAGTTGAAAACTTGGATAGCGGGAAACACTCCATACGCAGCCGTAGCGCCTACCGGCATGTGACGTCACTAAAATGATCTCCAATTCCAGAGCGTTTTGGGTCACGTGACAAGAGGCAAGAAAAATTTGATTTTTATTTCGCTTTTTTAATTAAAAACAATGCATCTTTCTTTTAAAATTTAATAAAAATAGCTTCCTTAAACATTAATCTACGTGAATGACTACAATTTGTAATATATTTTGAATACTGTCAAATAGTCTATTGGGCTTCATAGTTTCGAAACACTTTCCAGTTCTTTGCTAGCTGCTGCTGCCGACCATCTTGAACTGCGTCGGAAAGCATCTCTGACCCAGTCCATGATCACTTCCGACACATAATGTCGCTATAATGATATTCTGATAGTTGTGAAACTATATTCATTTGGGGTCTTGTAACGAGGTTTCACGGTTCGGTAGTCTCTTACAGACTGTAGATTTAGTTGTGAGTATATAAGAACTCTAGTGTCGGTAAGACTGCAAAGCAGACATTCTGATTGCAAAATAGTGTCGCATATCCAGACGTAGCTGCTACAGATAGATTTGTCTTAATGGTTTTGAATTGTAGTAATCAGATGACATGTTCTAGAAAGTAGCTACGTTCGTGGAATATGGCTCAAGGATTTGTGGGGAACCTCAGAGGCCGCTGAGCAGAGTATTTTTGTGGATGGAGATTATAACGATTCAAAATTCAACCACCTCCTGTTAGATAATTTCGTTTTTATCATAATTATTTCGAGGCCTAGCTATCGTCGACGTTTCAATGACTGAACTGCATTCGGAATCTTATACGTGGTACTTGCGATACGATGTGCATACGGCTGAACAAATTCGTACATGTTGTCGAAACGGATAGAAGTACAAAATCGTAGGAAACTTTACACCGGCCGTTGCTTTTCCTTTAGAAAATGTTTTGTTTCCACAGAATGGAGTTCTTTGTGGGTTTATCCTTCCTATAGCTTGTCCGAAAGTAACGATAGACAGCGGTGACAGAAAGAGTTTTGTGAAGTTGGGAGTGCAAACTGCTTTCTCGTGACTGTTAGCTGTAATAAGCGTAGCTACTGGATAGTTGGTGATACAGCACAAAACATTAAAAGTTTTTCTACCAATCCAACAGACAACCATAGTCGTAAATATAATACATCCCATGCAATAAATTCACAAATCCCCGACAGTAATTTATACTGTATACACTATCTTCTTAAAACAAAAATAAAGATGATTAAATTTCTGTTACAAGGTTTATTATTGTCAATAAAGTTTTGTGATATTAGGTTTTACTATAAGTAATTGTTCACTTCAACTTTTCAAAAGAGAAGTCAGTTGGTAATGTGCAGTCTCTATGTAGGCGCAGTGTTTGTTTCCCTGGGACACGAGAGAAGTTTAGTTGGTTGGCGCGACAGCAGGCGGCGAGTGCTTGATTTATCGACTGTCGTTTCGGTTCGCAGCGTTCTTTTCTGTTGCTGTTGCCAACCGGTGTTGGAAGACGCAGATGGAACAACAAACTTCACAACTGTGAGGAGCTCTCGCGTCTCATCCGTCTCCATAAAACCATCTTAAAAGTCACTTCAGCTGGCAGGACGGTGCTTGTGGTGCATAACGACTAGCCCGCCGTCTGTGGAACAGATGGTTAACACACTTTGACGCGCCGATATTTTATTCTTAGCTGTTACAAATATGAAATACAAGTATTGTTGTGAATCGTTCTGAAAGTACAAAGAAGACGTAATACAACCATAAACTAAGAATCTCCATGCGATATATGTCTGCGAATTTCGTAATCTTTAAAATATGTGTTAGGCGACGACGTACTCTATATTCTAATGGTATATTTTGTTGAATTATTCGAGTAAAAAATTGATTTCTTCCAGTATATGCAGATAATTTATTTTAAATGCCACGCTTAAATGTAAAATATACAAAACTGGTCCAAGTGTAAATCTGTTTGGAATGTTCTAACCTAAAAATTAACGAAAAAAATTTGTACCTTATTCCTGCGTCAGCTGGAGGTGTTTCGTATTTTCTTTCCTAGTTTTGTTTACGTTGTCAGCTTGTTAGCACCGAGAGATAAGAGAGTTTTACAGCGGGAACGTACTAACCGAACTATTGTAAGCAGATAAGGACTAAGGTAAGGACAACACTGGTTCGATTGGAACAAACGTCACGAATCATAAAGAATTTTTTCATTTAGCTTAGGGTTTTACGCCTCGTCGATTTTTTAAACAGGTATCAGAAAGGAATCGACTAAGGACTACGCTATTTCCTGAACTTCAATTACGGTTTTTTAGTTCTTTTAACAATGTACATGCTATTACTGGACACTATACAGATAACAGTCGACAAAGGCGACCTAAACGATACCTCGCCTACCGATCAGTTAAGCCAGAGTCGAGGGGCTCATTCATTTTAGAAGTGCAAGAGACGTCTATTACTGCACCCCTCTCTCTGCGTAGTGAGATGGAACAGCACGCTCTTGCTGTGCTACTTATAACTGTAGAATGGTATACCGTATAAGCATGCATGTCTTGTCGTTTAGAAGACGTTGCAATTCCAAACGTGACGTGAAAACGTAACGGTCGATTTTCTGATTGGAGGGAATGGGTGGCTAGGGAAGAGGCACCGCAGTCTTCAAGGGTAATACGTATTCTGCGTCAAAACATAATATCTAATGTTTCTGACACGAGAAGAGAACATAGAGTTTACTAAAAGGAGGGTAGAATATGGTAGTGACGAAAACTGAATTATCTAAACATCGTTTGTTGAGCTGGTGAAGGAACAATTTGGTAATGACAGGAGGCCATGACAAGGGTAAAAACCGCATCCAGCAGGGTTACTACTGCGGCCTCACCCAGGGGGACAAGGTGGGGGATTAAACCCTCCCGACTAAACCCTCCCTCCGTCTCGAGCATCTGGGCGTCACAGAAAAATTCACACATACCTTAGTCAGCAGGCGATAGACTTCGACAGCAAGTAATGGTAGAGATGCTTGGATGCAGATACAGATCTAGTTAGTTAGAGCTGAAGGGATTCCCGATTGCTCACAACAGCTCATTCTCCTCGCTCTCATGATTAGACTGGCGCAACTTATCAGTGATGGCGTAAGCACAGCGCAGGTGCACCAGATGCACCTACCAAATTATTGATATGGCCTTATATATATTTCTGTGTACGTCAGTTGAGTCATGCCATGTAATTATGCAGCAATGAGCCCAGATTTCCTCCATAATGATTCTACCAGGAGAGTCGTATCAGAGCTACGGTTGATTTTGCGAGCTGCTTCTCTGGGAGGTAATAAGGCAAATGTGATCTGCTCCCAGAAGTACGGCGTGTTGTGGGAGGTTGGCCCTGTGACCACCTCTGACACCACAAGCCGAACAGCTCAACACCATGCTGGCAAACATGCCAACGATATTCAGCATTCCTTAAGGTAACTTCAAGAAATCATACACACACAGTTCGATTAATACTGACGTTAGGTTTAATGCTTTTAAAACCCAATCTCAACCTTATACACAATATACATTCTCCTATATAACATTTACTGATTATACTCTTAACATAGTGGAGTTTACTCGAGGCTTCCAGCGCAAGCTCCCGAGCACGACACGACTCTCTTTACCAAAGATACTTTATATCAATATGCTTAAAAACTAAGATGCTATTACTACCCCGTTAGCTACACACACTACCAACTGTGAAATCCCTGTTGCATTTATTTACAATTATTTTCATTATTTATGCTCAGAACAATGGTGAACACATATTACTACAACAGAAATAATTATTCACTGTACAGGGGTTAGACATGAATGTTGCAAATTCCAAGCTGAACCCTTAATCACGGGTAAATCTGTTGATCTCTTACCGCTCGGCTCAACAGGGTCACCACATCCGAAAAAACTAAAATCAATGGACACGATGCAAGAAACCATATTAGTTTATCGTCCTCCATTTACATCTTAACCTGTATGTTTGGTTTTGGGGACTATTTTCTTCGAGTGACGAAACAATCTCTGATACGTCAGCAGCTCATGAATAAATGATATTTATAGCCGTATAATGCAGCCACCGCGGGTTGTGAGTCGAGCTTTGGCGCCAGTGGTCCCGGTCTATAAATCTGACCGCCCCCGTCTTAAATAAGCCGCCCCCAGCTGATAAGTGGAGACAGCGCTACAGAGGGCAGGCCTGTCGCCACTGTTTGCGCCGCCTGATTTATTAAGGACGCCGTTCGCGCCTCACTTCTTCAAGACCTTCTCCGCCCTATGCAAAAAACTACTCTGAGAAGTCACTATGTGCGTAACACTCCTGACTGCCCAGTGAATACCGCCCAAAGCTGTAGCCATGTTATAGCTAAAAAAAAAAAAATAATAATAATAAGAAAGAGAAACAAACGAAAAAATAGAATATTTTTGAGAGTAGTTATACTATTTCTGACAGAGCTGAAGTATTTTTAAACTTAGATGTTATATCCCTACTTTGAATTACAAAATTGGCCATCAGAATTTTAAACTGGCGTTCTGCGTTTGATGAATTTCCTCGTAAAAGTTTCAGAGTGTATTTTAATTTTCTCTTTAATTCGGCTCGTCATGAATATAACCAGAAGAGTGTTTCCCTGCAGATATTTTGACTGAATATTGGTAATATTACATCAGAATTACATTATAACCACAGCGTATTAGGAACACACGAACAGAGATGTACTGTCGTATTTACCTTGCAGACCGGAACGGAGAACCGCATGCAAGTAAACAGGTGACCATAAGAGAAGATCGTATTTTAAATTTATAACTGGAAATTTTATTTGAACACAATCCAGTATCAATTTTATATCATCTATGAAGAAAAGAGGCGTTAATTCTATCAACGCTGTTAACTTCATAATATAAATTATCAAATCTATTTTTTTTCAATTAAAGTTACTGATTTGAAAGTAAGTAATGGGTGTCGTGGAATATTCTCCGAGCACAGAGAAGGGAGCCCAGCTGGGTTGGCTTATTATGGAAATCGATTTCGATACTCGCTCTAAGCCATCAGCTTAATCGGATCGTCGATGGCGAACCCAAATTGGCACTGCTCCCTAACTCGCTGGAGTCAAACGTGAAATTTCGGGGATGATTCTACACTCGGCGTCACATAAATGGCTCTAATGTAACAGAATACCAGCGGCCGACAAAATTTCTCATACCTTTATATGCTATTAAGGTGAATAACACGTCGAAGCACTTGTATGAATCCCCTATGATCCTTGAGGATAGAGGATTCTCTGAGACTGGGTACCCTATAAGCTGCCATATATACAACGAAGTAAGTCTTTAGTTGCAACTGGTTTGTAAAGGTGCCAACTTTCGAAAAATATACCTGGATTGTCAGTAAAGTTCACGACTTCCATGAAAAGAAATTTTATTTTCGTTTAAATATTTACTCCTCTAATCGTCAACGTAATCTCGTCGAGACTTCCAACTAAAGAATTTGAGCAAAGAAAGAAAGATATATTGTAACCCTTGTTTTGTGAAGCTTCAGAGCTCTAAATAGAGAGTTATCCTTACTGGGATCAGTATATTTGAAACAATGATCTTACTAACAGATTTTAGTTTGAAGGCAAAAAGAAAAGTAGAAACCAACAAAAAGAAAATTTATCTTCAAGTTTGACGAACAACTGATGTTACATTCTTGAATGAAAACTATGATCTCGCAGTTAAGTGATACAACGAACAGAAGCTTACAAAAACCAACGGAACACACAGGGAACCAGACACTCGGTCACACAAAAAAATACATACACAAAAACACATACACACAAGGAGACATACACACATATAAAAACCTATGTATACAACAAGTGTTTTCAGCAGCGAGTGTAATAAGGAATTTACTAGTAAGTGCTAACTTCATCATTAGTTCTGGTGTAACTTAAATTCTATTAGGCACAGACCTCACATCTGCGATCAATTTAGCACAAATTCTGCTCATATTTGTACTTAAAGTATTACCAACATGACGTGAAATTATTTATCTTTTTACGTTTCTGACTGTTGCGTTTCATGCAGTAAACTTTTGGTTAAAAGACAGGATATTTTAGATTATTACGATTAATAAAAACTAACATTCTGAGTTACCATACGTGTATATTGTTCTCAATGATAATGATCTATTTAGGGGAACTCGGAATGATACAGAGCAAAATCTAAAGCAGTGTTACTTATTAGCACTTCATGTTACGTCAAGAACAGGATTATGCAGTTCGATAATCGCATGCTGATCTAAATTCATCTTTGCCTATTCTACTACATCCCTGGATCTGATAACTCGGAACTAACGCTCTCCTCGCTTTTATTATTCGTGGTTGAACAAACGATAAAAATGAGTTGTAGATCCATTACTGCTAATGATAATGAAATGCAACCGCATCTTTCACTGCTTAAATGGAATCGCATAAAACAGCTAACATTCTGGAAGTTCTAAATTGTGTGGTATTACTGCGCAATGAGGCGAATCATCTAGGAATGTGTTGTATAATTAATATATACATTTTTAGCCGCCAAAAATTTTCCAAACTCTGTTAAAACATTAAAATCTGATCTTACATTCAGAGGTCAGTATACATTGTTTGGTTTACGTAACAAATGAGCTACTAAGATTCGTCCACTACGAAGCGTCAGAAATCATAAAATTTACATTCAAAATGAGATTAAATTTTTAATAGTATAATTTATGTTTTCTGTAACATCTGTAGTGAGTAATAGGTGAGAATGACTTTGATTTAAATATATTCGACAAATTATTTACTTCAACGGTGTATTCCGTTTCACTTGCGATTTACGAGCTTACAATTCACAGAGTAATTCTAATTGAAACAACGCCTTGAGCACTCTGAGAGGATTTACTGATCACAAAGTCGTGTACACAACTTACGAAACAACTATTTACAAGTATCAATGAATAGAACATTTTTAAGCGACTTCTGGACGTCAGCCAAACAAAATTCTTTGTAGATAAGCCAGCCATCATCAACAAACAGGTTATACTCGACAAACCGACATTTTAAAACCGAAGAACCTACTACGTTATTACAGAAACAACTGCAGACATCAGAAAAAAATAATTAAAAACATAATAAATAAGGAAAAACAGATAGCTGTTTTTTGCACATATCTACAGAATTAATGATAACAGACTAACGAAAAAGATATACAATTACCTTTGGGGGGGAGGGGGGGGTAATCAACAACCAGATGGATTCAAGAGGTTAAGAAAGATTTGGAAAGAAATAAGATAAGAGAAGAGGAAATTATTTAAAGAGAGATCCTTAAGAAATATGGTATTAAGTTTGTAAGGATTCCGAGGCAGAAGAGGAAAGAAATCTGCTCCGAAATGGTCAGAGGGGAGAAGGAAGAAACACAGTGAAATGATGAAGAAATATTGGATTAAGACGAAGAAAAAACAACAACAAAGGATGAAGAATTGAAATTGGAACGTGGGCCCAGAAATTCTTTTCGGAAAGAAAGTCATTAAGATTAAGGAAACTAAAAACGGATCCTTTCGTTCCTTTTAATCATTCTTATTTTTTTGGTTTTCGCTTTACGGCTGGTATGAAACAGAATGGCTTCCGGTTCAGACGTTTGACTGTAGATCGAAAGGTCTCTGGTTCCAACCCCGGTCTCGACTGGAATTTACAAAAGACCTTAACTCTACCTTCACCTCCGGCACAGCTTGCTGTGTTATGTGAATTACGCCAGAACGCTTCTGTATTTCGGATTCCACGTTTAACTGTAGGGTCTTTAAATACGGTAGGACTACTGGAGTAGATTAGGAGGCTTCTGTAGGGGTAGGTTGTGCAGCAGGTACGAAATCCTGTCACCACGTCATTGCGACAACAAGAGGTAATTATTATTTATTTCTTTTTCTAGGCTAAAATTTATTCTGAAACGTCTTTCTTTTCTGGCTCTCACTAGCAACTGTTTGATATTTGTATTTCCCAATAGTGCTTACACCGTATTTCAAAGACTGAATGCTTTCCCCGACCATGTGCCCGCTCATTTCAAACAACGTGGGTGGGCGATGACGTCATTCGTACAGATAGCTGCCATTCTGAGTATAGGATGAAGGTAAAATTTAATGTACCAGTTAAAATCGATGATGTCTATGCAAAAGAGAAATATGAGACATATACCGTTATTCAGGCTGAAATTATTAAAGTGCAAAATTGGCCCGAATGATTTTGACCAATGCAGTGCCGCCGTTGAGCCACCCGGTAAGCGAACAGCATCATTTCACTCATCAGTTTAATGGTACAGGGCAGATTTCACGTTATTTTTTCTCTCTTTGGCACCTATTATTCCTTGGGTAAGAGATTCAGAAAAAGAAAAGTAACACCGTTACAACTGCTGCTAAGTTATTCATTATTTAGTAACTAGTTTCAAAGCCCAAAAAAATGAAGGGTTTCTCTCAATTGTCTAAATAAATGGAATTGTTGTTATGTAATTTCATTATCTTATTTCGTAATTTATATGTACATATTTCGGTTGTAGTTTACACAGCGATACAGACGGATGTTCTACTGAATGAATGATGTCAGAATTAGGAAACCAATTAAATTAAAAATAAATTAGGAATCCTTAAACCTTATGCTATAGCACGTGATATTGGTTTTATTGCTGGTTCAGATCTCAGCCAGATCGATAAAAACGGAACTACTTCCATCCGTATAAAAATACCGTAAATTCAGTAGTTCTGAGCTTATGAAAGCAGCTTAAATTATTTATAAAACTATATTCATCGTGGTTTAGTCAATAAAAAATGTCCTATCTGTATTTCTACATAACCACACCGTCTATTAATATTGCATTACCCGCGTACGAATACATTCATTGTATTGCGACCTAAATTTGACCTACTGGAAATATTTACATGTATCCGATATAGTGACATCAGTAATAAAAGCAACCTATAATTATGAGCCGTGCTCGGCTCGCATTTATTTGTTTTCCCCGCCCGCGATCGTCTTCTGATGCTGAGCCCGCGTGCTAGTTTCGCCCGTGAGAGAGCGCTGCGGCCTGGTGGTGCCCTCTTCCGGCTGAATGAGCTGATATAATCGGGGGACACGAGACCGGGAGCGGAGTTGGTCTTCAGCAGCGGCTTGGTTCGTTGGGCCTAATACTTTCCTCAAAGGAGTGCGACGTTAGAGACCCGCTGGTATAGCGAGCTCTTGTTATTTTGCCCAGGCAGCCCGGAAGTACTACTTGAGGTGGATGTGTGATTCCATCGAGACTGTTCCTCGCTCGCTTTAATCGAAGGAATTCCTCTGCTGCGCCCCATGTTCGTGAGCGGGTTTACCACCGATGCGGGAGTACGCTGGTGGTCGGGGTTGGTGGTGACTTCGAGGCGATAAATTGCCATTTTCTAGCCCTGTTGGGTGTTTGAGGTAGAATACCTGATAACTCCAACTGCAAAGTGCGTCGCGTACTGTATTCTTGTTAATTGTGTTACGGGAATGGACATAATTCCCCGATATTTGGTGCTGATCGTTCCCGCCACCTTATCAGTGTGTGTGGGTGGTAACGACTTATGCGCCGGTGTGCACACACTATAGTGTGTCAGAACCTTGGTAAGAACTTGATTCTTAAGGTTAAATTGAAGAACGCTGAGGTAAACTGATTCCTCTTCGTGTAAAATAATTGGTGTATTTGCCTCCTCTGTACAAATTGTGTTTGATACTAGATATAGATTTGTTACATGATGGTAAATTGGTGAAAGCCTGCCCTGTTATATTACTTTTCCAAGCATGTAAGTATTTTCTGTTTGGTTGTTTAATACAAGTGGAGATATTGTGATTAGGGACATTCTCATGGTTTAACCTGGTTGTTATTGCATTGACTTATGTATTATATTGTATTATATTATTTGTGATTACGGGATTAATTAAGATCATAATCTGCAAGATCGAAGTTTTCCTATGTATTGTATTATTATATTATTTGTGATATTCTCTATAAGGTCAATCGTTGACCATGATTCTTGCAATAAAATGTTTGAACAAGGCTTGCTCTTTATAACCATGCTCCCACATGCTTCCCACAGAGTCCTTAGTGGCTACCACACATACCAAATTAATATAATAATTTAACCGCAGTAACTACCTTTATTTCAATGTTTCGGTAAATCATTCTTTCCAGTATATTGTAACACTGACTTAAAATATCTACATTGGATATAAATATCTTGTAAGCCCGTCAAAAATGACGTGATGAATGCAGTATTTTAGCAATTCGTTTCTTCGCTGACTAAAGTACAATTTTAATCAAACAGCATTCATTATCTTGAAAATGATATAATGTAATGTAGATATTAGTTAGCTTACTGTGACAACGGTATCGCTGTCCAGAGTGTATAAGAAAAATCTACATCAAACGAATTTTAATCAAGAAAAAGCAACTAATAAATTCATATTTAGATTTAAACGCAATATGTACTTCTCTCAGTCTTCTGACAGTTAATTTATTTACTAATACTTAGATAAATAGAACTGTTATTAAATAATCTAGAATAAAAGCTCTGGTCGTAAGTTGTGCAATGAAGGAGAAAAGAGTGACGTCATAGAGTGCCGTCACCGCGTGACAGAAAATTACCAAACCTTCGTTTTATAAGTATAGATACAATTATGTATTTTTCATGCGCATCGCAAGTGCCAAGAAATCTTACTGGCTCTTAACCAATGTCTTTATTTTTCTGTGGCGGATTTCCAGGAGAACAGTTTCGCTTTCTTCGTAGTATCCGTTTTCAAGATATTATGCAAACATAACTTGAGACGCATGAGCGTGGGAGGGGCATCTGCTTATTGCGGCGAGGCCGTCTCTAGACATTGGCCATTACAGTTATGCACGATGGTGTGCCGCATTTCTGAGTTTTCTATTTAGTTACAGAAATTAATGTAAACAAAATCACTTCAAAAATAAACACCGGCAATCGTAATTTGGATACAACTATTTGAAAATAATAATAATAATCTCGTTTTTGAATTTCTGTATAGATTTCAATTTTTTAGTTAAGGATATTGAATTTTAGAAGGTATCAGTATAGTGAATGATTTCTTCCTGTCTATACCTGGTTACCAAGAAGGGAGAAAAACTAAACTATCATTCACATTCTACATAGTCATAAACTTTTTTACATTAACACGAGGTCTTTGTCAAAAAGGGGAAGTGGCTTACTGCTTCAAGTATAATGTTAAAAATGATAGTAAAAATACCAAAGGTATTTCAATATATAGTTAAAGTAATAATTCTAGGTTATGTTATTTGTGTTTGGGATACATTGGAGACGTCGTACACATATTTTAAATGACACATGCCGGAGTTCTGATTAAGGTGAAATGATCTGACAGAAAATCGTCAAACTAGTGTGAACTAAGTGGAACGTATGCAGATAGATGAGCTCGAAACACAACCAATAATAGTGCTCCTGATGGCAGTCTGAGTAATCTATGGTTTGTTGAGAACAAACTTGAATGAGGATGTAATATTTATAATTCTAAGTAAATACCGTCTTCTTACTTTGAAGAAGCTTATTTGAAAAATTTCAAGTAACATTTTACGTGGAACTATCTTTATCTCTTTATAGGTGCAGTGAGATCGTTTAAATTCCAGAACGTTTTTAGTATTCTCGCCATGTTTATCGAATCAGATGAGTAATATATTTGAATGATAAAGTGACTGATCATCAGCTCTTCATACGTGAAGAGTGAGGCACAGCATAAACTATTTATTATAAATGAAGAAAATAGTCAATACAATTACACCTATCATCGTAAGGATACTTTTTGAAACCGGATCATGCTGTTATATCACCAACCATATTTCGAATAACCTGAATTTTCTGCTTTGCGCTAAAGCGTGTAAAATAAGCATGGTATAATGATACTAGAGATCAACACTATTCAAAGGTCCTCAGGAATAGTCATACTTGGTCAGTTTATTTCAAAAGAAGTAACCGATTTGTAAATGATTTTGCTGGGGTTGTGGCTGTATTAACGCTCTGGCCTCGTTTTCGGGCGAACGTGGGTTCGAATCCCCGTCCGAGCATCCAGATTTGGGTTTTTCATGGTTTCCCCAAATCACTCCAGATTCGCCGGGATGCTTCCTTCAATAGGCCATGGCCTGGACGTCGACGAGGCGTAAAGCAATAAGTGAAAAAAAAATGCTTAAGTAATAAGAATGAATAAAGGATTTCAAATCAGAAATTTTGCGTAAATGGTAGAATGTACACAAATGATATTATTCAGAATCTCTGCGATTTTGGCCGGAATAGCAACATTTTTCAACATGCCAGGACTTTAAATTTCTGGTTGCGAAACATAATTTATGGCGTTAACTGTTCAAATGACCATGCACTTCATATTTATTAGAATATTTAAAAGTTTAAAGTTCCTCTACAGTTATACAATGTGAATAATTAGCATGAATCATTTAATATTATTACCTGTGAGTTGAGACACATGGCATAAAGAAAGGGACCAAATCACCGTCCAAATGGTTTATTTGAACTTGTTCTGGATTACCTGAAAAGTGAAACAAAATTTTTAAGACCAGTGTATAGGCTTAGAGATCAATGTAAACATTATGACGACAAGAGAGACATGTAACTTAATAAATGTGACAAAGTTTTAATCCATAATCATATCTAGATCTGTAAAACCAATAAAATCTCTATAACTGAGACTAAGCTGATTAATTTTTGGCAATCGGTTAGGCAAAGAATAAATGCATTTGGCTATACTGGCTGGGATGTGCCCGCCCGGGGGCACATTCGATTTTCCGGCATGCGCCTCTGTCGTGAGGACCCTATCCTAACACGGTAATCCTACCAGATCTATGTGCAATCCGAACCATGGAGCGTACTTCTCATGAATACAGCAGAGGTGAAGGTTAAATTTTCCAACCGAGACCAGTATCCTTCTGTTAGCCGATGACACGCTTTAGTCAACTATCGGTTAGATGAAAACGTTATAAGCACGTGTAACCAGTATGGAAACACGAACAAGTGTTTATGAATTAGAATTTGTGTGCGTTTCTCGGCTTGGAGTGGAAACATTTGTGGGCAGAGTGGATGGATCCCGGTATTGGAATAAAGCTACACGACGTTAGTACTCTTTTGGAATGCATTAGTTCTTCAAATTAATCAAAAAACAATTTGTATCACAACAAAATGCGCGTTGCTTAATCAAACACATTTTGGATTGGAATGTTCATTGCACCAATAACTTTAATATATCGGATGGGAATAATGTTGTGCGTAATACTTTCTTTTCGTACTCAAAGTTAACTATGCTGCAGAAGAAACAACCATCATATTTACCTCGTTATATCAGGACTATTAGTCGTTTTTTTTTTTTTTTTTTGCTACCAAAAAATATTTACTTATTACCCAGAATAAAGAGATTTAATTTATTGGGGATATACGATTGGTCGACTTCGTGGTCATTGACGACAGAAAATGGTTTCGTGGGAAAAGGGGAAGGGGGGGAGGAGGCAAGAAAAGGTAGTGAATTATGACATGGTAATTATTGTGATTTTTGTGGAACCATGCGGCTAGTTGCCTGTACTGATGTTGCAAATTCATGTAAGCCCGATATGTTTGGTCTGGGGATCGAACCGTGTCCACCCGATTGTGGGATGAAAAATCAGAAGAAGCGTAGTATAACAAAAATGGTGGTGTTATCACTACACCAAATAAAGATGTATTACAATGTCAATCACGTAGTTCAAATCGAAATTCGATATTGTGTTCGACTTAAAAATAGAATCGTAACCCTTCCATCAGTTTCGGAAGGAGAGTTACTCTAATTCCGATGTTTTTATTATTTTTAGTTTTGATGGATCTATTAACTGCCTCATGTACCATCCCTCTATCCATCTACCCGTCGAAATACGCGAGTGGCATCATTACTTGATGCAGATGGGATTAGTTTCAGGCACGCGACTATATTGGCGAGCGTAGTGGGTGAGCAGTAACACTCTGACCTCGCATTCCGGAGGACGCGGATCCGAATCCCCGTCCGGCAGATCAAATTTAGGTTTTCCATGATTTACCCAAATCACTCCAGGCGAATGCCCGAGCGGTTTCTTCAAAAGGCCACAGCCAAATTCCTTCCAGTTCCGTAATCCAAGTCCTTTCACGCCTCCAATCACCTCGACTTCGACGAGGCAAACCATAAAAAAAGACTTTGTTGTTAATTTTCATGAGTGTTATTTGGAATTAAAAATAATTCAGGTGTATCCAGTAGATTACTCAAATACTACTCCAAGCATTCCGCTTTCATCGATTTGTCAAACGTCATCAGATAAACACCTGTAAATAAAGAAATGTATCATAAAATTAAAGGATTAATCCAAAATGTGATGGTGGAAGGAAATGTAATAATCATAGGTGATTGGAATGCGGTAGTGGGAGAAAAGAGAGGAATACTGTTCGGGAGGAAAGCGGTTCGAATCCCCGTCCGGGCATCCAGATCTGGGTTTTCCATGGTTTCCCAAATAACTCCAGGCAAATGCCGGGATGCTTCCTTCAAAACGCGATGGAAGAATTCCTTCCCATTCCTTGCCCCCCCCCCATCCTTTCCCGTCTCTAAAGACCTCGCTATTAAGAGACGTTAAGCAGATAAAAAAAAGGAATACTGTAGGAAGTTTTGGTGTAGGAGAAAGAAATGAGCGAGGAAGCAGGTTGTTAGAATTTTGTGAAAAATAACTCGTAGTGACGAATACACTATTGAAGAATCATGCTAGAAGGATATACACCTGGAAACGTATTAGAGATACAGGTAGATATCAGCTAGATTATATCATGGTCAAACAGAGATTCAGGAATCAAGTTCTAGATTGTAAAGCGTACCCAGGCGCAGACATAGACTCCAACCACACTCAGATACTTATGAAGTGCAGAATGAAATTCAAGAGAATAACGAAGCAACACAGGCAAAACAGACTGGAAGTGAACAAACTGAAACAATCTAACACGAAAGAAAAATTTATAGAAATGGTAAACGTGGGTCTATGAAATAACTTTGAAATCAGTTCAACTAAGGACGAATGGAATGCATGGAAGAAGAAAGATAATTAAAGCTGATAAGGAAACATTAGACTTTAGGAAACAAAGTTGGTCTTGTGGATAACAGAAGAAATTTTGAAGTTGATAGATAAATGGAGAAGCCACAAAAATGCACAGAATTTAATAAATCAAATTAACAGGCACCACAAAAAAAGTAGTTTGCAAGAAAAGTGCGAGGAAGTAGAAAAGTAAATGGGCGCAGGTGAAGCAGATGTGGCATATATGAAAATCAAACAAAATTTTAGGAATCCAGAGGTTATTCAAACCGATGTCAAACAGTTATGATACATGAGAAATTCGAACTTATTTTAATAAAAATATCATCTTCTTTTTCCGCATAAAGTGCAAGCCAACAAATGTGTGCAAGGATACTAGGAGAAATAGTAGGTGAAGATCAGTTTTGGTTTAGGAATGACCATAACAGAACAATAACAATTATTTGCTTAATATTAAAAGGGTAGATCAAAAAAATAAAAAATAAATAAGGATGCTTTTATTCCGTTGGTTGATATAGTAAAAGCTTTTGAAGTTGAGAAATTACTGAATGGATGAAAAAGATACTGAAGGACGATGCTGTGCTAAATATAAACCAAAGCAAGGCAAAAGTGGTGAAATTTTGAAGAAATGATAGCAGTAATAGAAGAATAAATATAAACATATGATCGGATGCAGCAGGAGAAGTAAGATTATTTTACTTCAACGTAACAAAATTCAAATTGACAGCAGAATCAAGCAGAAAAACAACAGCAAAATGAGACTTCTTGTAAAGAAGAGAGATTTATTTTCTAGGTCTCATAACTTCTTAAACTATATGTGTTGAACACAGCACTTTATAGTAGCAATGCACTGACATTAGAAATACCAGAAAAATGGAAAATTGAAGCATTTGAAATGTGGCTCTATAGAAGGGCGCTGAAAATTAATTGGATATATAAAGTACCAAATGAACGTGTTTTGGAGATGTTGGGTGAAGAGATAAGTTTGTGAAAGAGTCTTACCAAAAGAAGAGACAGGAAGGTGGGTCACATTTTAAGACAGCTGTGATTGGTTCTACGGAGTATGTTGAGATGAATAGGTTAGCGCAAGATAGGAAATGATGGAGGACTGCATGAAAACAGTCGAGAGACAGATGACACACACACTCACACACACTTCATTGGAAAAGGTCGAATCAGTGATTCTACATTCTCCGCTTCACATTGGGAGCGTTCATAAACCACGTGACTCGGGTTGGCTGGAAAGCTACGCTGGGCTACGTTTGGGAGGGTAGGTTTCAGAGCCATGCCACGTCGCTTTTCATTCATATTACTTGTTACAGTTAAAATGAAGTACAGAACACGCAACAGTATGTAAATATTTATTTCTGTCGTTTAATTGTATCCGTCTGTAACTTACGATAGTCTAACAAGAGAAAATGAATGGGGAAGAAAGCTACGTGCTACGCCGGGGGGGGTGGGGGTGGAGGGGGGGGGCAAAAACCACGTCGGGCAACGGGGGGGGGGGGGGGTCACAGGAGGCCGAAATGGAGCTTCGTGGTTTATGGACGCTCCTATTACGGTAAGTTACTTGAGGTTAATTTTAACAGCAGTGGAATAAAGCGTGTAGCTGCGTTTAGATGTTAGAACGCAAAAAAACTTATTTACCATCAATTAAATCGATGTTTAAGTAATGTTGTTATGCAAAAACTTAGATTCTTCGAGTTGTCCAAAACAGAAAAAGATCAGAAAAATTCTGTAAGCAAGAAGAATTTTGAAAGAAAACACATTAAGAACACTGATAAATTATGGAATATTTTGCTGAGGTTTTAAATGCAAGCAGTCCTCCGATTTTAATGTGTCATCTCCGAAATATGTCGAATTATGATCACAAAGTTGAATGCATTATAATATTTTACCTCTCGATTTATCTACCTTAGATCTGTAAAGTACAAGAGCATCAGTAATAATTCCATTACGAACCTAGAAGTTGGTTTGCTGTAGGTTTCCATAGTTCTCTTCGCTGAACCTTCCTTTTCACTTCACTGCAGCATGCGCATCCCGTATGCGACGTCATATCATCCGCTTGCTCGCCTAGTTATGTTTTAAGGTTAATCGGACGTTCCATTCTCGACTGAATGTGAGGCCATATTATGCCTAATTTAAGAGCTATAACTCTTTATCCATCAATCTGCTGTTATAGCCTATGTTTATCATTCAGCTTCAGCTACAGGTTTACCGGCTTAAAGCTTTCTGCTCTTCCTAGATTCAGAGTCCATGCCTCATGTCTATAGCAGCCGACGCTCCAAACACAGGCTTTCAATAACATTTTTAGCTGGCACCATTAGAATAAAATAATGCCTGAGCCCCACACGTTGCCTTATTTCCAACTACCCCTTGCATCAAATCGCTTAAGTTTTAAGTGGATTCCTGAGCATTACCTTAGTCTTTGCAATTGTCCTCTTGTCTCTATGACGGCAGTATCGTCTTCAAACCTCAAAATGTTTAGCTTAAGCCCTCTTTTGTTATCTTATTCGCATAATTCACAGAAACCTGTAGGTACATTACATTAAACGTGAAGCAACCTTTCCTATTCCCCATACCCACTCTCTCGACTCTGAATATTATCCTCCCATCTAGTTAATTTAAACCTTCTTTCTTCAGAACCCGCAACTTCAAGTTAATTATACCTGCAATAAGTGTATGGAAGGAACTACTGCCAGAAAAGAGAACCTCAGAAAGCTCATGATAAAACGAGAATTGATATCTTAAGGAACTCTGCTTACTGTATCGCACGTCATTATTGTATTATTATTAATTGTTTACAGTTATATTAAATATCTATCAGCCCATGACAGCAGAGCAGTAGCTAAAGCCTGAGTTTATCAGCGCGTCCCACCGGCTGTTGTGGATGCCACTAGATGTTGCTTTTTACTGTAAACCACCATCAGTCATGTAACTTATTTGTGGTAGTCATCACTGAATTAGCGGGATTCATAAGCATGCGTTCACAGTAAATAAGGAGATCAAATCATCTGTGCGATTAACTTCAGTACAAGACTTGACTTAATCTCACAGCTCTCGTAAAACAAAAACATAGCGAATAGGCCAACAGTACATAAATAAAATTGTGGAAAAATTGTTCGTGTATATAAAATCTGTTTTAAAAAGAGTAATCTCAATTTACACTATCGATCATAGAGATGCCAAAATCATAAAAACTAGTAGAGAAATTTAACGGCATGATAACTTGTAGAATATAGATAGTAAAACAGATCCGTATATAAATACTAAAAACATCTTTTTATGGTAGCTTCCCATACATTTAACAATGGAAATTCATGATTAGTTTTTTTTATTTGCAACAAATAAAGTTACAAAATAACGTTTATTTATTTTAAGAATGAACATTGGGAAAACACATATTAAACGAGAACAAAAACAGGAATCTTTTGATGAGTACAATTATTTAAATTTGTGGGAATGGTTGCAGAAAATATCCGTTACCCTGGGATCTCATTGATGACGAAAGACTAATTTTTGGTTAGTATCGGTAAAAGATGGCTAATTTTATAATTAAAAAATTATCGTGGATTGTATGGAATATCTCGTTGTAAATGACGGCGCACGGATCAAGATTCGATTAGGTTCCTCACACGAATTAAGCTCTCTGTAGCCCTACGTTTCTCTTGCGTCAGGTTTAGTGAAGTGGCAGTATTGAGTCCTCTGCTTGCAAGTGGCAGCTGTAACGCCTCCCGACTGCCTGCATATCGGATGCGCCACTATAAACATGCCAATAGCAGCGCTCAGGCCACCTCTCAGCGCTGATGAAGATCCTCCTAATTTGCCTCTGATCTCGCGCCCACAGCGCGCAGTATATCCAGCCAGTCACCTAGTGCATTGCTGCAACCCCTATCGACTCGCTCAACGTTCTAATGTAATATGCATTGATATTTAATCTATACTATTTTAAACCTGCGTGTATCTGAGAGGTATGAACCGGTATCATGCAAAAATCTACCGCAACAATTTGGATGAAATTTTCAAATTTTTAGAGATAATGATGCGGATAAAATTCTGCGTAAATATCTAATGACTTATATGTACCGAGGGACGGATCAAGTAACTGAAATAATTTGTGATAGCTTTTGTTTTATTTGCGTTATTTCAATAGCAGCAGCGTACAGTAATCGTGATCACCTTTAATTTTTTTCTGTAGGAAGGTATTTAGAGCTCATTTGTCTTTTATTTATTACTGTGGTTGGCTAACATTGTTTTCTAGTACATCCTAGTAACTAATTAGTGCAGTATCCGCCGTCTGGTTTAAGTTTATCTTCACACTTAGGTTTTATTTAAGCCGCAACTAGCGATTTTTATTAAATAGTGAACAGTTTATTATTTGGATCACTTGGTTAGTTCATCTTTCCATCCTCTCCGTAGTTTTTGTTCTGAAAGTAATATGTGCAGGAACTGTAATTGCTGTGTGCAGACGAGGGAAGAGGTGGCTGATCTTCGCGCTCAGCTTACAGTTTTGCAAGGCTGGAAGCTGCCGTAGGCAACTGCAACAGATGTGATATGGGTGATTCTGTTGAAGCTAGTGCTCTCACAGGTTCTCCCCTACCAATCATTGTACCTGCAGTCCAGGTTGAGACTTCGGAACCTGTGCTGCGCTCGCCTGACAGTGACTGGCGTGTGGTTTTCGGACGTCGACGCCGCATGCGGGGGTAGTCGTATTGGTCTGAATCTCAGGAGGGCAACCTTGTAACACTGTCCAATAGGTTTGATGTGTTGTCTGCGACTAATTCAGTTTCACAATCGTCATTCTGCGAGTTGCCAGCCTACTCGCCCGCTAGGTCTGAGCGACCACAGAAGGTGATTTTGGTGGTAGGTAGCTCCAACGTTAGGCGGTTCATTAAGCCCCTTTGGGAAATGGCGAATAGGTCAGGGATGAAATCCAATATCCATTCATTGTGCATTCCGAGAGGTATGATCCAAGATGTGGAACAGGCCATCCCAGATGTCATTTGATGGATGAGGTGTAGCCAGCTGCAGATTATAACTCATGTCGGCACCAAAGATGATTGCCGCCTTGGGTCGGAGGGTATCCTCTCTTTCTTCCGGTAGCTTACTCACACGGTGAGCTTTGTGGTTAATGAACGCAAGATTTCAGTTGAGTTAACTGTATGCAGCATTGTCTATAGAACCGACTGTGGACCTCTGGTTTAGAGCTGAGTCGAGGGTCTAAACCGGAGACTGCGGCGTTTCTGCAATAATCATGGCTGCAGATTCCTACAACTTCGCCTTGGGGTCGAGTCGTGTAGGGTTCCTTTGGATATATCAGGTGTGCACTACACACGTGAATCGGCTGCACGGGTGGCAGGGGCCGTGTGGAGTGCATTCGAGGATTTTTTGGGCTGAGGGAGGAAGACCCGAAACTAGGATTACAGTTACGGGCAGCTCAATTAAATTCGATACCATATGTTAGGAATAACGTAAATCAATCTCGACCGTTATGAGTACTCGTTATTAACTGTAATAAGCAGCCTGAGCATGAAAGCATTATTAGTAGCACAGAAGCAAATATTGTATTAGGTACCGAAAGCTGGTTAAAACCGGATATAAGTTCAGCAGAAATTTTTAACAATAGCATTAATGTTTTCCGTAAGGATAGGTTACATTCAAATGGAGGTGGTGTATTTATAGCTGTTAGTAAAAACCTGTCGTGTAACGAAATAGATATCGATACGGTCTGTGAAATCCTATGGATTAGACTAAACGTAGCTAGGACAAGACTTGTAATAGGGTCCACCAGATACAGATTTAACTATTGCTGAGGCCTTAAGGAATAATATAAGTATGATATATCTCGTCAATTTCCACATCATGCAATAATTATAGACGGTGACTTTAACATTCCGTATATCGACTGGTCTAATTTTGTCCACGTTACTGATTGCAGGGATAAAACACCCTGTGAAATTATTCTTGACCTTTCCTAAGATCTTCATCTTGAGCAGTTCGTCATTGAACCAACGCGGGGTCACAACGATAACGAAAACATTTTAGATATATTCGTTACAAATTATTCACGGACATTTCTACCAACATGGGAATAAGTGATCAAAAAGCTGTAATTGCTACAGTAAAATTAACAGCCGCGCGCAAAAAGAAAAAAGAAAGAATCGTTTACAGGTTCGAAAAGGCCCCAAAGGAGTGTTTAAGAACGTTTTATAAAAGAAAGAGACTCGCTTGAAGAGATGTGGCTTCGATTCATACAAATAGTTAGGGAAGGTATGGAATTACATATACCGAAAAGGACAATCAGGGATGGAAACGATCCACCGTGGTATACACGTGAAGTTAAAATGTTACATAAAAAGCAAAGGAAGATACGTGCACGGTCAAGTAGGACGATGTATAGGAGTGTTTTAGAAAAGTTAGGAGAGACAAGAGGACATGTTAAGAATGTGATGCGAGAGGTTTTTAAGTTCTATAAGTTTCTAGATGAAAACGAGATACTTATAGCAAACCAACACGGACTTCGGAAGAACAGATCGTGTGAAACGCAACTGGCCCTATTTTCGCATGACGTAATGAAAGTTATCGATGCAGGTTCACAAGTTGATGCTATTTTCATGGGTTTTCAGGAAGCTTTTGACCACACAACCGACTTTTAGCGAAGATTCGAGCGTACGATATATCGGATCAGATTTGCGAAAGGTTTCGCGATTTTTTAACTGGTCGGTCACAGTATGTCGTTGTTGACGGGGAAGCCTCTTCTAAGCTAGAAGGAAATGTAATAGGACCACTTCTTTTCCTAATTTTTATAAACGATCTCGGTGACAACGTTAATTGCAGGATGTGATTGTTTTGCTGAGGATGCACTTATTTATAAGGAAGTGAGATGCTCTGACGATTGCTTAGAAATTCATGGTGATCCGGATGTTATTTCGGAATGGTGGCAACTTACATGTAACTGTTAAAAGTGCAAGGCAATGCAAATAATTAATAAAAAGACCCCGTTTGTTCACGAGTACAAAGTTATCAATTCAATTACTGACACGGTGGATTCCCTGAAGTATCTAGGAGTAACAGTACAAAGCAACATGAAATGGGACTTGCACATAACGTCCGTCGTAGGCAAAGCCAATTCAAAATTACGATTCATAGGTCGTATTTTGAGAAGTTGTAATGCTCATACAAATGAAATAGCGTACAAAACTCTAGTGCGTCAGCTTTTGGATTACTGTTGTGGAATTTTGGATCCATATCGCAAGGGATTGATTGACACCTTAGAGAAAGTACAGAAGAGAGCCACTTGATTCGTGGCTGCTAGTTACAGTCCTTACGAAAGTGCCCCAGAGTTGATACATGGGTTGGGCTGGGATTTTTTGGCGGACAGACGACGTCGTTTTCGTTTGAATTTGTTGGAGAATATGCGAAATTCTTTAATTTACGAGCGCAATGAAATATTTCCTCCGCAAACCCAGTTAGGTCGCAATGGCAGGAGGGATAAGATTCGAGAAATAAGATGCTGTACTGATACTTTTATGTATTCTTTCTTTCCTCGTTCTGTTTGGGATTGGAATGCACAGAATTAGGAATGGTGCTAAGCACCCTCTGACACCTAAAATATTCGTGAATTGCAGACTATAGATATACATGTAGAAGATTACACAACTCAACCTAGGATTCAGTTTAATATTTTCACTTCCTGTTTTTTGGAATGCAGTGAACAAATGATATAAATGATATACCTGAATCAAACTTAATGAGCATTACTAATATTCAGTTTACTATAAATATCATGCATTGAAGGTATAAATCTTTGCATCATTTATATTGTTTTTGTCATTGATTATATTCAATAGGTTTTAAATTTAAATAAACGAATTCATTACTCAAACATAATACTACATAATACTTTAACTCCTCCATAAGAGTAACAGAAATGTGATATTTACGTCAAGTAACTTTGATCATAGCATCGAAATTACAGCGTATTACAATAACCTTCTCGACGCATTTTGATAGTGAATTCTTATCTAACTCGAACGAGACAGTTCGAAAACGAAGAATAAATTTTTGTCACATACCGATTTCCGGTAGTTCCCGAGATATCGGAAAATCAGTTATATATATGTAGTTCCTGGTGCCTTTGCCGGCGTTTACTCTGGTTCAGGCCGCATTTCAACCTAATCAAAACCGCTAGGATGAAAACAAGAGTAAAGTTTAAATCGCCATAGAGTGACTGTATTATTTCGTGTGTTATAGTCCTGTTGCAGTTCAAAATGAAGGTGTATTATGAAATTAATTGTTATAATTTATGCTACGAGTGATTGGAATCCTGAAGTAGACAATGTTGTCATAACCCAAAATGTAGTTATTGATGCGTTTAATCTGTTTAGGTGTACCTGTATCGTTTGATGTTGTAGCAGCACTAGCAGTATACATTCTTGCAACATCATAAGGCATGAGGAATTCAATTATTGTTTTACGTTAATTAATATGGTGCTTTAATGAGCGCGATGTTAGTGATGATGTGTATCGCGATGTAAAATACTACACAAAATAAAAAAAACACCAGTTTTGCACTTCCAGCCTGTGGCTTTGGAAAATGTTTTTTTCTGGTCCAGAGCACATTTCAATCTAACCACTTTTTAGTTACAATGAAGAAATGTAGGAGGTTGTATAGAAGTTAATAATCAAGAAATACATATTATTACTTACGGCATATGAATGTATTCATATGGTATTATGAAAAGTTGCCAGTGATCATAAATTCATTGCTGCATATGCTATCGTTGGCGGCAAAGGTCTGTTTAGAAATGGTCCACGCCTATATTGTTATCACTATTTCAGAAGGTAGAGTTAGTGTTTGCTTATGTCTGAGGTACATTTCATTTTGCCTTAATATGCACTTTATAACGAAGGGTAGGTCCTCAGGAAAGTGTGTTCCAAATTTCTGACCAAAAGGACAATTGATTCTGGTACGCCCTTATTGGCCCGTTAGTGTTTCACGTAGCTTTAATTTCATATATTATGTTGTGTTAAAGTATCAGTTTAACCAAAAAAATCCAAAAACCAGTATGAAAATCGAATCTAAGGTAATAAATAATAGAAAGGAAATTTGTAAATGAAATTTATATATTTTGCTTCTCCACGTTAATATTTGGTACTAAAATAAAAACACTAAAGCATTTGAATAGACGCCAAGATCCGCGCGTGCGAAGTAGTAAATAATAAAATTGCAGGTAAGACGGTCATCAAGTGCTTAGGCATTAACTTCTTAAATGGGAACAATGCGGAACTACGAATCGGACTCTTCACCCAAATAATATGCAACAACAGGCAGCAGTGCAGCCAGCGGAGCAAACCTTCCTTACCAACAGCGATGCTTGACGAAGCTTATAAAGACCCTGCTACTTGTTCCACTAGTTCATTACCAAAAAAAAAAGCATTCTTTCTGCTACTTGCAATCAAATTGTAATACTTCTACATAAAATTTTAAACAATTTAGAGTATTTTGACACTGCTTTGAATACAAACAGCAATTTTTTATAATTCAAAACTCTTTTAAATATGGTAGTTGGCACATTATATGTTAATGAAATTTGATTAAAAATTTAAACATCTAAATCAATTTAGCACGGTTACAGAGTATGGTACACTCATTCAGAACATTTTATTATGTGTCAGCGATTTTTTATCATGAAGTGCTGAGGCCTCTGAGTGCTGATCATCACGATCATCTAAGGATAAGAAGCCTAGTCACTGCGCAATTCCCCATCCTGTGGACATTAACGCAAAACATTGAACGTAACTGTGTGAGTGGAGACTTTACCGGCGTATTGATGCAATAAAATCCTCTCGGTAGTCCAAACACGACGTTTTAACAACTGGCTCTGCTGTCTTCATCAGGTATCTTGTAGCTGTCGCAAGATGACTGTCACCGCCTCAACTGGATTAGCCACCCACCGAATCTCCTTTATACCTTCAGCTGGAAGGCCCGCTCACTCTGATTGGTCGAGAGCACTGGCTGATGAAGACAGCAGAGCCAGCAGTCAAAGCGTCGTGTTTGTACAACAACATTCGGTTGGACACCCGAGAGAATTTTATAGAACTTAACTGTTGTTTACTTAATATGCTTTACAAGAGATGTAAGGAAAATTATAAATAATCTAATTAAAATCACGTGGTTGTAGTAAAAATAGAGAATTACTGCAGGCAATCATCAGTTCCATAGGGTAGAGACAAGGTTGGAGTCTGTCCTCAATAGAGATGTTATTTTTTTAGTGGAAGCAATAATGGTGAAAGTGAAAGAAAGAATGTTACATAACCGGTCTACAGAAGACAGAAAACAGATAGAAATAATAATACTTACAACTTACTAACTGGGATAAACAATATTAACCAGAAAACCTTCAGACTGGAAAATCGCGCAAGTAACTCCGATTTTCAAAAAAGGTGATCGAAGTGATCCTGGGAACTATCGTCCCATATCTATAACATCTGTTTGTAGTAGAGTTATGGAGCATATTATATGCTCGAACATTATGAATTTTCTAGATTATAATAAGTTGCTTACAACAAATCAACATGGATTTCGGAAGAAAAGATCATGTGAAACACAGCTGGCCCTATTTACACATGACGTAATGAAAGTTATCGATACAGGTTCACAAGTAGATGCAATTTTTTTAGATTTCCAGAAAGCCTTTGACTCTGTGCCACACAACCGCCTTTTAGCGAAGCTTCGAGCGTATGGTATATCGGTTCAGCTTTGTGAATGGATAAAGGATTTTTTAACTGGTCGGTCGCAGTATGTTGTCGTTGAAGGAGAAAGTTCTTCTAATCTAGATGTTACATCGGGTGTACCTCAAGGAAGTGTAATAGGACCACTTCTTTTCTTAATTTTTATAAACGATCTCGGAGACAAAGTGAAAAACTTTTTAGATTGTTTGCTGATGATGCGGTTATTTAAAGGGAAATAAGGAATTTGGCCGATTGCTTAGAAATTCAGCGTGATGTGGATATTATTTTGGCATGGTGCGCTGAGTGGCAACTTACGCTAAATTGTAAAAAGTGCAAGACAATGAGCATAACTAACAAAAAGAATCCAATTGTTCAGAAATACGAGTTAAACAATTTAGTTATTGATATGGTCGATTCTATTAAATATTTGGGAGTAACAGTACAAAGGAACATGAAATGGGACATACACATTAATTCTTTAGTAGGTAGAGCAAATTCTAGGCTGCGATTCATAGGTAGAATCTTGAAAAATTGTAATGAACAAACAAAGGAGATAGCGTACAAATCTCTTGTGCGTCCACATTTGGATTATTGTTGTGCCATTTGGGACCCGTTTCGTAAGGGATTGATCGAAAGTATAGAGAAAGTACAGAGAAGAGCCGCTCGATTCGTGACCGCTTACTACAGTCCTTATGAAAGCGTCACAGAACTGAGTAGTAGATTAGGTTGGGAGTCTCTGGTAGATAGACGACACACGTTTCGTTTAAACTTATTGGAAAACATGCGTACTCCAACTTTCACTCATGAGTGTAGTGAAATACTTCTTCCACCAGCCTATTTGAGTCGGAAGGACAAGAAAGATAAAATTAGAGAAATAAGGTGCCGGATTGATTCTTATATGAATTCTTTTTTCCCTCGTACCATTAGGGATTGGAATGCACAGCAAAGAGATTAGCTTTGGTGCTGAGCACCCTCTGCCACCCACAATTTTGTGAATTGCAGAGTATATATGTAGATGTAGATGTAGATGAAAAAGCAGTTCCACTCGAGCAGTCGAGAAAGCAACATCGTTTTCCTTAAGCGAGAGTGTAGCGCACGCAGACCAGTGAATAATATCCAGTGCTGTGGTTAGACCACATACGACTGAGTGAACAGTGATCGATATGCAAAGCGGAATGTACGGGGGAGTGGTGATCCATTGTACAACCTGCCTATCGGCCATCAAGAAGCACCAGAAGAATCACTGCAGGCGGTGATGATGACTGCTTTACACGTTCTACACACCGACACCTCAGACCTCGACACGGAGAAATGTAGATCTGAGAACCACAAGTGACGCAACGAAGAAAACAATGGAAGCAACGACAAACGAAAACCTTAGCATCATATAATGTGAGTAACCCACAGAAAACGCTTCAGTTAAGGCAATGTGTGGAGATAACGCAGTGAATAGTTTAGAAACTCCATCCCAGCCAACCCTGTCGTCATTATGACACGGGGTTAGAAAAAGTAACCACCAGAGCAGCACCTTGCCCCCGCTTGACCCACCTACCTGTTTATGTACACAATAAGGCAAATCACTACAAAGTAGATTCACCAGGACCGTTTTACATATATGTAGACGGATTAGGAAAGAATATTGGAAAGCTACATCCCATCGCGTTGAGGAAAATAATATTTAGAGCTAGCCCAGAATACAGGAAACTTATCCAAAACATAGTTGCACAATGAAAAAACAGAATCAAAATAGACCTTGCGACACCACATGGTGCCAACAGCCTCATTGATTCGCCAGTATTCTCTACACGACGACTTGTAGCATACATCCCGGCTCATGTAGTAACTAGACTAGGTGTAATAAGGAACGTGGATGCAAGTATCGGAGAGGACGAATTAACTAGCGTTCTCGAATCACCGGTACCGGTAATTAGAATTAGACGAATAGAAATAGAAACCAACAAAAATAATCCCATAGCGAACTTGTGTAGTGACATTTGGCACTCAAACTTTACCAGAATATCGGTGTATGGAATGAGCAACAGTCCGGCAGTGATATAACTGTCTGAAATTTGGACATTTAAGCAATCAGTGCAAATTACAAACAAGATGCACAAAATGTGGAGGAAACAATCTAAAAACATACTGTACTAACCCGAAACCAAGCTGAGTACATTGACACAAGAACATGAAGCCACAGACAAATCGGGCCCAGAATTTAGCAAACGGGTTAAAATCAAACATAACTTTCAAGCATGCAGAAAACATTATCACTCAGAAAACATACGCGGAAGTATCCACTCCAGCTCCACAGATCCAGGAAAGAAAATCTTCCCAGTACTACGCAACCCACAGCGGAAGTTTACTCTCAATAGACGCGCACGGTCATCTCCACCAGCTACAACCACAACACGGATCAAACCGCTAATATATTACCAGCCACAGGAACCACCACTAGGGCCCATACGACGTAGCCCCTACTCTATTCAGGCATGTCAAACACCACAAAAGAAGACTATAAGAGTAGGATCATCTGACAGAAACCAATGCATAGTACACTCTGGATACCAGGAGGATACCACAGTAGAAAAGTATTCAGTATCCTCATGCAAATAATTAATGGAACTCAGGTCCCAGAACCCCCCATTCTAGATTCGGCTGCAATAATAGAGACGATTAAGGAGCATTTCAACTAGGGAAACCAAAATGAAACTCCTTCAGTGAAACGCAAGTTCAGTTTTGGCAAATAAAGTATGATTACAACAAGAATTACACAGCCAGAAAATAACAATAGCAACCACATCTGAAACATGGATAGTACCTGGAAGAAATATCATGTTCCCAGGATATCACACATAACAGAAAAGATGGAAAAGGTGGTGTAGCACTCATAACAAAGTCAGACGTACCCCATGCAGAAAATATTCGGAATAACACGAACGAATGGAGCTTCCAAGCAGTAGCAGCACGAGTGCGCATTGATAAGCAAGAAGTCACAATTGTATCTATCTGCTGTCCTCCAAATACAGTTACAACACTCAGAGAAGGTACACACTGATGTCACAACAGGAACCACCGTACCTATTAGGCCCGTTTACACGCACGGTTTTTCCGGCGGTTTTGGAGCGTACGCTCCAGGCGCGCGCATCAGTCCTTTACGTGTAAATGCTCGGTGGTCAGAGAGGCCTGGGGCGCGCTCCGCATGTGCACATCTGGCGCGCAGATCTAACAGGGCCTCGTGTTTACACGTGCATTGTCGGTCTGCAGTCTTGATGCGTCAGTGCAAGTTCGTTGTTGGTTCGAATTTCTGGGTGACTTTATTTAACTTTACCCTGCTTTAACAGATAAAAATCTCAATCTTGAGAAATGTGGTCAAGAGATAATTTGGAAGGATTTATAGAGCTTGAATTTTCTATGTTTGTGGAAGGTTAAAAAAATCAAATGACTACAAATATAAAAAAAATTTAAAAAAAATGTAAATATGATTAGTTAGTAGAATTCAGCAGGGTAAACGTATGTGAAAGTGAAAACAAAGATTTCGTCACTGAAAGGATTCAAGAAACTCGGCGGCAATTCGAAAAGAACTGAGAAAAATAAATGCAAGCAATTTCAAATCTTGGAGGGATATTTCAGTTGCCAAAAAACGAAGAGTAGGAGGCAAACATTACTCTGCAGTTATGATCTTTCTCATGACTGTGTCCTGTTTTGATATTTGTGGAGATACTAACTTTAACTTCACCTTTTTAGGTAAGGGTGTCAGGTATTGGAATAAGCTACAAAGGGAAATGATGAACAATTTACCAAAAACGTTGAAAGAATTTAAAGTTAAAATTTGTAGAGGGCAAATGTAGGTGGGTGCAGGAAAGGGGGAAGCTGGGTGTGTAGGGAAATTGCCACAGGAGCGTCCGCTCCATTGCAATTTAATAAAATATTCTTATTATTAAAATGTAGTTATATATGGAACTGTCGTTTCGTAGACAATTTTTAAAATCATCTGGGTCATTTATTTTCCCGTTGCTCTCACTAAACAGGCATGTGTCCATATAGATCTCTAGTTTCGTGCCATCTTTCCGCCCATATACACTTTGTTTATTTAATTCTTTCTGTGCAAAAAAAAAAAAAAAAAAAAAAAAAAAAAAAAAAAAAAAAAAAAAAAAAATTGTTAAGCAGCTTATATTGCTCAGTTTGTCATTTCTTTGGAGGATATTTTAAATACACATATAAACAAAAGCACAACTAACAAAAACAACGACGACCTGAAAACCGAATGTTGCTAGCTGGACCGTCTACAAAACTTTCCAACCCGGCGGAAAGTCCACGCGCCACGGGATAACGGTCATTTTTGGCGCGCATGCTCTAACCCGCAGTCCTGGCGCGCGCGACTGGAGTGTTGACCATTTTTCGTCGCACGCTCCAGGAGCGACGGTCCAACCTCACACTCCGGCGCGGCAGTCCGGAGCGCCGTTCCAGACCGGCAGTTTGGCGCGTACGTGTAAACGGGCCTATTGTGTGGAGATTACAACGCTCACCACACCAGTTGGGGATGCGCTTACAACGATGCTGGTGGAAACGCAGTGTTAGAAATTTTGTATGAATTTCATTCAACAATTATAAAGGATGGCACACCCACTCTAATACAGACGCCAGAACGACGACCCTCAGCTGTCGATCTCACCATTTGTTCAATATACATAGCAACAGAATTTGGTTGGAAAGTAAGCAAAATCAGTCTATGGCATCTGACCATCTCTTCATACAATTAACAGCAAACAACGCAAATAGTTTCAATCCCTATAAACCAACAACCAAATGAAACGTAAACAAAGCGGACTGGGGGAAATACAGTAATATCATATATATAAGGAAAACGATTAGTGGCAATGGCTGAAACAATGGAAACAATGGAAACAATGTATAACCAATTTATCAAATTAATAAATAAAGCAGCCAACGTAACCGTTCCCCGCAGAAAAGAAAAGGACAACCTAAGAACACCACCAGTGCCATGGTGGAACGCAGAAAGTTCTCGCGCATTAGCTAGGATTAGGTTAGCACTAATGACATACAAGCGACAGATCACTTGGGCGAACTACTTACAATATAACAAGATCGATGCAGGAACAAAGCACTTACTCAAAGAAAACAAACGCTCATCATCGAAACAGTTCTGCGAGAAAATATCCAACACCACACCACAATCTCAGATATGGTCAATGATAGCTTCGCTTAAGAGTAAAAACTTGCCGCACCACCCACTGAAAGAAGTAACAGAAGAGTTCGCAGACATCCTAGCCCCACCTACAATACTGCCACAACCGGAAACTATTTGGAATAACACACCTAAATGAAGATTTAACACAACCATTTACGGTGGATGAACTTGAGAGAGCCCTAAAAACATGAACAACACAGCTCCCGGAATTGACGGCATTCATCAATGCAGGATCTCGAAGTTACCAATGTCGACGAAAACAACCCTATTGAAATTATTCAATAAAATTCCTGGAATGCAAGCCAATTCCCGGAAACCTGGACAACGCAGATGATCGTGCCAATATTAAAACCCAACAAAGACCCAAGTAAAGACTCATCACAGCGACATACTGCATTATCATCCTGCATAACGAAGACCTTCGAAAGAATGCTCAAGCTTCCCTTAGAATGGTGGCTCGAAAACAATAATCTACTTCCCCATTCTCAATATTGTTTCCGAAATGCAAGAAGCACTCTGGTTAACTTAAGCCTGCTAACAACCGATAATGGACAAGCATTCTCGACCCATAGTTATCTTAAAGCATTATTTCTCGACATCTCCGGAGCCTATAACGAGTAAGCATTGCACTACTCATTAAAAAACTACAAACCTTAAATCTACCAGACATTTATCATAAACAATATACGGATTGCTAAACACTCATGTCATATATCTGCGCAAAAGCAACAATAACCTGTTCGGTTCATGAGTAATCACTAAGGGCCTTCCACAAGGTGCAATACTAAGTCCGCTGTTATAAGCAATATACATAGCCAATATAGAACTTATTATACCACCAACAGTAAAGATCCTGCAATATGCAGAGGATAAATGTATCTACACGTCCTCCGCAAGTTTTACTCTAACAAGAAAGAGGTTAGAAGAAACAGCAAAGGCCTAGAAAAATGAATGGAACGAAACCAACTGAACCTGTCATCATCTAAATCCTTCGTTATCATCTTTACCAGGAAATATCAACCACTCATCCAGACACACGTGCTATTAGGCCCATACTCATTACGGATCAAAACATCTGGAGAGTTACTAGGTCATTATTTAGATAGCAGGGTTACCTGGGCCTGACACGCCGAATACTTAATAGAAAGGACTGGAAGAGATCTAAACATTCTGCGAGCAGTAAGCTACGTCTGGTGGGTAGCCAACACAGCAACCATGATAACATTATACCATCCGATCGACAATAGATTACGGAAGTATCTTTTACGGAAATGCCCCCAATTATGTACTGAAAAACTGGACATCCTCCAATTCCGACCCCTGAGGGTACCCTTGGAAGCAATGGGATCAACCAACACCAGTGCACTCCTAGTAGAGGCGAAAGATATGCCTCTTCACATTAGATGAGAAGTATTGACAAACATTTTTCTCATCCGATACGCAGCAATAACATCACACCCACTTCCAAGCAAATTGAAGATATTAATGAGAGTCAGAAACTCGCAAGGAAACGCAAACCACGAACGGGAACCCCTTTTACTTAAAGGCTTTGAACAACTGAGGACAATCTTTCCGTTGGTCTACAGAGACCAAGAGCTGAAAGTCTACAGCTGTCCAAGCAAATTGAACATTTATAAGCCACCGACCTATCAACAACCAAGCATTGAAACATACGGAGGAAAAATTAACAACTACATACAGAATTATATCAGGAACAATTGGCGTGACTTTACAGAAATCTATACTGATGGGCCCAAAACGTTAGACACTTTCTACTGGCATACAACAGGAGCCACTGAAAGGTACACCCTTCCACTAGAGGCAAGCATATATACGGTGGAAATGCTAGTTATCATAGAAGCAATCCAGTACGGAGTACAACATTTTGGAAAAATCCTTATTCTCACAGATGCAAAAAGCGTACTCAACAAAATAGAACATCAGAACTGTAACACACGTACAATTCCATATATATACACTCTCTTAGATATGATACTACAAGCCAACCAAGAAAATAAAGAAATAAACATAATGTGGATCAAAGGACACATAGGAATAACTAAGAACGAAATTGGGGACGACAAAGCTGGCAAATGGAGTGGGAAATAACAAAACAAGAAAAGGGTAGACATTACGCTACTATTCAACCTAAAATACCAACAAAACCTTGGTACAATTGTACAAACTTCAGTAGACTACATATAGCATCAATAACAAGAATGATGTTGGGTCACGGGTGCTACCCAGCACACCTGTATCGCGTTGAAGTGTCCGAAACCCCCTACTGTGAAGAACACCCCACAGAAACATCCGACCTAGACCACTGTTTTTTGGTTGCTCAAAATAAAGCACCTCACAAAATAGATTACTTGTCTGCATTATAAAACAAAATATACCGTCGCAACCTTGTTGTATGAGAATAACCCACAGACTTTATCAGCTGTAATTAAATACCTAGACGAAACCGGTCTCCACATATGAGCAGTTTCATAAAATCACATCCAAACAGGAAAAAGGACAACGAGCAACACAAGAACAATAAAAAGTAATTAGTATCACAAAATACTTGTAAACATTCCAGCCAAAAAAAACTGAAGTTGTAACCACAGTTGAAATAATATCTGTAAATCATAATGTAAATGACTGTAATTATTACTGTTAATATTGAATTATTGTAACTATCATTATAAACTATTGTAATTATTTTAAAAACTACATGATGTAAATTGCTTTGCAAATAATGTGTGACACTAATGGCTGTATGGCATAAAAAAAAAAACCATAGGAAGATAGAAGTTTTTAACTGAACCGGAAATGATATCAAAGACAGCAGTAGGATAAATATGTAGTTAGAGGTGATAAAAGTAAATGAATTCTGTTACTTAATAAGGAAAGTTAAACCCGACGTAGAAAGCAACAACAATCTCAAAAGAAGAAAAGAAAAGTACCATCTTCACAAGGAGAGATCTTTTGTTTCATACATTGATCTTCAAGTCGGAAAGAATTTGGAGCTCAAATATTCCCAAAATTAAACTTCTACATCAGGAAAAACAGGAAGAAGGAAACTGACACATCAGAACTATATAGCTCAGATAATGGATACAAAGAATATGTTTTGAAAATTAAGGAAAGATATATGTAGATGAGTCTCAAAAGAAAAAGTGACAAAGTAGTTGCTTACATTCTAAGATAAATGGGGTTGGTTAATCCGCTAGTGGAAGAGGAAGGTAAATATTAGATCACGTGAAGATAATTGAAGTTATAGGTTGTATAAGGTGAGACAAAGGGATTAGTTCAGAGCTAGCTATTACCCGCGACTTTGTACGCGTGCACTTAGAATTTAATTGCTAGAACTGGATATATAAAGCTGTAAGTTACGTTAGATTTGTCCCAAACCACACCAAGTCTGCATAATATGACGGAAAAGCCATCACGATACCATTCTACAGTCGAACCTGTCTCATGAAGAGAATCAATTTACAACATGTTTAAAAACAGAAAAATACGAAGGTGCGGGGAGGTGGTGGTGGAGGGGGGAGGGAGGGGGGTGTTAACTGAGGGCAGTTTCAATTTCAGCTTTGTCTTCTCTTCTTTCTTCAGTATGAGCATCAGATGGTTGGGTTCTAATAACTTTAGCTGCTCCTGCTCTGATATGGTCCACGCCCACAAGACATGTCAAAAAAAGAAGGCAAAATAAAGTGTTGACAGAAACTTTTATTCTCACAGAAATTAATAGTACAATGCAGTGAAAATCAACATCTATACTAAACTAGCGGCCCGGTACGTGCTTCGCTACGTATAAAGTGAAATAAAAAAAAAATTAATTGGAACATCAAATTCATTTATTCAAACAAAAAAATATTTTATTAATTGCTAGCTATTTTAAAACTTAATCCAAAACATTTGGATAAACAATATTTTTTGTTTTTTCCATTTTGAGCATAAATAAACAAACGGCTGGGGGTACCGACTCTGGAACAGGCAACATAAAGTTGGCCATGTGAAAAACATGATTCCTCCAAATTCACACCACAAACGTGAAGTGTTTGCCCTTGGGCCTTGTTGATGGACATCGCAAATGATAAACGCACAGGATATTGTAATCGTTTGAACTCAAATGGCATATCAGTTGGAATCATAGGGATACGCGGTATCAAACAAACTTCTCCTTTTGATTTACCAGTTAAGATAGTAGCTTCAATCAAATTTGGCAATAACTTTTTCACTGCCAATCTGGTGCCATTACACAGTTTTGGTGGATTAATATTTCGCAATAATATAATCAAAGAACCAACTTTCAGATTCAAGCAATGTGGTGGCATACCAGCCGGTTCCAATGAATTTAAAAATTCAATTGGATAATTCATTGCCTCATCTTCATTCATAACACTGTTAATTGATTTATATGTCGTGACTACACCTGGCAGTTTCGATTGAATTTGAAAATTAATGGCATTGATATGAATGTTCTTCGGTGCTAAAATGGCGCGTTTTCTCAACCAATCATGATTTCTGTAATTCTGAAGAATATTCGGAAAAACACATTCAATCAATTCATCTATCGATTGAGCAATTGTACAAAAATTGTTCGGTACAGCGATCAATCCATTGGTACTGTCGATTTGTATTTTGCCATCACCAATTTCTAATAATTGTTTTGAAAACTCATGGGCAGCTGGATCATTTTGTAGGTGAATACGCATATTAATGTTCAGTGTCAATTTTTGTACATATCTCCAAAGAACTGATGACTTCAAACAGGCATTTATTTCATTAGCAGGAGTTGATCGAGGAATGACAGGCAATGTTTGACGAAAATCCCCTGACAGTAATATCAGAGCACCACCAAAAAGCTGTTGATTACCACGTAAATCTTGCATTGTTCGATTAAATGCTTCTAGTGATTTTTTATTCGCCATTGTACACTCATCCCATAAAATAATTGACGTTAATCGCAGAACTTTTGCCATAGCAGAATTTCTCGAAATATTGCAAGTTGGAGTTTCAATCACCTGTACATTCAATGGCAATTTTAATGCAGAGTGTGCGGTCCGACCACCTTCTAATAATGTAGCAGCAATTCCCGAAGATGCAAGTGCCAATGCAATTTTCTGTTCCGATCGAATAGTCGCTAAAATCAATGATATAACGAAAGTTTTGCCTGTACCCCCAGGTGCATCCAAGAAATATAATCCACCTGCATTATTGGAAACGGCTTGCATGATTGTGTCATATACATGTTTTTGCTGAATATTCAATTTGTTATATTCGATTGTACAAATAAACGCAAATCATTAGAATTGAATTCCTGCTCACGTTGCAATTCACGATCAAACAAATCATGCATCTCACGATTTGGTGCGGTCATACCCAATTGTACTAATGCTTTATTTGCAATCGTTAGACACATATCTTCAATTATTATCAAAGCTTCGTTGTACATTTCCGAGGTAATCAACAAATCAGGATTTCTTGCATGATGACGCATACGAATTAAAATATCTTCTGCCATATAATGTTTATATTTGTTCCATAATTCAAGTGGATTTGATGGCATACATGTTGATAATATAATGGCAAATAGCATTCGTATGTGTTGTGGATGAGCTGAAGTAGATGCATCATGAAGTGTTGAATCCCAATGTGCATCATCCTCCAACAAATGCAAGAATTGACATGCTTCACGATATGTTTGACACAAATGACCGTTGACTGTTCTCAAATCTTGAAATGATTTTGGGCCATTGACGTTAACTAATAACAATCGCAAATAAAAACACTCAGCAACCAATAAAATAAATTTGCAAAAATTGATGATCAGCGTCGGGGTATGGCAATAACGAACCAGCTTGATGATAAATCTGACCCTGAATCTGTAACATGCAAAATTGCCCATCGACTGCTGTTCCTTGTTTACGTCATTGAATTTTTTTCGAAGACACATTCCATGTGTAATACTGAGGCACTTCAGAATATCGCAAATGTATCTGTTTCGCATAATTTGAAAAAAGCGGTCAACGTAGTCGCTGGTGGTTGTGCTGCTCTTTCCAATACATTTGCTTCGTTAAAATAAACACGTTGGCCATTCTCAAGATGCACAGCCAAGTGATCTACGTCGATACAACGGATATCCGTCATTGCCCGTTATTGTGTCTGAAGTCAATTGCCTTGGGTATCGTTTCGAACACTTTCCTTCAATCATACATGGCGAATTCATATTTAGTTCACCGCACGGACCATGTATCATGTTTTTAACGACAACGTGAAATAACTCAGGATCAACAGTTTGATCAGGAATTTCAGCTGATATAACGTTATCGATTTGATCCGGAGTTATTTTATGTACCAGCCAAATTAATATATGTGCGTGCGGCAATCCCCTTTTTTGCCATTCGATGGAGTACATATGGCAATGCACCTCTCCAAATACACATAATTTCACAATTAAATCCATAAGTGCTTTCAACACGTGCTGTAATGTCATGACGATCAGTTGTCGACTGTCCTTCAAATAAATTGTTTTTGATGTCATCCCACTGCGGATTACATGTAAATGTAATGAACAGATCCGGTCGACCGTATTTTCTTACATAAGACATTGCGTCTTGTGCATATTCGTTCATATGCCGTGGGCTACCAATATACGAAGATGGCAATATAGTTAAACGTCCGCTGTCATTAACATTAACATCATTCACTATCGCATCTTGCAAATGAATATATTCTTCGGATCTTAATTTTGCTTGGTTGAAACGAATAAAATTAAGACGTTCAGTTTCTATTTTGGCATACATATCAACGATGTACTGATGATATAGTTTACCACATCTCAAGATATAATTTTGTTCTTGTGGACGAACCATCAATCGATACGAATAAAAATTCATGGCACTAACTTTTTTCTGTACATGTAGACCTGAAAATAAGTGCAAAATGTGACTTTAGAAAATTATACAAATGAAATGTCAACACACTGAAAATAGGTCAATTATTTACCTGTTCGTGGATCCATCATTGGTATATTGATATGGAAGCCATCGTCACCTTTCCAATGCAATATTGGGTTTTGTAATGCATCGTAACTACGATGAAGTTCTGAAACACGTTGCAATTGCTCATTTCTGCGATGAAGTACAATATCATGGGATTGAAACTGATCACCTAGAATTACAATTGCAACCTCATCAATTGTCGGTGCATTGAATCGCCTTGCATGCTCTCCAAAAGGTGTTCTATCAGCCCTTATTACGATTTTGTGATTATCAGATGGCATACGATCGAGAGCAATTTTGAACAATTGAACTAATGCGTTATGCTGATGGAAAAGCCTTTGTAGCTCAAGAATAATTTCTCGTCTTGTATTCGAAACAATTGCACAACGTTGATCCAATTCACGATTTTCATCACCAATAAAATAAATTTGCAAAAATTGATGATCAGCGTCGGGGTATGGCAATAACGAACCAGCTTGATGATAAATCTGACCCTGAATCTGTAACATGCATGCAATTTTAGGTAGATGTTGGATCAGAATTTTTAAAACTATCGAATACTTTATGATTCAGATTGATATAAACATGGGGACAATCCTGTTGAAGTATTTACCTTAAACGTCGGCATAAAATTATCTCTAATAATTTTAGTAGCACCAAAAGAAGTCATTTGAAATGCCGAATTGTATTGTTGAATATGACTCAAAAAGTGCTTCGACGTTTGAGATGTCCCAAAAATAAATGAATACAATGGTTCGGGTGGAGTTTCTAATGCTGGCAATCTCACTTTGCCATTAGCACAACACATGCTGGGCGTTTCGCCTGGAAAGTTAGCCGCATCACAATGTGCACATATTGCGTCCATCATTCCAATGTATCCGTACATACTATAATCAATCTGACTGTTGTAATTAAAAGCAGCACGCATCATTTCAGCCAAAACAGCACGACGTATTCGTGATCGCCGTGCAAGATTCAGTACAGGTACAGGGTCAACAGATCTATTTCGTGCATTACGTTCACGCTGCGATGCATTAGCTTGTGCGCGTTCATCTGCAGTCTGTGATCGTCTTAGTGATGCCACATCATTTGCATTACGTGTGCGCCGACCTATATTTGCTCGTCTGGTTCGTAGCATTTTTCCTTCAAATAAAAAAGAATAAATCAAATTAAAAACAAATTGCTACATTAATAGTAATCAGTATTTATACATGTGCGTATATGTGTGTATGGAAATATATATGACTGCATACGTCAATGTATATAAAAATGTCATTAAATAATTCATTTTTAAATCGACGTGCTTCCATCTGTTACAAAAGAATAAAACATCCGTATGCACACAATATGTTTACATACATGTAATTCAATTCAACAGTTCAAAACTTACCGTTTGTGTAAATGCGTTTGACAATTTAATTCAAATAAAGCCTGTAAACGATATGAAACACCGACAGCTCGCTAAAAAACTGAGAAAAGTACACGCACACATATACATAGTACATTTGAACAATTGAAGACTCAACGTTTGTATGAATGCACTCAAGAATATCGCTGACAATTTGCTTTAATCGAAGCACGTCCAAAATGAAATGACAGCATGAATGACATAACAACATGCTTTCCTGTCAACACTGAAAAAAGCTTGAATTTGACAGCACAACCCCCATTAACAAAATGATCCGCCATTTATTGAATTCATTTGTTACAAAAAATGTGATAAATGAAGAACCGCTCGACCGATTTTGTGCAAACTTCACATAAACCATCTACTAAATAGTCCGAACAAAGCCTAAACATTTGGTTTGGATAGGGGAGCCCGTTCTTGAGTTATAAAATTACAACGAAAAGTGGCATTGTTTTATATATATAGATAATAAGTTTGTTTGTAAATGAATTTTATTTACAGATCATACACTTAATGATTGGGAGAGAAGCATAGTCTGAGCGATCGATTTAACATAACACAAGCAACCGTCTGCCTGTCACCATTCCATAAGTTATCAAAACTAAATGACTAAAATTGTTATTCATACCGGAATAATATATCCTGTGTCCTTCCTAAAGACGCAAAGTATTTCCTTGTCAAATTCCATCAATATCGGTATAGACTTTTAGTCGTCAAAACGTAACAAAAGGACAGAGACTTACTTTCACACAATTATAACATTCTTAGTGTAGATCACACTCAAACTGTCTGCGAAAGAAACAAAGCCTGAGGTATCAGTTTAGCGTAAATAAACTAAACGTTTACGGCACTGTTGGGCCGCCTACGATTTGCCACGCGTTCTACCTCTGAATTTATGGACCTAAATTTTAACATGGAACCTTTACGATGGAACTTCCAGGCTTAGTTCATACGGTAAAAAAATATTCTTAAAAATATTTTCTACCAGCGTGATTTGAAACGAAGACCACACGGGAAATGTAGAAAGCTGCTGTACCAGCCCACTCTGCTGGTAAACGCTTCAAAGATATATACGTGCTATGGGTCTGTTTTTAACAGTTCAGTTAGTTTTTGATATTTCCATGACAATAAGTATTATCTGTATATAAAATAATATCCTATGTCCTTCCTAAAGGCAAATAGCAGCTCTTTGTCAAATTTCATCACGATCGGATTAGCCGCTTAGCCCTGCAAACGTAACAAACAGACATAGAAACAGACTGACTTTCGTATCTATAATATTTGTATAGATATGTAATGGTTGCATCAATCTAGACTGAGTACAGAAAAGAGTATGAATCTTAAGTTCGCAGACAAACTGCCACATTTATGGCTCCCAAGCAGAATTTATTAAGTTTAATTCCCCCCCCCCCTAAAAAAATTAAAGTTATTTTTAAGCAGAGTTAATTACACGCTTTCGAAAATTGTCTTATAAAGAATAGAAAAAATTGCAGATTCTGTAAAAATTTTGCAAAAGAGTATGTTGCGGAATGTTTAGTATTCGATTTATGAAATTATTAGTCAAATGATAAATATGATATTTTGTCGAAAAGAATTATGCGTTGATGTATTGTCAAAATAACTAATGAATTATTTTGGGAAATCATACTAGTGTAAACTTTGAAAAAAAGTTGATGGTAAGTTGTAAATAAAAGACTGAAAAGTATCTTCAGTATGCAAAAATCGTGAAATAATAATAATAAACCAAAAATTTTGTGAGTCAGCGTGTTTTCAGCTTTCATGTGTATCCACCAATACATTTTTTTTTATCCACTTCATGTCACAAATGATGTGGCATGTTCAGTATCATGGTGACCACATGGACTGTTGTAGCTGTGAAGTTTTTTAATCACCACGCCTGCTTTAATGATGGTCTGGTGGTCCTATTGTAAAGGGTAGGGCTGTGTTGCCATATGTTCGCGAAATGTGTTACTTGTGTTCTGTTTGATAAGTGTATTTTTATTTGTGAAATGTTCAACTTACGGGGAGGAAGTTCGAGATAATTTTAGCATTCACCTAGGTGATTTGCGAAAAGCCACCTAAAAATCACTACCAGGACGGTCGGTATGATGGGCCCGGGATTTGATCGTGGGTCCCTCCTGGATTTTTATGTTTTGTGCGAGACAGTCATGGATGTGGAACATTAACAGCTTAAAGAGTAATTAGGCTCCTCACGCTGTCGCTCCACTGTCTGTAGCAGGATTGCTTTCGTACCATTTTTGTTACCGGACCGATCTCAAAAAGACCATTACGTAGGAACTAGAAATAGTCGCAATGTCGACTACAATCCTTACCGAAACAGCTAAAAAAGTTACGTCTAATACACTTTGTAAGTAGTGATTAAAATAAGTAAATTCTTTTATGTCTGTGTATATTAATTCCATTTTAAATCCAAAGCGCGTTGCATTGTAAAGTATTTATAATAAACCTGATAGTAACTGAAGGATAGCGGTAGCGTTGGAGAGGCGAGTAGAGGCGTACATCGACTGACTTGAAGTACCGAAACCTTACTCACAAATTCCTTTCGTTACTCGTATTTGTCGTATAGATGTCAGTTTGACTCTATAAATGAACTAATCATGCGGGAACTGGAACGGTCCGCCCAGCGATTGAATGAATGTGAACCAGACAATGAACATTTCAACACCGTGCGTCGTACGCAAGCGCGCGTATTTCTGCGAATTGTGATTGAATTCGTTACAAAGGAAACATGTAGTGCGTATGTTATTTTACTATAGCTAACATCATTTACTATTAAATGTTGATGTTTTTAATGGTGTAAGTAATTTGGATAGCAAAAAGAGGTATTATATATTCTTGCTTTTGTTTAATATTAGAACTTGTAAATAGAAAATTTGGGTAGATGATCTGAGTTTTTTTTTATCATACCTTAGTGAGATTTTATTGATGTATAATGATTAAGAAATGCGTTTATTTGAAAATGTGATATTTTAACATTCTATTTTATTTTAAAGTGCAACTCACAACACAGAATAGTTGTCTAAGAAAAGTTCACTGTCGTAAATCAACCGTACATTCAGTAGGCTTCCTTATGATCTATGTGCTAATGACGTTACTTTAAGTTTTATCCAAAAGAACAATTTACAAAGTACGAATGAAGTCTTCCCGTACAAGACGCGACTCGATCTGAAGTTTCATGCTAGTGCTCGATTGTACCAAAAGTAACGTAACGATATGTTAGCAACGAGTGCTGTATGGCTTGATACGGGTACACAATTTCTGATTACTTGTAATAGCTCTATCGGCTAACTAACTGAAAAATGGAACAGGCACTGGTTCTTGCGTCAAGCGTCTGACCTGCTATACGCTAGATATGTGCTACGTCGTTAGAGTACAGAGCTCTTAATACAGTAGGCTCGACTCCCATTTTATTTCTACTTCGAAACAAATTGATGGTTTTTTTGGTTCATGTGTGGTGCAGGCCTTGTTTAGGTAGGATCTAAATTATTTGATTGAGCTGTTAATGAGGCATGCGGGTAGGCAGCAGGGCACAGTTCCCTGAATCCTAATTGGCGGCCGTATTATGTCAATACGGTCCTCGGAACCAGTCAAGCGAATATCACGCACCACCGATACAAATGGCGTGTGCTGAATCTGAGATGAATTGCCGTATTTGGTTTGCCCATTGACACGTAGTCAGCACGTGTGGTCCAGCTAGCTACAACCATGCAAAATTTGAGGACGGTTAGCTTGCTTACTAAGTGAACGATTGCAGTGTCTGTCTCTATAGCCAGCCAACCTAATTCAGTCATTAATGTATTACTGAAATACTCGTCAGCGCATGAAGTGATTGGTCGGGAAGCCTCTTTTTCAATGCAGCCTGATGTGTAAGCCCAAGAACGGAGCTTTAAGAGAACAAAGCATAGCTCTGGAGGTCCGAACACAATTCAAACCAAGGCCTCTTAACTTTCTGCGTGAGCTTATTTAATTAAATAAACTGTATTCGTTAGCGACAAGAATAATTTTATAAACTCAAAAGCAGGTTTGTTTGCAACGGAAGAATGAAGCTATCTAAAATACTTGTTAACTTATGAAAAAGAGTATTTCTTGTTAACTGTTATCGAATAGAACTACTTCAGATTTTTCGTTTATACTGTTAAAAATTTGAAAGGAAAGAGATATTACCAACGAATTAGAGAGCTAATGTATCACAGAAAAAAGAAGAAGACTGAAATAAAATAGGCATTTCTGATTACGCAAAGAAGAAATAAACTGTCCCCCGAGTTCACTTATATTTAGGTACCCTTAGGTTTTTTGGGTAAGGATTTATTTTGAGGTAAATATAAGACATTTTTCCTGAAAACTTTCACCACTAAAGACGCAAAGATTCTGCAATTATGAAGCCATTAGCTGCTGACACAGTAACGCGATAATCCAAAATATCTTGTCAGTATATGTAATTGAAAAAGTTTTAGTTCCAAGTGATTATAATGCGCCAATACTATGGATTTTCGATATTACTTCCTTTTATCCTTGGAAAATTACGTCTGAGCAAGAAGTTTTTAACCACTTTCATAAATCAAATTTCGCTAAATATGCAAATAAATAAAAGTTTCCCTATCGCATGATACCACAGTGAATCGGATACACGAAAAAAGTAATTATCACTTTTTCTTTCGTAAACTTCTTTTGACTATTTTTGTTTTGCCGTATTTCTATAAAATTCGTCACAATAAGCACAAAATCGGATGGACGGAAATGATAATATCGTGGGGGTTCATTCTTCCACATTTGGCTGCCGAACACCAAAAGCGGAAAAATGAAGAAAACCAAAAAATATGTGCGGCATTAGCCACTAACGTGTGATGGTACCTAGATGAAGACTTTTACCTCGTCACCTTCTGAAAAATAATATGTATTTATATGCGAATAAACTTTTTCGTGCCATAGGCGGCTAAAAGTATATCAGAGTACTATTGTTTTGAGTTTCAGATTTTCCGTACAGAAACAATATATTTTCATTTCGCCAGCTTCTTTAATTTAATTAAATCAGAATTGCAATTAATCAACAATCCAGTGAAGGAGAAAGACCTGAAGGGAGAGGATGTATATTTCTTTCGTCATGTGATTGTTGCTCTGCTTAGAGATCTTAAGATAATAGTAGAAGTTGAGTTTTTGAGGAAGAAAATACGTTAAAATGTAGAAGTTTAGAATCAAACAGCAGTATCACACATTTTACGGGAGAAGGATATTCTGAGAAGACAAGGTAAAATGTTTTGGCAGATATGTTGCACATAAAATAGATTATTCGAAAAAAAATTTGTTTGATCACTATTTCCGAATCACAATGCCTGCATGATTGGCGAAGTCGCGTTGCATGTCAGTTGCTCGCTAGCATTTGGCGTGTTGCATAACGCACCTCTGTTGAAGTCGGCACTTCAAAGCGTGACATGGCGGAACGAACGCTGGATGCACTTTATCTACAATTTAATGACACTGGTTGGCGGTAGTCGCGCCTTTGATATCTGAGCCGTGGCGGTCCAACTCAATTTATATCCCGTACGGGTTCCACCAAGAATTTGAACCATCACTGGAAATTCGAAGCAGCGCATAAATAATAATAATTCGAGTTAAATTAAAACAGGATCAAAAAGGTTCCTAAACTCACCTTTAATCAAGTAACTTCAGTTAATACATATAACTCTTTCATTTTTAAAATACGCTTTTGTGGGAAGTACTGTTGCTATTTGTAATTTGCAACGTAAAATCACATTTTTTTAATTACTTTTTTATAATTGCTACGACGGAAATAGTATTTCACCCGTATACAACCCCTCCACTACAATAAGTATGAAACTATCTATAAATATATAGTACTGCAAAGAAGTACAAATTAACAATCTTCAAAATCCGTATAGAATATCAACTACCGAACAAAATACTAAATTCGGTGAGATAATTAGCCTTGATCAAATGGATGTTCCCACTAACAACACAGATGACTGTTGAATAGTATTATTCAAAACGTTTGGTTTTGGTGAAGATAGAATATATATATATGCGTAAAACATGGCTGCAAAATAGGCACAAACAACACACTTAGTTATTTGTGGACCACTGTTCCTACATAAAATACCAATTCAATTTGTTGAATTGAATGACGATCTCTACCATTCACTTCTTCTTCTTCTTCACCTTTTCCCAGCATTTCGATCAGTTCGTTGACATTGTCAAATTTGGAGCAATGACTGCCGCATGCCCTTCCTGACTCCACCCACTGCAAGGTCATACTAAGTGAAGTATTGCCAACTCTCTGTGTAACTATGCTCAGCATGTGATAGGTGTATTTTATGTAATTTATGAGGCGGAGATTGAGGATCGTCCCGGCATTCTCCTTGATGTCTGCGGAGGTCAGGACGGGTGGTACGCGGGGACCCTGGCTCGTGCCCGGTCCAGAACACAGAGCCTCGCGTATTCATGTATCTTAGAATAATGAAGCGTATTCGCTACTCATTACTTCACAGTTTGGATTCCAAATAGGATTATCCACAAAATGGCTAAATATTAATTTTTAAATAACACATTTGAGGAACTTACAGTAAAATGTTCCTTGTCGGAATTTTTTGTGATCTTGTAAATGTATTTGGCTGTTAAATCATCAATTAATTCTTTAAAAAATTGAATACTATGGTACACATTTACCTGACAAGGTTAAGAGCTTTTTAATTGTAAACAAACCAACCTCTCAAGATTAAATGCAAATGAAGTACATGAAGTTCACATTGAACTGCAGAGCTAATGGATCAGTAATTGATTATACTCTAACAAATGAGAAGACAGCAAAGCTTCTACATGACACCAGAGTACATAGAGGCATAAATAACTTCTTACTTATTATAAAATTGGTAGTACGTAAGAGACGGGCTAAGACAAAGCCAACTACAAAACCTATAATAGTGACATTAAAAGCACATTTGGTAAAGACACTATACGTCTTCTCTACCAACAAAAACTTGATTATATTCTAGGAAATGTTCCAACGCAGAGCAATATTAATCAAGAATGAGAAGCAATTAAGAACATCATTACAACAGCTGCATTACAGGCCTTAAAAAAACAAAGGAAAGGATATTCTAAACGAGGGTTAAAAATATTGAACGATGATATTTCAAAGAGATGAAATAACTGGAAAACCATACAGTAGAAAATATAATTGAATATAAAAGAAGAATAGCTACAATTAGAAGATAATAAAGAAAGATAAAGATACAAAGCACGCAGAACTACATACATGATATAAAACATGATATTCATGGTAGGCAGGAAAGAGCCCACAGCGTGCTGGGAGAGCCGAACAAGACAGAATAAGATAGACTGTTCCACAACTCCATACCTGACAGAGACTGGCTACGATACTTCCTGTCCTCCTTTGGACGGATAAAAATGAAGACCAAACAGGAATGGATTTTACTGCAAAAGTTAATAAACTTGTAGATAAAATAACACTGAATGAATTAGACGAAATATTAGTAACACTGACCAAAAAAACAAAAACAAAAAAACAGCCACATTGTGATGTTCTGAATGCAGAACTGTTTAAGTTCTCATAAAATAATTTTAAAAGTTTTATAAACTTTTGGTGGACATGTTGAAATGTTCCTGATGAGTGGAATGTAGCACCAGGAGATAGGGCGAAAGCTGTTGCGTACAGCATGCGAGATATATGCAAAAATACTGAAAAGGCGGGTAGGTAAATAGCAGCAACTCTTAGTAATGAAGCGCCGAATGGCTGGGAAAGGAAAGAAGTTGTATAGATTGCGTTTTCACAATGACCCAACTGGCAGAAAATCATCGAGAATTCAATATACCGACATATGTAGCAGTCACTGATTATTAAAAAGCATTTGATAGGATGAATTGAAAGAATTTGTTTCAGATTATGTTAGACATAGGCTACCCCAGCATATAGTAAGAGTAATACAAAGTTTGTATTACAACACATACATAAAAATCTCACAAGATGGTGATCAGACTCAAACAACGCGATGGTAGGACAAGATTGTCCATTATCACAGTGCTTTTTAACATTTGTATTTATGATGTCATTGGTAATGGCTAAAATATGTGCATAATCGTTTTAAAGTGAATGACATTGTATTGGATACAATTCTTTTGATGACGAACAGGTGATTTTAGCTGAGATAGAAGACGACTTACAGCAAGGATTATGAAAACATGAAATGATAATGATTTGAAAATCTCCTTAGTAAAAACGAAGGCAATGGCATTCAAGGAATGCGAACCAACACGGACTAACATTGTAAATTTGTATAGCCTATTTAGGATATGACATACGCTTTACCAGAAATGACAATGGCAGTACCAAATTACAGAACATTCGATACCACTGTGAAGTAATCAAACCCTAGACGAGACACAATGATAAAATTCTACAGAGTAATGTTGTATCAACATTATTACATGCGCGCGGATCGTCGACATTGACTTATATGGAAATAATTAGATATAAGAAGAAATGGCCGGAGCGTATGACCCGCGTGGAGACCACGGAAGGTGCTACTAAATTACAAGCCAAAATAGGGAAGAAGGTGAATAGGTTCGACCTAAGAAGAGGTGGACACAACAACATGTGTGTGGGCGGAACAAATCATCAATGGTTTAAAACCTGAATGTGGTGGTGGTATGATAGTGATGATCATTATTTAAAAATTTATTTATTTTTCCTAAAATAAAGGTTAAAAAGCTATGAACTATGAACGGTCAGACAAATGAAGGCTTAATCATAATCAATCACTTGATTCCGATTAAGACGCTATAACAACCCAGCAAATATGTTCTCTCAAATGTTACCGCACATTACAATGAAATTTTACCTGAGGAAAGTTGTGTTAATCGTGTTGAATCCATACCACTTAAAATAATTATAATCTGTCACCTAGACGGCTTTCACACAGTAATTATTATGGAAAGAATTGAAATATTTGTTCCAAAGTATATCTTAAAACCTGAAGTGAATGTAATAACAATTCGCACACAAATCATTATACACTATGTTGTGAATCGTCTCATAGAAACTACTTTTACACGTAGTCTGTTTTCAATATCCAGACCTCTCCAAGAAATTTTTGTCGTTTTTCATTCGTATTTTAAAAAGGTTTCTGAACAATAAAATAATATTTCTCTATAATAACGCTTTTAAAAACAGGTCAGGTTAGATGATATTTTTGTGCAAAATATTTAATTTTCTATGCTTGGTGTGACTCAATTTCTAAAAATTACAGTAAATTGAAATTTAGTGGATCGAAGCTGCAATCTCAAAAATGGCACAGCCGAACGTCAATCGTAAACCTTTCGTCCACAGTTACCTCAGTAGTGGGAACATAGCCTTATGCCATTCTTCCAAAAAGAATAGCAAGGAAATAATGGAAACAAGTTCATGGGATCCAAATATGAAATCTGAAAATGATAATCTTACTTCAGCATATTAAAGTACCAGGCCTACTTTTTAACTATTTCTTTTGATTTCCATGTTTTAGCTGCCTTATAATACAGAGAATAATATGGTTGAAGAAATGTAATGTAATTAATATATATCATCGCACTGGTGTGCCGGTGTGGTCTCGTTGGAACATATTTCACTATGCTTCACAGACGTTACCTACAGAGCAGAAGCTAATTTCGTAAATGGAAAACTCACATCCCTAGAAAGAGTCCTCTTCATAATTAAAAGAGAACAATCGTTTCGGCGAATTGTTATTACGAAGCGGCCAGTGCCGAGAGAGGCTGCAATATGCGACCTGCCTTGCTGTGAGCAATGAATATCGTTGGTTACATTTTAATTCGGCGTTCCGTTTTCGAGTGTTCCGTTCCATTGAACTGCGCCATTTCTCTTCCCTTTGACAACAGATACGGGGTGGTATTACTGGAAGAATTTCTCATATAACAATCGGTGCTAATTTTTACTGCTCTATAACATGGCCCTTTTTGTCTAAATAACAATTTCATTTCAAAATAGGTTGTCACCAGAATGAACTGTCAGAAAAAATGAAGACGTGACTTGCTATATCGTAGTTGTACATTGCTGATGATGGAAGATACTTTAAAAACCGCCGACACACACAGAGCCAAGGGGTGTGTCGTTCCCGTTATCCGGTCGTGTGCCGTCAATGTGACGTTGAGGGGATATGGGCTAGGTTGGTTTCTCAAGGTCCTCCACAGTGTAGATGACTGTGATGATGCGTAATGACACTGCAGAATGGTTGCGCCTTTAAAAATGGAAACTGTCGTCACGTATTAAGGCGTACTCTTCCGAAAGACACCAGCCACTTTATTATTATTATTATTATTATTATTTTGCTTGCGGCTTTACGCCTCGTCGAGGTTATTAGAGGCGGGAAAGGACTGAGGGTAAGGAACTGGAAGGAAGTAGGCTATGGCCTTTTGAAGGAACCGTTCCGACATTCGCCTGGAGTGATTTGGAAAAAACATGGTAAACGCAAATCTAGATGGGCGGACTGGGATTCGAGCCCATACTTCCAAATGCGAGGCAAGAGAGTTACCGCTCACCAGCGACGCTCGTTCTTCCCCTGAGAATGACGATAACCATCTACAGCGTCGTGTCCGCTCACTCCATATGCACTGCCGACATCTGATACACACTCTAGTGATTAGGAATCGTGCTCCACGACATTTCCTACGATCCGGCCGCGTTCGGATACTGAAAAAATATTGCAGCACTGCGCCTCGAACCAGTGTCAGGCACCGGAAACAACTATGGCGCCGTAACAACGGTGTAACCTCTACCATGAGCATATATTCTGTTCTCAGATCGATCTAGGGCGACTTACGTACCAGGTAAATGAAATTCTCCTGAAGACAAAGATGAGGTAGGTAACTGACTTTGAATATTTCCACTCCACAGCAACACATCAGAGAACTTTCGATATTGGGGTTGTTTTGTATCGTTTCCAATATCATCATTTCCGTTAAATATAGGTGTCAATATAATTGGTTCGCTTGTGCGAGGGGGTGAAAGAAGTGACAGGATGAAATACATCGCCGGATCCAAAACCAGAAAGTGTTTGGACCCGTTTAACTAAACAATATGGACAGCGAGAGAGGGTTCTCCTATCTTGCTACTCAAGTTCATGAAGGGGTTCAAACCAGATTACCTTGAGCACAGTTGCTGGACTTAAGCTTCCGAAATATAGCAGTTTCCATTGTTATTATCTCTTTTCGGAATAACTTTCACTGCCTGAAGTCATTAAACGAGCAATTTCTTACTGTTACTAGCTGATCTTCCGGCGTTAGCCTGCGTCTGGATATGAATGTTCTGATGTTTTATTCTGTTTGTTGATTCTCTGTAACATACTGACGAAATTCTCCCATGCATGGCAGTCTACTTAACACAGTTCACAGACCGAGTGTGGTGGGTGAGCGGTTAACGCTCTGGCCTCGCATCCGGGAACACGCGGGTTCGAATCCCCGTTCGTGTATCCAGATTAGGGAGGGGAGGAGGATCTCCTTGCTGATTGTTTGGTAGTTCTTCGGGTGGTTACATTATTATCCTTTAGATAGAGGGCAGGGATATGTTTGTCTTTCATGGCCGAGAATGCCCACCGACAGTACCTGTTAAATCTATTTTAAAACCTGCTCATAAGCTACATTTTCTTATATTCCCTCTCGAGTTTAAATTCAAAGTAGACTGATCATCGCTACCATTGGTTATGTATGACTGAGCGTGGGAAAAGCAGGCAGAATCTGAGTTTATGCCAACCACACGCAGTCACTGACCCTGGGACATGACGAATGCAAGTCAAACTGGATATCGCAAATGGTTAAAATCAAAAGACAAATCAATCGTAGCGGGTATAATGGGAATACGCGATATGAAAATGTTTTCTCCTTTAGCATTTTGAGTTATTATTGTTGCCTCAATTAGCTTTCGCAGCAATCTTTTAACCGAAAATCTCGTCCCATTGCACAGCTTCGGCGGATCAATGTTGCAGAGGGGACTTACTGAAGAGCGACTTTTAAATTTTGTTATGTGGAGGCCTTTAGACGGTTTCAATGTGGTGAGATATTCCGCGTGGTCAAATACAACTTCTTCAACTCCTCCGCGATGTTGACGGACCTGTTAGTGGTAGTAGATCCCTGAAAATTTTCTTGGTATTCTTGTTGATTTTGTTGTTTCGCTCTTTCGTAAAGGCATTGGTGATTCATAAAATTTTCGTTTATGTTCGGAAAAACTTTGTCGACAATGTTATCGGCTGCTGGCAACACATGTAGAAGTCTGTCGGTCGCGAAATGAGCCCCGTTGACGGATCTACAAGAAGTTTGCAGTCGCGCTGTTGTAACAGTTGCTGTACAAATATCTCGGCACATGTTTCACCTCGCAGATGAACTCGTAAGTTTGCTTTTAGGCTCTTTGATTGGACCGTATCCAGAGCTCGGGGCCTTGAGGTAAGCATTCGGCTCGTCGGGACGACAGGATGTCTGTGACGGAGTACCACGGTAGTTCTCCTCTGCTTGCTCTAGTGTCACGCTTCCAGCGCGCCCTTGTGAGTCACTGCGCACTTGCAATGTTTCAATACTTGGGTTTGATAATATTGCAAACGGATTTTTCCTTATGATAAACATCCCACGGCAGCTTTAAAACTGAATGCGCTCTCCGTCCTAAAACAAACAACGTGAATGCTGTCGCGGATGAGGTTGGTATCAGAGCTATTTAGCTCCATCGTCGCACCTCTGGGAGTAGCATGTTGATGATGAACGTTCTCCCAGTCACCCCTGGTGCTTCTAAAAAAAAACAATCCTCCATATTGGCTGTATACGAACAGAAGATGGTCACAAAAGCCTGAAGCAAGCGGACCTTATTTAGCTACGTGTCTTTGTAGTTAATCGCGTTACAGTTATTTCCCCTCCAAATGTCTCTATCAATCCACTCATGGCTATTAAAATTTGGCGCCACTAGCCCAAGTTATAAGAAGGTTTATTCTGAGATTAAAATAAATTTGTTTTCCAGGCGGATAAGTGGTTGGTGCCAAATTTCAGCACAATTTTTTTGATGGGCTGATCAGATTTTTTTTCCCCCAAAAACCTTCTTGCGTTGGACGGACGGCAGATCGTTATAGTAATTTCGTGAGGATTCAAAGACGTAGTGACAGAGAATTTTTTTGCTGGTTTAGTAATACACTTCTGTGTAGGAGATCTACAATTTAACGTGGAATCCGAACCACGGAACGTCCTAGTAACTTCACATTGAGAAGGTAAAGTTTTGCCAAAGATGAAAGTCAGTGTTAAGTCGTGTAAAAATTTCTGCTGAGATCTCGAGTCAAACCGAAGACCTTCCGGACGCCAACCACATGACTAAGCCGACTGAGTTACGGTACCGCTGTAAGGAGTGCAAAGAGGTGTGTAAGTTGTTGCGGGAAGGTGGTGTGGAGGCCTCGGTTACTGTACAGCGCTCGTAACACTGCGTTGTAGGGATAGACAGCATGTACAAGTGCACTGGCGAATGCCACAAAAATATCTACATCTCTTCAAACTATCCCACAACAAAGTTTCGATTAATGGCTCTTCGCGTAGCCTGAAGAATGCTGTTATAACAATATTTAGTGGTTGTGTTGCTAATTCGCACATTGTATCCTCCGTGGAATAACACTCTGTCCATTTGCAAAAAACAAAAAAACAAAAAGTTGCATTGTAAACTTTGTTTATGGCGGGTGAAGGGGGAGAGGGCATGAGTTTGGTAATCCAAATGTAGACAGAATTTTCCACCTTCTTTTAAAGCGTCGTCGAGAACGGATTAAATCGGAGCATTTGTGCTTCGCCATGCCAACTTTCAAACAATTTTTAAATTTCAAGTTACGTAGAATTTCCTGGTAACTAATTGGCCGACAGGAACCTGTGCAGAGTTATTAAACAGGAAATTTCATGGTATTCTAGAGAATTAACAATAATTTTGACCGATTTATCTACCGTTTTCGAGATATTTGCGAAAAACTGGCGCGTACCACGTATTCATTTTGCTTAAGGAGGGTGACGGGAAAGAAGTGGTGGATTTTTGTTAAACCAATGTAGTCTGTATGTTTTGCCTTGTTTTAAAGTATATGTGTGTAAAGTTTCACGAGATTGGATAAAAACTGTGGATTTGTATAAACTATATACGAATATGTATACATACATACGTCGGTTTTTTGCTTATATGTTTAATCGGCACTTTCGAGACGGGATAAGCAAATATGTGTCTTAAACCACGATGAATTTACCATAGAAACAGCTGGATACAGAAAGCCTCGAAGTTACGATGCAAAAGAAGTGTCCGGATATTCTTATAAACTGAATTTAGATGTTGACACAGTTATTAACCTGCACATTCGCGAAGTTCGAAGAACGTAAGGAAAGTAGATTGTCTTTGAGTAAACAGTTCCTTATATAAATCGAAGTAATGAGCCGTTAATTGTATTCTCCATTTGGAAGAAGAGACAAAAAAAGGTATCTTTCCTGTTCACGCTATTGAATATCTTTGAACTGTGTGGTGCCTGTGGGAATGGTTTTGCTCTTCGAATCGTATCTTAAATCTAAGAACAAGCATTCGAGGCTAGTATTCGGGAGGACGCAGGTTCAAAACCCCGTTTTCCAAGCTTTCCCGAAATCTCTCCAGGTGAAAGCTGGAGGTGGTTCTTTCAGAAGGCCATATCCTAATTCCTTCCACTGCCTTGCCCCCAATCCTCTCCCGCTTCTATTGATTGCATCGACGAAGCATAGAGCCCTAAAGTAAAAATAACTAAAGGTGAAGATAAGTTTGGATTCTTTATATTGTGGCCATGTTATAAGTAAGAAAAGATTTCATTAAATTTATAAGTTGTAATTTTTTATGGCAAAATTAAGATTAAAACAGAAAGCCGCAACTAATTGCATTTCGTGAGTATAACTTTGTAAAAAGAGCCTTCATGATAAAGAGAAACCTTTTAGTTTCAAATATTGATCTAGGAATTAGAAAGAACTTTTTAAAACTCTTTGTGTGGAGCACAGCACTTTATGGTAGCGAAACATGGACTTTAGGAAAACCAGAAATAAAGAAAATTGAAGCATTTGAAATGTGGTGCTACAGAAGAATGCTGAAAATTAAGTGGACAGACAAAGTAAGAAATGAACGAGTTTTGGAAATGGTGGGTGAGAAAAGAAGTTTGTGGAAGAAGCTTACAGAAAGGTAATTTTTTAGTGGAGGGAACAGTCGAAGGTAAGAACTGTAGAGGAAGACAGAGATTAGAATATATGAAGCAGATAATTGAGGACGTGGGCTGTATGGGGTATGTAGAAATGAAGAGGTGAGCACAGGATAGGAAAGGATGGAGGATTGCATCAAACCAGTCGAAAGACTGACGACAGCAAAAAAAAAAAAAAAAAAAAAACCTTTGTAATTCTGCTGCACTTACCACAGTTTACGGAAATAAAGATGCAGTACCTGGTACTACGAAATTCAGTGCGTATTACCTCATAATGCGAGCACGTAAAGGAGAGGAGAGAAAATAGTGTCAAATTTCGTTGTAGTGCACGGTTTCATCTACGCGCAAGTAATATTTTAGCTATGTGACTGCTGGAGGTAAATGTTCTGTTAGGTAATTAGGATGAGGAAATAGCTGCTGAATAAGAAGGTTTGGATGATCGCATTAAAGAAGTCTTTGGACGAAACACAGAAACCATAATTTGTGCGATATCTCTGAACAAGGATGCATATCCTGACCAAGTCAAAGTCTCTTCGTAAACTTGGAGACACTTGAGGTTATATTCTACCAAGACCGCTTCGCTTTGAAGCAGCAATAACATTATTTCTATTCTACAATCCACATTCGGTATAAACATTTTAGGAAGTAAAGTTGAAGTGTGTGTGTGTGGCATTTTTAAGGGCGAGATGGCCCGCGGATGCACGTCGCCTGTTATCTGCAGCCCTGCAGCACTTTCTGCAGTGTGCTGACTCGATAGCTGTAAAACGGCACCGCTCCAGGCTGCCAACATAATATCGAACCGCGCGTAGGGAAAACTGTTGAGAAAACGGCTCTTCAGGTAATCGCCGGTGCTTAAATTGAATACCTACACTCGAGCCTACTTAACATAAAAAAGCGCCCCACGTTCACGATAAAGTAGACTCAACTATTACTACATATGAGGCGAGGGCAGCGTGTATGGCCTGCACCAAGTGCTGAACTGCGTAGAGATGAATACCACTCCTTGTTAGCGTTTAGACTGTAATGCAGACTAGACCACAGGAATATAGAGCCTGAAAGTAGGGCAGCCGGAATATTATTGACTACGGTTAAGTTTAACAGTGTCGGAGTTGCATATCAACTTACACACAAACAAATTCAGATTACTGGCATTAATAGTGAGCTGCCACTATACACGAACAGGACAGCTCTCCGCTAAATGGTGTCAACGAAATTTATTACTCCTTATCCAGATTATGAATGGATCATATAAAAAAATTCCATTACTTCCAAAATAACGTTATAATTCATGGGTACTTGCTGTGCCCACATGGATCAACGACTTTAAACACAGGGATGTTTACCTTAAATTAAATCCACAATTTAGTTACGGTTTTTGAAGTACATCTATAAAGTAGTGGCATGATAAACGTATTCCATTTAATTTAAGTTTCTGTATTACAGAAACTGAAGAAATAAATAACCAGTTAAAAATATTCCGTTAACAGAATCTAAAGCGTAGTACCGTGATCTTTGGTGGCCCTTAAAGCAGAAAGATATTAATGTAATTTAAATATTACTTATTACGTTTAATTGTCATTCCGTTTATTTCAATGTTTTGCATTTCTAAGGAATGAAGAAATAAACATCTGAAGTCAAAAAACAAAATATAATCCAAAGAGTAGTAGAATGATCTTTGGTGAATATTTCTTGAAAGGAATGATCATGTCAAATAGAGAGTGGTCAGTAGATCATATTTCTCTCATCTGGAAATGATTACAATTTCTTACTCCGTTCCTCGGTACATATAAGTCATAAGCTGTTTTCGCAGATTTTAATCTGGACCATAAGCTCTCAAGATTTGAAAACACCATCGAAATTACTACTTCAGATTTTGAGCAATACCATTTAAAATCATCAGACACACGCAGATCACATACAGATTTATAATAGTACAGATTATAGCATAATTAATCCAGAACCATGTTTTTAATTTATACGTAAACACCGTTATGAAATTGAAAGTGCATTATATATTGAAGAGTTAAAATTTCGGAATTTAATAAATTTTAATGTTATGCCTGCAGACTGCCTGCCCCTTCTTCATGATTTAGAATCGCTGGTTTAAATATATTTAAGGAACGGATAGTCAAAGAATGCCAAAAAAGTGATGCAGGTATAAACAGCTGTCGTTAAACGGGAGAAGGGACGCCCGCTGAAAAGACGAGACTATTTCCTCGAAAGCTTTAAGAAGGAGCAGTCTTTCACGAAGCTACGGCTGACGTCGATGACATAATTTTGTTGACACAGTAACAGTTTAAGCCAAATGATTAAGGTAGTGACCGAGTTATTTTGAACTTTGAGGCTTTCAGTGCGGTTTAGCTACCCTGGACGAAATAATCTCCCGCAGCGGCGGAGATGGCGGCCGAGGCATAGAATTTAACGGCATTTTCATAACCCTACTTGGAGAACCTTTAGGGACTCTCGACGGCCGTATTAAGGTATTAGCTATATTAAAAGAGTTCGCCGGCCATTCATTTGAACGGAGGATGGTGAGTGAAACTCCTTCCCCCAGTAGCAGACGTAATCTCAGTTTTAACAACGGGTTTGGTGCGCTTCAAAAGCACGAGCGCAATTTTATTCTGAAAAAAAATCTCTCACGTTAAGAGATATTCGATACATATGCACTTTGAAAAGGACCGTTCCATTTAAACTTTTTACGGACGTTAACCGAAAAACATATAGACAGATTGAATGCTTTGACATAATTAAAAGAGATGGGACAAAGATGCGTATTCTTTTAAAGCAGAAAATCACGTCGTGGAGCAGGTGATTTTTTGAATGGAGTTTTAAAAAAAAAAATTAAAACAAAGAACATAAATCTACATCTATACTCATTAAAGTATTGATGAACTTACGTCTTTTGTACTTACTCGTATGACAGCACTATTGCTATGATCTGTATCCGTTCTCTCATTAGTACTTCAAATTCTATTAATTTGTATTGCAGGTACAAACTTCTTAAAAACTGATATAGTCTCCTGAGCAGACTATATCAATTCTCAACGCCGAGAAAAACTTCGTTCTTATGTATTCTTCAAAATTATTGATAACTATTGGTGATTAAGTCTTATATACGAGCAATCTTATGTATCAAATGTTTTTATCTTCAGACGCCAACATTTTTCTATTGACATGATATTCGATACATTTTAATGCTTCTGCGCGTGTGTGCTAAGCACTGCCTGTTCAAATCATAAGAACCTACTAGTGAGCAGTAATGAGGTTGCGACTTACTTATTGAAATGTGTTTATTGTTATACTTACATGAACTTACAACAACTTACAATCTCAGTAATTTATCGCAGTCACTTTACAAATTCAAAAGCAAGTCTGCATGGGTGAGCCTAGATTCAAACCCGTGACCCCTCGATTACAACATAACAGTGCAATTTACTTTATTTAAACAACTTGTGTTTAAACATTTTTGCCAGCACTATTTTCAGCAGTTTGCGTATTGTCTTACTGATACTTGCTGAATACAGTCAAAATGCAGTCATTTAATATGTATAACACCTGCTTGCTAATGATGAACTTATATGTAGTTTCCACCGCTGCTTCTAATACCACATTATTAAGAAGTTGTTCATTATTTGAGTATTGCAGTCATGCAGCTGGGATAGTCATTTTAGAATCAGCTTTATCGGGGAAATTAGGCCTATTACATGATAGAAAATTTAATAACTCTTTTTTTCGCTAGATATTATTACTCTAACATTTAATACTACGACCAGTAGAATTTAGAAATGAAACATCTGTTGTGTCCTCAAAGCCATAAAATAGAAACTTCATCCCTTTTTTATTCAAAGTAACACATAAGGCGATAAATAACGCCAAATTAATAAATAAATTGCTATAAATGAATTATCTAGTGGCTGTTCGTAATCAAGCAGCTCATTACTCGGCACCACAGTAGCAAATAAACGCCCTGAATATAACATCACATGGCAGTGACCATGAATTTTTCTTTGTTTTTACTCTTGTTAGGGCTCTGCGGCTGGTTGACAGTGAAGTCATTAGAAGCCGAGAGAGAACTGGGAACAAGGAACGGAAAGGAATTCAGCCAAGTCATTTATCCCGGCATTTTCCTGGAGTGATTTAAGAAAACCACGAAAACCCAATTCTGTATGGCAGGACGGGGATTTGAACCCGTGTACTCGTGAAGTCCGAGCGTTGTCGCTCAACTTCTAGGCTCTGTAAAGGTCATGAAACACATGATTTAACATCAGACTGGCGACTAAACAGAATCATCATAACTTAAAATTATTTGAATCATGAAATACATTAATTTGATACCAGCGAATTTGCAAAAAATATGATTTGACTTTACATTGACCATGAAACTGAATTAATATCCGGGCGCTTACGAATTGGAATTGTGTGTACAGCTCGTGCGTTGCATTAGCTGAAGTTCACTTCATGTTTATGTTGCCACCGGGCGTTGTCAACACGTCCCTAGCTTGACTGCTGACCTCTCACTACAAGACAGGGGCATCGAATCACTCTCACTCTGCTCTGAACACAGTGCCTCTGACCACCTGCAGTCCCTCTCCGCCGTTACCTGTCGACAGACCAATGTTCCTGGATAGCGTATCTCTCCTCCCAAGTTGACACGCTGCAAACGTGTAGCTAACAGTAATCCATTCGTTACTGCGTGCTAAGAGGGTGTAGAAAAACCAAAAGGCACCATGAATCCAGGACTCAAACTCAGAATAATTTAGACTTGCTCTCTTGAAGGTCCTGGTTTCTAGAAGGTATGGCTTCATAATGCTTGATATAGCACTGTTCAGTCAGTTCTTCTAGCAAATGAAATTTGGCAATTGGCCAAGAATAAAACTTAAAAGTCAACTTTAGAAGTTTGTTATATTATCGATGATTTGTGGAGTAGTTATAATTATAAAGAATTCAGTTCTTTCGATTCAAACAGTTCTAGTTTATTGCATATTATTTTAATCCACTGGGGATTACATCGAAACAGGGTAATCTTCGAAGATGCTGGTTCTTTTAGGCAATGATAATCACAAGCACCCGATCTACGCTTCTACGCCGATAGCCAACATCTCTTGAGTATTTATTTCCATAGCAACCTATGTCGTCTTGATTTTCTCTAAGAGTATAAATTATTAATTTTCATCCCTGCTCGAGGAGCTATAAATACAGTATTATGTTCTCTTTTTTAATATTTCCATTATGTCACGAGTTTACACCCCCTTGTGCCGATCGTAGCTTGCTGTTGACACCACGCTTGCCTTCCTGACCTTAAACCTGGCTATGTTTGACTCTTCAGTGACGTGTTCGACACTGCGGGGTGGCTTCATTGTTAACATCTCCGGGTAGGGTCTGTCCGACACTCACACAAATTACTGGGATTTTCGCCGTGAGCCATTCGCAAATATTTGCACGCAAATTTTTAATGTTTAAACGTATCCTTACTTTTCAAACCTGTACAACTAGAAAAACGGAAAAATTTCTATCACAGTTTGCTGCAAATAGACTTCTGTCTGTCACTCGATGTTCTTCGTAAGACATAGTTAAAAAGGTTCGCATTTAAAAAAATAAAAAAAAAAAATAAATAAATAAAAACAATATTTTGAATTTGTGGTGCAGGGAATGACTGACGACGGTGTATAGAATCAGAACCCCTACAGTTTAAACAGCCAATATAAGTTGCTCATATCACTCCTAAGCGCCCCACCGCATTCGGTGGGGCGTATTCAAATGCGTAGTTTCTCACCACTACTCTAGTCGCATCTGAGCATCAAGAGTGTGATTTTACTTCGACGCTTCGAGCCAAGCCAAAAAGCATAAGACCAAATCAGTACAGAGGAAACGACTTCATTAAGCTGCGGCGGATAAGAAGAAAATTGTTGAAACCCATCACCCATAGTTTTCACAAAACATGAAAACTACAATAAAATACGTGCAAGACTTTCTGCTCAAACCCAGTACAAGCTGCATTCCAATTCTATCACTGGTTCAGTATAACAGGATATTTAAAAATTAACGACTTATCGGATAAATATCGCACATTCCAGTTAGCCCTGAAGGTAGTTGTCTCAAACTTTGCCCCTCTGCGTGTTGTGTGAACATTTCAGCATACAAATATCTGTAGGAAAATTTGTTGGATATCAAGAATTGACACAGATAATCTATTTCAGATAGGAAAACAGAGCACTGCAAATTTGAGGAATTCCATTAAATCTGTAATGGCCTGCAAGTTTGTATAGGTAAGGAATCTTTAGCAGATTATTGGATGTGATTGAAGCATTTAGCTGCTAACGTTTGACCAAAATGAGATGTTTCCAGTGGGATTCATCACTGTGTTCGATCTGAAAAAGAATTACTCGCAAACTATTTCACCAACTACACTAACAATTACGACTTTATCATTTCTCGCCAGCGCGGATGTGGTGTTGTGAATGCGTCTGTTCTAAGCAGTGGCAAACCTCACGGTACAGATGTGATTTCTTTAGACGCAGCAGTTCAAACAAACCAAGTTGAAAATAAAATAAATTCTTTTAACCCCCGTACGCAGAGATAAACAACGTAAAAAATACTAGTCTACAGAATAATAATATATAATTTGAAGATTTTTTGTCGAAAAAATTATCTATTGAAGAATAAAATTTGTTAAAATTACAATTTTAACTTTTTTTTTATTGCTATAGCTATGACACTACGTGTCACCGAATTACTCGTATCCATAGGAAATAGTTGGTTTGTACGTCAAATAAGAACACAAAATTTGTCGTTGACCGAGGTATGTTTTGGAAGAGTAGGCCTGAATGGGACTTTCTGTAAGCTGAGCTTATCTTCTCAGTCAACTTTAAACTTTGTCTTCGACTTTAATTCTTACCTTTGACAGATACCTCAACCAACTACTGTCTTAAAATGTGACTTAATTTCACCCGTAGCTTCGAGATTCTTATTAATACTCTATCATTTCAAAAAAAGTTCACTTTGTAGAAATATTTTATTTATCTTCCACAGGATTTCCAAAATGATGAGTAGCGACCCGGTGCAGGGGGGCGCTTCGCCTCAGAATATGTCGAGGACCATTATTAGACGTGGAGACCAATCCGAATTAATATTTTACCCAAATCCACAGCCACAAAGAATGGATGGTGAATTTATTTACATTTGACGCAAAATCAGGGAAAGAATTGCTGGAATCAGATGTTAGGTCTATAACTGAAGTGTCTTGTGAGTGTCACACATCAATCAAACACATAACATACGATACAATACCGCTGTCATGTCGTCCAAAACATCCAAAAAATTTTTGTCACGACTTATAGATGTAAGCCCAGATTCTTAACATTGGTTTTCCTAAAAATTAGAAATAGACTGCAAGTTGAAACGGAGTTGAGAATTAAGTTATTATCTCTTCTTGTAAACGTGAAGATTTAAATTAGCAAGACTCAGCTTTACACTTCTGATTAACTTTTTAGATATAATTTCATTCTGGCAAATATTTTTGTAATAATTTCATATAAGACTTATAAGTAATTATTAAAATACATAAAAATTATATTGATATACAAATAATCTTTTATTTTCCCTTTATATACCAAAATATTTGAAAGGTTTTTAGTGACTCAAGAAAAATAATCGTAAAAATTACAGGCTCAAAGGAAAGAAAATTTTGGGAAACGTGATCTAACTAGCTAATTTTCAACACCGTTCAAGACTGGCGCGATTCTAATGCTTCAAATTTTTTTTTTTTTTTTTTTTTTGCTGATTTGTGGAAATGTCTCACATGAAAAAGAGACGGGATGGTTGGTCGAATGTTAAGACATACAGGACTGGGAGGAGCGATGGAAGAGACTTTAGAGAAAGATCAGAATTAATGAAACAGATAACTGGGGATACAGGAAATCTCTAGACGAATAGATTATATTCACATCAAACCAGCTGTGAGACTCATATCACAATATAATAATTTCTTCAACTTGACTTTTGGACAGTGATGAGATACAGTCTGCTATGCTTATTTACTTTATAAGACAATGGAGAGGTGACCGATTTGGCTGACGTGCAGTGTGCTGGTTTTACAGCAGCTCGTCCTCGCGTCGCCGCGCTATCTCTGTGGGGTCGGAGCGGAGACACAGTAAACTCCGTTGGGGACGCTTTGTCGAGCAAACAAGGCGGCGAGCGAGCAGCTAACCGCAGCACCAGTTGGCAAAGCATCTCCCAGCCCAGTGCCGAGAGCAAACGTTAAACATCCCCCACCGGGGCTCTGGTTCAAGTTTGAGGCGACATGCCTGCTTTATAAATAGTGTGTAATCTTCTGCCCGCAGCTTCGTCAGCGAGAACCTAGGCCTGGGGACGAATTCAAAATATTTCTTGTATGATTCGAATTTAACCGAAGACATATGGAGGTTAGAAACATAAATGAAATATACTTTTATCAAATGATCCTGGTCTAAATATTAAATTACTGAATTGGTTATTTGCCATTATTTTCTAGTTGCCATTTAAATGTTTGTAAATGAGACACCATCTGTTATCAACTTTTTTGAAAAAAAAAATTATTCAATCTCAGATGCATTTTGCCCTTCTGGAACAGAGCATCGCCACTGAGAAATTGATTATTACATGCTGATAGGGAGCAACTCTATGGAACCCGATCTGGTGCTGTGGTTTGTACTTTTGTGAAGGTCACTATTTCAGCGGTTTTTATAATGGTCGAACCTTTTTGGTCTTGTTTGATTTCAACCAATTGCAATGATGAAATTGCTTGGAATGTTATTAAACCGTTTTCCAGTTTACAGTTCATGCTTTCAAATCGTTCTCCGCAGAGAAATTATGATTTTATTATTTTGAATTACAGAAGTTAACTCACCAAGTTTCACCAGCCAAATGCAGTGTAGTTCCTATTACATTTTTCCGTCTTTCAGAGAATCTCACGAGGTCGAGATGGTTTCTGGTTTTCATGTTTGTTAAACCATTTTACAAGTCAAACACCACCAAATTGATATGTAGTTCAGTTACCATATCGCCTCTAATGACCTCGACGTCTACGACGCGTAAAGTCATAAAAAGGTACAGCTGCAGCAATTATGTTCGATAAGGATTTGGTGACAAAATCGTTTGGAACCTTCGTTGAGTAACAGAGTGATTTGCGGTGGAACTGTCAGAACGGAATCGCGATTCGACCCAAATTCCTCCTAATAGCTGCGCTAATCGATCGCCGCTCTCAATCTGTCCCGTTGAGGTTTTCTAGAACTTGTTTCCTCGGCTGCACCGCGGTCACTATCGGGTTTCAAGGGTAACCATAGGTTATTATTACGACATTACCTGCCTGTACGTTGATAATTTGATCAGGATGATTAATGATCATCGTACAGATGATGATGTAAATTACGGATCATACTGGACAATCTACCCTGCAGAGGAAGCCAGCCGGTGAATAACATAATTTTGTAATGATATATTTTCCGTTGTGATTTTCAGCTGTGATACCGCGTTCATGACCACCAAGTTTATGCAACAATACTTTTAGCTAGGGAATAAACATAGATTAATTTGTTATGTCGAAAAAGAATTGGTCATGGGTGAAAGTAGTAATTTAACCCTAGGGACGTCTAAGTATCTACTAAATATGTTAACGATGAATGGTAGCGACGCAAGAGATATTTGTAACAAAATTTATAGAGACTGCAGTATTATTTGAAGTACAATTTTACGTATACATCTGTCAGTGAACGTTGCGCCAATTAAAGATCAGACGAATAAGAACCAGAGATAGATCGTTACAAAATGCAACTGGGGCAAGAGGTTGTACAGTAAGGCTTCATTCAGTACCATGTGAGAGATTGAATTGTAAGACAGATATTAAGTGAATAAGATATGATAATAGATACCATTGTCAAGAAACCATTAAGTTCTTGTCGATGTATGAAAATCACATAATACTAAAAAAAACATCCATGGACTCCAACTATAAAAAATGGTATAAATGAAGATCACGGCAGATGGGATAAAAAAATCAATGAATAAATAAATATTAAAAAAACTTTTTTATATAACTAAAGCCGTAGAAAAAACCGTACCCCGCGACGAATTCACGTATAGCATTCTCAATGCCGAACACGGATCAGAGCCGACATAAAGACATTCTACAAAGTTTCCGCGTGCCTACCACAGGAGGCCGACTCCAGTTTCACAGTATGTGCAAGTGTTTACTGCTCCGCTTGGTTAATACGCCCGCCATGTGGTAGAGGGGATATGAGGGGATACTGACGGTCACCCGTTCAATGTAAGCGGATGTGCTGTAGTAGTGACTAGTTAGAAATTTCTAAGCTATGCAACTCGTGTTCTCAAGAAAATTTTTGTGTAAAGGCTGCCATTAAAGATTAATTACTCGGTCCGTCTATCCAACGACCGATCCCGAACTGTTGCCTACAGTATCCCTACACTGGAGGATCTACTTGCTGTAGACGTGTCACCCTACGTAGTACGTGGAACACGAAACTTGGACAAAGAGTTCAACGCGTTCTGTGAACACGTTTTTGTAACATGCCAGCAGCTCTTCTATCGAATCACCGCCCTAGCAACAGCATTAGTTTCAGTCGAATGAACGAGGCAGAATAGCCTGCTTCTGTGCTCTTCACACAAGAGCCATTTAGAACGTAGGCGTGAACGAATATCGAAAGTACACTTTTGTTTTGAAACTCAAGAGGTGAGATAGTGTAGAGTTTCAACGAATTTGTCTACCCTATCGAAATGAAAGCAGTTCCATTATGGCGTTATAAAGGAACCATAGTGGTATTCCTCTGCCAGTGACTTCAGGAAACCATGCAAATCCGAAATCAGGAGGCCGAATGAGAAGTCAGAACAATAGGGCACAAATACCTGGTCGGTTTCATTTATATCCACTAGACTGGATTTTTTAAATGTCACCCCGGCAAATATTTTCACTGCAAGAAGTGATAAAATTTACTTAATTTTAATTCTTTAATTACAGAAATTGTTAATTATAATAATTGAGGTTTGTATTTTAATTGGGTACGTTAATGTATGCAACGTTTCAAATAAGACGGACATTCGGCAGTTGGTAAAACATCAATTGCAAGATTTTCAACTCATGCAACCGTGGTTATAATAATAATAAAAAGACGGACTCGAAAGTAATCAGGAAATACAGTGATATTAGAAAACGCAGACTAAAATTTTATGGATAGACTATATCAAAAGAATGAACCCTAACAGACTGACATTACAAATAGTCGAATTCTATGAAAACCGAAGTAAACCAATATCAGATACAATAAAATGAATCGGAGAAATCAAGAAAGACCTCAAATTAGCAGGAATCGCTCCAAAAGATATCGAAAACAGAGATACGTTTAAATCCAAAATTCACAAGTGGCAAGTAGACCGGGAGGAAAGACTACAGAAAATGCATGGAACAACATGGTCAGATGAGAGAAAAGAAGCCCACAGCAAGCGTATGAAGGAAATAAAGGCACAAAGGAAAGCGAACAAATGCTTCGAGTACTTTGCGTATTCCTAATGGGCTTATCCGCAAATAATAATAATGTTATCGTCTTATATATAAAAATCAATGTTTGTTTGTTCGTCTTCTATGCATTCCTATACCATTTATCAGATTGCAATGAAACTTTGGAGAGTTTTCGAGTGTGCGTCTGCGAAGGTTCCTATAAAAAAAAAAATTCCCAAAAAGTCACCCCCTATTCCCCATAACACCCCATAATTTAGGCAAAACCACATTTTTTATCCGATTTAGATAGGAATTTGTACACTTATACTTTAAAACAAACATAAAAATACTGCCTACATACGGTTTCCAAATATTAATCCCCTCGCCCTCTTTCCACCTCCATAATTTAGGCAAACCACATTTTTTATCCCATTTAGATAGGAATTTGTACACTTATACTTTAAAACAAACAGAAAAATACTGCCTACGTATGATTTCCAAATATTCATCCCCTCTCCCCCTTTCCAACCCCATTACTTTTTCACCCCATAATTTAGGAAATACCACATTTTTTATCCTATTTAGATAAGAATTTGTACACTTATACTTTAAAACAAACAGAAAAATTCTGCCTACGTATGGTTTGCGAATATTCATCCCCTCTCCCCCTTTCCAACCCCATTACGTTTATACCCTATAATTTAGGTAAACCACATTTTTTAACCGATTTAGATAAGAATTTGTACACTTATACTTTAAAACAAACAGAAAAATACTTCCTACGTATGGTTTCCGAATATTCATCCCCTCTCCTCCTTTCCAACCCCATTACGTTTTTTACCCTATAATTTAGGCAAACCACATTTTTTATCCGATTTAGATAAGAATTTGTACATCTATACTTTAAAACAAAAAGAAAAATACTGCCTACGTATGGTTTCCGAATATTCATCCCCTCTCCCCCTTTCCAACCCCATTACGTTTTTACCCCATAATTTGGGCAAATCACATTTTTTATCCGATTTAGAAAAGAATTTGTACACTTATACTTTAAAACAAACATAAAAATACTGCCTACATACGGTTTCCGAATATTAATCCCCTCGCCCCCTTTCACCCCCATAATTTAGGCAATACCACATTTTTTATCCGATTTAGATAGGAATTTGTACACTTATACTTTAAAACAAACATAAAAATACTGCCTACAAACGGTTTCCGAATATTAATCCCCTCGCCCCCTTTCCACCCCCATATTTTTTTCACCCCATAATTTAGGCAATACCACATTTTTTATCCGATTTAGATAGGAATTTGTACACTTATACTTTAAAACAAACAGAAAAATACTGCCTACGTATGGTTTCCGAATATTCATCCCCTCTCCCCCTTTCCAACCCTATTACGTTTTTACCCCATAATTTAGGCAAACCACATTTTTTATCCGATTTAGATAAGAATTTGCACACTTATACTTTAAAACACACAGAAAACTACTGCCTACGTATGGTTTCCGAATATTCATCCCCTCTCCCCCTTTCCAACCCCATTACGTTTTTACCCCATAATTTAGGCAAACCACATTTTTTATCCGACTTAGATAAGAATTTGCACACTTATACTTTAAAACAAACAGAAAACTACTGCCTACGTATGGTTTCCGAATATTCATCCCCTCTCCCCCTTTCCAACCCCATTACGTTTTCACCCTATAATTTAGGCAAACCACATTTTTTATCCAATTTAGATAAGAATTTGTACACTTATACTTTAAAAAAGAGAGAGAAATACTGTACACATTAATTTGACAAAAACCCAATCCCTCTCCTCTCTTTCCACCACCTTAATTACCCCCTCTTCCCCATAACACCCCATAATTTAAACAAACCCACAAACCTTTCGTCCGATTACGGCGAAGCTGTGGTGAATTGTTGAGGGAATGTCGAAAATGGTTTCTGTCAAAAAAATTTAAAAAACCCAACCGTCCTCCCCATAATTTAGACAAAACCACATATTTCATCAGATTTCAATGGGAATTTGCACACTTATACTTAGAAACAAACAGAAAAATACTGCCTGCATATGTTTTCCAAAGCGCATCCCCTCTCACCCTTTCCAACTGAAAATGAATGAAACAGCAGTTTAAAATTTATATGTAAATATTTTTTCATTTAATCTATGTGCCTACTCAAGTCCAGCAATAGTGAAGCATTGCCGCGTCAGCTAGAATATATATAAAAAGAGACGTGTGTTTTCCTATATTTCACTTTTCAGCCACCACTACCTAACACAGATCACTGGTATTTGTGTGTGGAAGTAGCATGGAGTTTCCTGTCGTGCACAACGTTGGCCGAACGCCGATAGCTGTGGGGATGTGGGAGATATGATGGTTAAAAGTGGTCGATGCAGGGCATTTTCGTATTTCGACCAAACTCATGTGTCTCCGTATATGTCACTCTGCTGCCACAACTACTTAGCATATACCATTGGTGTTTGTGTGTGGTCGTGGTATCGTGTCTCCTATCTTGTACTATGGTGGTTAGATGTCGGTAGCTATGGGGGTATGGGAGCTATGGTGGTTGAAAGTGGTCGACCTGTGGTACTTTCATATTTCTACCAAAAACTTATGTGTCATGGTGTATCACTTTTCAGCCAAAACTATCTAGCGCAGATCACTGGTGTTTGTGTGTGGTAGTAGCACAGTGTCACCCGTCTATCACAACGTTGGTCGAATTTCGGTAACTGTGGGAATGTGGTTGAAAGTGGCCGATCAAGGGTATTTTCGTATTTCGACCAAACACATGTGTGTCCGTATATATTACTTTGCTGCCTGAACTGCATAGCGCAGATGACTGGCATTTGTATGTGGTAATAGCATCGAGTCTCCCATCGTGCACTATGGTGGTTATTAGATGTAGGTAGCTGTCAATACAAATTCTTTACAAACACGAACGAAGTCGTGGGCACCAGCTAATAATAATAATAAGAAAACAAAGAAGACTGACAGCTGGGATATTACAAACGGAGAAACAAAATGTATAACGTCTACAAGGATTGTCCTATTAGTCTGATATTGGCAGTTGTTTCATTTCCTACCCTGTTACGATAATTTCATTTCTGTGATGGTTGTTGATGGCAGTATTTGAATTCATTCCACAAGTGCAGCATTGAGTTTTCAGGTAAACGCAGGACTACTGTAAAACCTGGTAGAAATATGGAGAGAACACTTACGTTTAGCGTACAGCATTTAACTTTATATCTAGTTGAGTTAATGTTGATAGGAATAGGAGTATTCGAAACCTTACGCCTCCCCTCTTCGTTCGCGTGTGTTCCATGCAGTGTATGCGTGTGTGGAGCGTCCAGTGTTTTTCGTGGTCACCGTTTGTACGATAATGCCCTCTAGCGCACGCAAACAAGTCGCCAGTGTGGGCGGACCGTTAATGGGCAGTCCGTCAACTTGCAGTGACGCACATGGAAGGCTGGTTCCCTCAGCGCTCGTTGACGCTGCATGTCAACACAGCGCCAAGGCCCAGCGGCCATATTCGTCTGGCCTCAACGGAAGACAGGGAACTTCAACGGGGCAATGTGCAACGTGATATTGTTTACACAATGGCGTAAAAACATATTGCACATTACAACTAGCCTATTGATACTTACAGTCAGCACAGTATAAAGAAGTATTTAGTGATCGTTTGCTGCTGGTTGAGAGCACAGGTGGTCAACAACCACACCTCAAAACGGAAAAAAATGTAAGCTACAATATGAATCTTGTCTTGTTACACCCATGTATCAAAACATTCTGCATGATTATTCAAAAACGGATATATAAATATAAGACACATTATGCGTCCTAAATATATATAAGAATAGTTTCGTTGTATGTAAACAAAAAGAATTTCATTTCAAAAGTTAAAATTAATCACAGAAACACTATCGCTGAGGATACCTCGACGAGAGGCGAAACGCGTCCGTGAAATAAATAATATCTAATAACAGTTGTATTGGCTTATTTATTAAATAATAACTATTAGTTTACTTTATCTTTACTTTCTATAGTAATTAATTTTTTATTTATTTTATCATTTAGCTCACTAAGGAACATTGTCTTGTCCTTCTTATACTTCTTGTTTTTCTTATATCCCAAATACCTCTTCGTCCTTTTGCTCTGGCCTTCACGTCTCTCTTGTATCAAGGCATTTCTGAGATTCAGATTTTTTTCTGTTGGGATCTTAGGTGGAAATATATGTGAAGCAATAACTTGCCTATAGCTATCAGTGCCTCTAGGTTGTCTTCTGCAATGTCCTTCTAAGTTTCTACAAGCCAGTGTGCTTTGGTTTGTCGGGATCCGGTGATAATGTGGAATATTTTCTTGGTCACTCGCGAGTCATCCATTAGTGTTATATGACCATAGAATTTCACGTGTCTTTCCATTATAATTAATGTACTCATTTCATGCATCCAGGACATGAACTGATAAACTTTGTTTAAAGAAATAAATTTTACCCGAGAAATATTATACATAAAAATTAACTACAAAATAAACAGCCTCATCTATTTGTTTTTCTTCTTGTTTATTAATCTTTACCAGACTCCCTATGTTACGTCCCTTCTCTTTACAAAATTTTATACCTCGGGACCCCAGCCTATCCTGTATTAACTATTACTCTTTAAATATGGATTTCTTTTCCGAAGATTGCAAACCATTCGCGAAACAAGATTTCGACTAGTTAATGAGGAGAGTAAATTACAAAAAATTATTTGTTATTGATATTCAGTCATTTGACCGATCGACACTGTCTTTCCATGAATTTTTCTATAAAGCACTTCTATTACAACAGAATATGTTACACACCGTAAAAGTTCTTACACAGTTCAGTATTACATTTTATACATGAATCTTTCAGTAAATCACAACGAATTTAAAACTATACATAAGATAGCCATTATAATTCTCTCATATCATTTATCTGCTTAATTGTTCTTTACCAAAATTCAGACTAGAACACGTCTACATGAAAGCGTAACACTTATTCAAAATTTATGAATATTTCTCGGGAAAACAACAGAGCAAGATTATTATTCAAACAAAAGTCTTCGGCAACACAAACTCAGTTGCAGTCTGGCCTGGCAACGTTCAGACGTTGTTACGTTGCCTAGCAGCATCTCAGACTTCATTAGACGCCCGCGGAACATAAAACACAGTGCGTTCATGAAGAGCAGCCTCAATAAGAGGTATCCAGCCGGCCTCGGTAGCGTAGGGGCTAGAGTGCTAGCTCCGCGTGCCGAAGGCCGCCGGTTCGAATCCGGCCGCGGGCATGGATGTTAAGTGTTGTGTGTCTGTGTGAATGTCCTGTCCGTCCTGTGGCGTCCATACACTGAAAGCAATTAAATTACCTTGAGCTGGCTGTATGGCCTCCGTTGCCAAATGCCATAATAAAAAAAAAAGAAAAAAAAGAGGTATCCACGCATCACTTAGCTGGAAACCACAATCCCGGTTAACCAAATCAGACGCGAGGCGAATCTCAAACGCTTCTGTAATGATGGTGTCCCAGAGGCTTCTGGTATGTGTCAGCACCTTGGTCGATTCGAAATCGAATCCAGGTCCTAGTTCCAAACCATGTTCCGCCACCGCGGATTTGTCCTTTTGCCCCAGTACTCTTCGCGAGAGAGGAAGAAATATAAACGGCTTACTTCATCCTTGCGTCTGCTTCCAGTAGTTGCCTTGGCAGCTAGCGATTATTTTTTTCTTTCGGCATGTTGCTATACAACCATGAAACATAAACTTCATATTTACGCATATAGAGCCATGCAACGTACACTTCATACAATTTGACATATTTAAACTTCATACGATATAACTTATGTACACATTAAAGATAAGGCAATTTGTCTTGTTCCTTACGGCTTTACAAAGTGATGAATCTTTCTGTCAGAGTCACTGCTTGCTGAATTTGTTTAAGTGGTTATCCTGCTTCTGGGAACAAAATATACAGAAGCTCGTTTACTTTTAAGTTCTTGGAAGCTACAAGGACTGGTATTGAATTCGGTAGTTGTTTGGCCTTACCTTACCAACGCATTTATGAAAGCATCGCGAGTCGAAGTGTATTTACGCAGATAAAGAATAAGTGGTCTGGTTTTTCTTCCACATAGAGGCCACAATTGGCTTGTTTCCACTAAGAATAAATAGGGCGTATAGTAGTTTTTAATGATTAATCATGCTAAGGAGATAACAAAAAACAACCTTATTTAATATAAAAGATAAAGATTAGAATTATTTATAGAAAATAAAATCGACAAAATCTGCCATAGTGACACATGACCGCGAACGCCAATGAGAAAGCATTACGTCACAGCGTCCCTAGCGCCACAGAAGTGGTTGACTTTTACGTGTAATAGAACACCTTGCGTAGTAAATTTTTCGTTTGCAGCAACTTCTGTGTTGGTAATTTAGTTATTGGTAATTATTTGGCGAAAGAGAAGTCTGATTCATTATGGAACAAGGTTTTAGCAAAGCAACCAGTTGTAATTTGACCAAAATTGACGCCGTAGCCGTTGGAAGATTTTTCGCCTCAGACATAGACTTCTGCTCGTCGGAATTCCGCAATGCAAAAACTTCAATGTAAATATATACAAGTGTCAAATATATATTATAAGCTGAAATCAGTTTCGTAAACAATAATCTATTGCTTAGACGTACGTTTTTAAGTTTATGGTTTTGATGTTACTTTTACGAAGTATAAGCAACTGTTAAGGAGATCTATAAATACCGTGACATCGAAATATGAAAACAAATTCTTGTAGAACTCAACGAAACAAATCGAAAATAAAGAATAAGTTTTTTGATATTTCGCTTCGTTTATGAGATATTGTTCCTTGTGGTTTTGGTGACGTTGTTCGGTACTACTATTTCTGTGCCGCGTCTTAACTTTTCAGCTGCATCACGCCTAAAGTATGTTTCTTTTTTTTATATAAACCTGTTCTAGAAAAATATATCCTCAAAAACAGGTGTGGTAAATTTTAAAGCTATGGCACTGCCAGTTTCCAGCCTGCTCTAAGCTTCATATCAGCCTAACAACATCATCTTTCAGTTACGATATCTCGAGAACCAAGAGATATTAAAAACAATTATTCTTTATTTTCGAATTGTTTCGTCAAGCTGCTTAAGAATCTATCATCAGATTGTGGCACCACTTAATGATGTTTATTCTATGAAAAATAACACTAAAGAAAGATTTTAGAACATAAAACAAAAACAAACTCAACTCATACCTTAATATATTATCATTACTTGAAAAGTAGTGGTTCTGCAAAATTCATCATTTTTGCTTTGGATTTAGAAATATATTATGCACAAACATTTACATCAAAATGGTCTTCACAAAAATAGATACTTCTGTCCGCTGGTAAACTGTGAGCATCCTCCCTCCTTGCAAGTTTTAACCACTTTCTCCGTATTTTTTCATTGTTTGGAACATATATAAATAACTTATCTGGTGTTTTTATTGTTGTGCTTCTACACTTCGGCACTACACAGTACTTATACAAGGAGGAACTCATGTTTAACTAAAGAAAATCTACACCTGCCATATACGTACACGACTGTTTACATTCATATCAGATGCTATGACGTCATCCAAGACGCCATGACAGTCTAGAGCGTTTTTGAGCTAAATTTAAATTCCCTTTTACAAATGCAAAATACATAATGTAAATGTTCGATTCTTTACAAGATAAGATGTTTTTTGAGTAAAATAGATAATAAGGTGAAGTATTAACCTATTTTTCAAATTTAGTCAACTACCCAATTGCAGGATGGATATCGAAATACAACCTACAACCGGAGGTTTGGAGCTGTGATGCTTTAGAAACTGCATTGCCGACACTGAATCTGAGAGGATAATAATTGATTTACGATAGGAGTAGGTGAAATTTCGTAGGGTTCTAAAATCGTCTACAGTTCTGCTGGCAAGATACTCGAAGAAGGAAGTAGCTTGTTTTACCCGCACTTGTTTGAATTTAAACGAATGCGCAGCCTACCACACTTACAAGGGGAGAGCACGACCTTGGGATTTTATTTTAGGATGAGACTTTGCGTAATATTTGTACCCCTTTAGGATGTTTACCTCCTGCAATCGTAAGACGCAACGCTCAATAGATTCGGAGAAAACGGCCTTTAACAATTCAAGTCCAGCTTATATACTAGTGAAATTCCGGTCAGGCTAGCAGCGGAACAGCCCAGTCAGTAACGAGCTGGGCTAGAATTTTAAAGGCCGTTTTTCACCGCGTCCCATTTCTGATAGTATCAATTTTATACTCGTACTAGTATCTCGCCTCACGAACCAAACTGAAAGAAAAACAGCAGCCATGCTATTAGTGATAGTGTGACTGTGGATCCGTTTTTCGACGTTGCTAACGGATCGCTGTCCAAGTATGAAGCAACTAATAAGTTGTGTTATGAGCGATGTAATACTCTTTCCCGTTCTCCATACTGGCGACTTGATTAGCTCCACGTATTATTATTTTTTACACAAAGTTGTTTCACTAAACTATTTGCTTCTGTCCTTATGAAAAAAAATTGTGTGTCCAACTAAACAAGTGCTGTTAAGCATTGGAATCTTGTTACTTTTTCTCTACAAATAGATAATTCAGCGGCTCCGCTACGGTGTGGCCATCTATCGTGTATAGAGAGAACATTCAGGATAGCGTCTCCTTGTTACTACTTAGATCAGATATTAATTTTCCATTATATTCCAAGTTAAGATAAAGGAACTGCATACATCTGAAATTTTAGGCCAGTCTCTAAACTTTCAAACTGTGTAAACCCTGTCCGATTCTGTTCGGTAGATTTTATGTCATATCGGCTTCAAAGTAAAACAATTTGAAGCTGAAATAATATTTTAATTTCTTGTTCCTACGAAAGGCGAAGAAGCGTGATGAGACGTAATTATGATTTTAAGTCAAAATAAGTTATGACCTATTATAGGTGAAACTGTTTGATGTTCGGAACAGATTTTAATTTCCTGCTCTGGTGACAGGGTTTTAAGATCAATTCGGGTTTATATGATACCATATGGATTGAAATTGAGCGATCTAGGGCTCAGTGGTTAAGGTGTCGGACTGGAAATCCGAAGGTCCCCGCTTGGAAACCCTTCACCTCCGACATAGCTTGGGGCGCAATGTGAAATACACCAGAAACCTTCTGTGGCTCGGATACCACGTTAAACTGTAGGTCCTCTTTGCCCGACAGTATCACCGGGTTAGCTAAGGAGAAAGAAACTGATCGCCCTACCTCTGAGTATGTCTCCTTCAGGAGTGGTCAACCAGCCTTCAGGTTGAGAGTCACGCTTAGCTTTCGTTTTGAAACTGTGAGATAAAAATCCCAATGCATCCACAAGTTTTTCGCCTGACGTTAAAACAAACGGACAAAGCACCATTATGGACTCTCGATAGATTTATTCCCAATTCATTACCACTACTGCAGATCGTGGTTTATTGCTGAACTGTTATTCAAAACTGCACTGCCCAACAGTGTTTTTGTTTCAGATGGGAGCGTTCCATTTTTTGTGTAGCTGTCGATGGTGGGTGGATTTGTTGTTTTAGATCCGCTACGATTGACCTTATTATCTGCTCATGTGAATGGATGCAATTGCCTTTGTGTTTATTAAGCGTAAATACAATTCTGGACGTAATACTTTTTCAGTAATGTATTAAATGATTATTTGCTAGGTTTATTTTTTTTTGTTCCAACTCTTTTGACTTATGCTATTTCTCTTTTAATATTAGTAATAGCTTCTGCCTACAGATTCAAGGAAAGAGGGATTCTTTTCTTCTTCTAAGGTGTTATTAGACCCCAACTAACAACAATACCTAGACACGATGCTTTAATATATATCAACAACAGAAAAGTGGTTGAGTTTCGACTTTCATTCACATTGACGTAGTATATTTAAAAAATTTGAAGGAAAAAAACTGTTTAATTTATGTAACAGTAACATGTAGTAAATTAACAGAACCAATTCAAAGAGCAAATCGAATACCCATTATTTCAAAAACCAAAGTCAGCAACAATCTTAATAAAATTATACTTCAAAACCAGTTGAAAGAGGAAAATGGAAAGTCCGTTATTGGCAAAAGACAGAGATTAATGAGCAAGTAGATAGAGTAGGCCTGCAAAGTCACAATGTTACGACCGCAAACGTATTTCCTTGAGTGATTACACCAAAAAACTATACCCTGGATCCAGTTTACTTTGAAGGGCTTTAAGGTTTCTCTGGAACAGTATCATTGGAGTGGGAGAGGGCAGGGGACAAGGGAAGGAGGGAAATCGGCCATGGCTTTTTAATTGAACCATCTCGGCCTTCACCTGGCAAATCCCGGAAAACCGAAACCAGGATGGGCAGGCCTGGAATCGAACCTGAATACTCCAGAACGATAGGTCGAGATCTATTCATACATTTTTTTTTACGTTTCGCAGGGCTGAGAACATTATAAGACAAGTGTCCAATTGTTCGTCCATTATTATAGCTAGTAATCATTTTGTTTAAGAGCTACACAAACAGTTCATGCTTTTGCGTTAAGTCAGTATTCATATAAATCGTAAGATGTTTGAACTTTCATAATAATTTTGAGACCAAACTTGTAGCAAATAGAAACTGAAATCGCAGTTTAATTGGTTGATAGAGCAGAGTGCTCTTCAGATTAAATTGTCAGACAAAGAGCAATGAAGACTGCACTTTCATAAATGATCTTTTACAGGTTTCAGATATTAAGAGAGGTGTTAACAAACCTTAAGTGAGCGCTACTTATTTGGCGTTTTGATTAGTTTACAATTTTGGTTATGTTTACAGGTGATTCTCTAGTTTTCTATGTTATTTTAGCACGCTTTTAAGGAAAGTTAATTGAGTTTAATTTTTCTCTGTAGTAGCGACAATAGATTTGGTTAACTTGCTCTGTGATATTTGTCTTTGTATCACTTTCGTGTGTATAAAATGGAGTTGTGTACTGACTTTTCATCTGTTTAAGGTGTTCACTAATTTGATTTTGTATTTATAGATGAAACTATGAAACTGACTGTGAGCCGTTTCATTGCATGTTGTTTTTTGTTAGATTTTTTTATGGTGTAGGTGTTCGGGTAACTACCTTTGTGATACTGGCAACTGTAAAGCGATATTTAACTATAAACTTTTATCAGCGGAAAAATAACTTCAGCTCAAAATATGCGATCTTTATCTTTGTGTGATAACTCTGCACAGGGATGTGAATGTATTATATAGTAAAAATAAAAACTAACCAAAAAATGCTTTATGTTATCGTTCTCCTCAAGTAAATGAGCCTAATAACAAAGCGATTAAAAATTTTAGAGCACGGTAGTGGAGTTAAGTATGCTATAGTAACAATTTCGTTCAGTCAAAGAAGTGAATTAAATTACCAAGTGTTTGTTAGTGCAGACTACCATAGAAGCAGACAATTTAATTTTGAAATTATGAAAGCGAGAACCGAGATTTACGTTCTTTTGCCAGCGCCCAATTAATTAACTATATTTGCAACACACTAAATTACCACTGACTTAAGTTAAATGTAATTTATCCGTGCCTTCATTGCGTGCGGGGCCTGCTACGTCCTCGAGGGAAGATGCTTTTGTGTATTTTAGAGCAGCCCCACACAGGCACTTCACTGCAAATGCTCCTTTCTGAAATCTGCTCACTACACAGGAAGAAGCTGGAAAATGCTCGGCGCTCTCTGCTTGCCTTTCTTCTTGTCTGAAGCCAGCAAGCAGCAAATTGCCGGAGATGTGAACAGCCACAGTGAGACCGGGTCGTAAAGCAGCTTCGGGGGGAGAACTATCAGAGTGCACTACACGCAAAATAACCGCACGCTTTATTATAGCAGAGCACTTGGCGTTGCCACATATTTTTCTATCAACTTTTCGGGTAATTATCATCACTTGATTAAAATGTATATCACTCCTATTCACGCTTACTTTGGCAGGGTGAATCGTAAATTTCGTGCCAGTCGGTCCGATTTCCATATATATTTAAAAGCCAAAGGAGGTAGTGAGAAATAGGTGTACCAAGTGTTCTTAAACAATTAGTTTTGAAACTGTTTTATTTTATGGATGGTTTGGGGATATCCAGGTGTATCAACCGTATAAAATATTCTCGGGCCTCCCACCGACGAAACGAGTCAATGTGAAGCGACGTTTCGAAACCGTACTCAGACTAATCATTCGGTGAGTATCGAGCTCCTGGAGTGACCGCCCTTATATAGCCCGCACCAGTCGACTGTTGCAGGTGACGTCATTGTCACGCTTTTCATTCCATGTTTATTCACCAGATGGGTTTCCTCCTTGTGCTATAGGGCATCGTAGATCGCTGTTAATATACATGGCGTTATTATGAATAATTTTAATATCTGTACATAATACAAATTACTGTATAGAAACAATTTACATGCATACATAGTAGTAACCTTCAATGATTATCTGAAATAATACTTTTGTCTATGAACCAAAGTTTAATGATAAAATCATTCGTGCAATCATTATGTTACGGACCAACATGTGATGGTTACTTCTGTCTTACACTTTTTCTTCCTTCTTTTAAGCGCAAACTAACAACGGAATATCTTCGATCTGTCTTCGAAACTGTTTATAGCACCGCTCGCATCATAGCCTGATGAATTCAGAACGATAAGTATGAGTGAAAGGGCCAACCTGCACTATGCTACATTTACAGTTAATTCACTGTTCATTCGCAAAGAGTAAATACTGCGGACTAAATTTTCGCAACACCCGCTTTCTGAACGTAACGAGCTAAGGTAAAAAAAAAAACACCAAGGAGATTCAAGAGTTCATGGCGGGAGAGTCAGGAGATAATGCTAATGTCTATATCACAGTAAAAAAAGGGGGGTCTGAATTGAAACTGCTGAAGTGAACAGGGTTAGACAAAGAAGATACACGAAACAAGTAAAAATTTCTGTTGTTAAATCGTCAATAATTTCAGCGAACTGCATGCAGCATTCGGTTATTGCAACAATACGTTAATTCGTTTTACACACGATTCTTTGTGTCTGAGGAGAGAGGCCTCGTAACAACTGAATGTTACTAATCAGGACAGTTTACAACTTTACTTTGGAATTTTCGTAGGCTACTGTTTTTGATTGGCATTCGTGACAGATCTAATAAATCCCTTTTTATTTGTTTTTGTTAATTTTGATAATATGGGCTGTATTATTTCTCTTTTATGAAACTAAAGCACTGTGTGAAATGTATTGTAGATCAAGGAGAAACGTGTGTAGTGCCTACAAGTAAGAAGAGACTATTTGGTTTCTGGCTATAGATGTAAAACGTAAGATAGCTTGAAATGGCACAGATCGCGAGTGGCAGGACCAACATATACTGTGCAGGACAGTAACTGTACAAATATCACGAAGAGGGAAATATTTAGGAAGATAAATTGAGTTTGCTAAAACGAATTACTGATGCAGTGTTCAAAATCTTATTAAAGCTGAATAAATTAAAAAGTTTCATTTTTAATTGATAAAAGAATGTTCATTTGAGTTAACACATGGAATATTAGCATAAGAAAATGATAATTTATTGCCCGATTGCTGTTATTAATTTTTTCTTTTTGGATATTCCATTTCAAGTAGTAAGAAATGAATAAGTTCGAAGCAAAGGGAAGATATAAATAAGAATTATTAACCCATTAACATTACAATTTGGCGACCATAAAACAGCACTCAAAGTTGATTAAATCAGCCAGATAATGGATCGAGTAGTAAATTTCTGATCAAGGTACAGGATTCTTTGATAAAGCAGAAAAAAAATTGTTAGAAGATTTAGGAACAGTTAAAATAATAAGTGAAATTTTTGTTTTATCATTATAGTAGACATTAAGTTAATTTACATGTGAAACATGCATTTCAAATGTTATCGGATACGGTATTGTCTTAGCAACGTTATTTTATCAGTGACCGATTACTTCTCTCAGTTTGGTTAACACGGGAAATTTAAGCAGTATTGAGGATTCAGGGTATGTGCAAACAGATAAAGCTGTAATAAATTTGACGTAAAAAATAACGTTCTTGGATAGTATGGAGCAGTAGTAGACATCGAAGCGAAACATACGGGGTTCTAAAGTAGCGCAATAGACTCGTAATTTAGCTCTGTAGATTCAAAAACACGGGAGATCAGACAAATAATGAGCTAAGGTCAAGAAAAGTTATAAGTAACCAACTGGGTTGAAACGAGGTGCAGGTTGAAATAGGAACGCGTAGTTGGGAGATATGTAATTGTACGAGCAGAGTTTTAATAGTTATTAATCGAAAGAAAAGTGAAAAAAAGAGAAGTGTGCAAGTTCGTTACTACAGAGAGACGACGAAATGACTGCGCGAGATGTCTATTCATGCGCGAGTACAGTGGCATTAATAAAGTAAAAAAATAATGGAAGTTAAAATTTAGCGTTTGCCGTCTATGAAGATTTGGCGGAAAAATGAAGTTAATACCGGAGAAAGAAACACTCCTGTAAAAGAAGGAACTTCAGACAAATGTCAGTACAGAAGATAGGTTTATACGGGAAAACGACTGAGCAGAACATGAAAATAATTATTAACAATAGGCAGATAATAATGCTAAAGGTAATACAATAAAGATTACCTAGTAACGAGAGAGAATAAACGAGAGATGTAAACTAATGGAAAGCCAGTATATGTGGATTAACGCTACATAATATCGAGAAAGGTGCCGACGTACAAAAAAAGTATGCGAGAAACAGCTGAAGCTTAGAGCGTCAGAGTTACGATTGTTAGGGAGTTCTGCATAGTGACCTAGGATACTTGTGAACGTGTCCCCAGTTCCCGTCCCATACATTTTATTCGTACTTCATTCCGTTCCGAAATGCAGTGACACCAGATGTGTCGAAGCATTAACTACGCGACTCGGTACCGACACATGAGAAACAAGCAAATAAATGCAGATTGCCTCGTCTTGGGCTCAGAATATATAAGAGGACATTTGCGAGACTAATCTGATGGAACATTTTCCCCCAATTAACAACAAAAAAAAGAATAACTTATTCATTTACGAATCAGAGACCTAATTTCACGATTCATATATTGAGTCTACAACCGAACGGTCGTAAGAAACATCACCGAAAGACAATACCACACATTTTTAAATTTACATTTTTAACTCTCATGTTGTCCACAGTATCCAGTTTTATCAGAAAAAGCTGTAAAATTCCTCCTTTTCGGCACCTATTAATGTGAAGCCATATTTTCAACACTTTTCCTGAAAAATAAATAGTTTGGCAGTCGAACCGCACCTGGTAATTAAGTTATCGCATCTTCCTCTAAAAGTGAAGCTCATAGTTAGAAAGAAAGTGGTACGCACCTCTCACTGATAATTTGATGTTACATCAGTTTCATTACTTCCATTGTTTGAAAACTATATTGACATCCAAATAATGTTATGTTTTACCCATAATTCTCAAATTAGACAATAAGTTTTTATTGGGTCAAGAAAAAGAATACAAAAAAGTAAAACGGGCATTGGAAATATTTTTTTTTGTAAATGATGATGTGTGCTGTTCAATTTACCAATTCTGAATTCTGTCAATGACAAGTACAAACGTTCCATCAGACACGTACCAACAATTCAGTAAAGCCAATTGCCTCAAGAGGTCTTTATTATAGCCTGATCATGAACTTTTGATTTAGATGCGACATTTAATGTTGATATGTGGCCCTTGGGAGGCCTAGAGCGGACGGGTAATTCTGAAATGTCACGAGTGACGGTGCGTCGTCGGAGCATGCATACACAACGTCTCACAGCCGGACAGTAATAATATCCGGCTGTGTTTATCATAATTACTTCTGTTGCTTAGGAGGTGAATAATTCATTTAAGTACCTAAAAACTACTGGTAACTAATAAAAACTTTGCATCACTCTCCACAGGCACTTCGTGTTTGGAAATCTCCTTTTGCAAATCTTTATACATTTTCCAGAGTTGAAGTAACTGGAATTTTCCAGGTCGGAAGCTTATGACATGTGACGTGCCTGATCAATGTTGACTACAGGAATAGAGTGACAACGCGTGGTTGTCGACTTGTCGAGGTAACTATTCAGCTGACGGACACGCACTTAAAGACGGGCTGGCAGCATCTAATGCTCTCTGTGGCATCCCAGAAGGAAGTATTCTCACACGCTTGATTTGTGAAAAACTTAGGACCTTTACTAACCTAACTAATGTATATTCAGTTAACTGAATATTACCGAGACTGGTGGATTAGCAGTAACGGTCGAGACTGCATACTGTAGAACCTTCCAGATTCCGCTTTTCCAGGTGAATGCAGTGTGATTCCATCAAAATCCCGGGTCGAATTCATTTCCGCTCCTCTTCCTCATCCTCTCGTGGCTCTAATGTCCTGGACGTCGACGAGGCGTATGAAGGAAGGTCTTGTTTTGTAACACAATGGAATACATTGAAAAAAATCCCGTGTTCTTTAAGTTTAAAGCTACTTTTATTCGAACCGTTCTTTAATCATTCCTGTACAACCTTATCATTTGCAAATTACAGCCAACCAGTAATGTGATTATTTTGATAGTTAATCCGCAATCTGAATGATCCGTTTGGTACGGGATCCGAAATGTTATGCCATGTGACATCACGATGCTATAGAACAATACGGTTTCATTTTGTTGGGTTCGATGCTAGAAGCGAAAACAACGCAGTACAGATTAAGAATACAGCTTCTCTCCTAGTCCTCTGCCCGCATCTTCACTTTCAATGGCAATTATAAAGAGCGAACGCTTCTCGGGGATGGAATGCATCGTGCAAATCTAACACTGACAACACGTTCAAAAAAAAAAAAATATTTCGTCACATTTCTGTTGCTTCTCTTCCTAGAACTCGGAGAAGTGTTTGAAACAAAAAGATATGGAAAGAGGCAAGAGGACTAGAACGACTATCGCAAACAACGAAGAACTGAAGTATGGATTTGAATACCATGGTCTGAAGCCAGATTTCATGAATCAGTGCCTTCTTACCACTCGCTGCAAGATAAAGCTTAATAGTTCAAGCGATGAGTGGCTCAGCAGGAAGTATAATCTGACGCTTGGCGCCACACTCTATGGCGTATTTATTGTATTAATGATCATGAATTCGACTTTTTCTTATAAAATCTTAGGCAATCATAATTATTTTTTCTTTGGATAATTTCTTTATAACATAGGCAAGATGGTAAGAAAGGATGGGACGTCTATATAAATATGCAGTTTATTTAATGCAATAGACAAATAGCAGCTGGTACAGCGGTATTGAGTTTCGTGCTTGCCTCGCTAGAAACGTGTCCTGGAGAAGACAGTGACCTGGTGATGCCGGGACGGTCGACGCCTGTATGCTTGGGGTGGAGTAGATGCTTCAATTCCCAGAGAACCTAGAAAGAGGTTCCAAGGGACGGTGGTCAAAAGAAACTTCATTGAGCCTGGCGGGAAAAATGCGAATCCTTTGGCTTACAGCGTCACCCACGACGGTTCCCGAATCAGGCCGAAAGTCATAGATCCTACGCTACATGAGCGATTGCGAATGAAATGTCAGCGAAGTACCACGTGACCTCAGGATACCTTGCCACGAGCCTGTCTAAATGAACACGTGACTAAAATTCCGGGATTTTTCAGTCTAATATGTACCTCTGAGACTACGAGGGCGGAGCCAAAGTTTATGGGAGAGGTGGAAGAATCGACGAGCTCTCTCTGGTGCGACACTCTGGTCCTGGTGTTGAAGTCTGACGCTGCCGCTCATTCCGACTTGCATTCTGAATCACACAGCGATATGAGCATTACATGGACCTAACTTGACTGCAGCTGCCTTGTGAGGCATAGGTTCTCAAATTATGTGGGACCACCTGCAATCATCACCAGCTACAGAGGTAGCTGCTATGGTAAAGTGTTACATCACCAAGTCCAGTGTTTGTGCATTCAATGAAACAGATGTAGACCCGTAAGCGTCCCCGAAATTTGAAGTTTCTGCTCTAACTTTCTAAATAAAACCCTACTGAGCTAACAACATAATTTTCCAAAACGGCACGAGTTGCCATGAAAGCATTTTCCTTTTCAAGACTACTTTGGTACATTTTGCACAATTCTGAATGGTATATTTGTCCCAATCATGGCACCCAAAGTTATTTTCATTGTTTAAAGTCACATCATCATTGATAACGATGTTTAATGTCATAATTTGTTATGTAAGTTAATTTTGCATATCATTCCTCCACATGTTCATTTGAGTTCTAATTTCAAAGTAAATTTCATTTTGTTTGTTTTCTCAACAGCTAATATTACATCTAGGCGTTATATTGTTATTTCATACAATCATGTATTGAAATTAAATGTAAATTCGCCTAGACATGTAACTGAATTAAATTAATGTCCATATGACAATTGTTCTGTACATTCCAACAGCGTCGAGATTCTTGCCAATTTCAGATTTTCGTTACTTTATAAAATTTAAATATCATCTATTAATTATTGATTATTAAATGAAAACTATATTCTTTACCTCAAGTAGCCTCCTACTACAGAAGGGAGACTGAATACAACCTGAGCAGTAAGGTCTCCAAATTACTATTAGGTTCATTTCTTCACCTAAGATAAACATCAGCAGCATCCAAAAGTTACCTACTCTCAAACAAATTCAAGAGAAGAAGGTAAAGCTGTGCTGAACATATAACAGGAGCTGAGATTGAGAATGCGAAATTTTACCTCCACCAATCTCGGTCTATGACCCTGCCTCCAACATTTCTGCATTTTTATCATTCTTCTGACGATATTGTTATTAGAGCTTAAGGGGACAGCAAACCTGCTCGTTCCATCACGGGCATCAGCCGATATTTCTTCATCCCCGGACGATTGTGTTGAGGTGGTAGACGGGGAAAGGTTCATGTGGGATTACACGGAGACGAAATCTCGTTAGGAAAGAGATTGAGTCAATGGGATCTTTTTCCCAAATTATGTTACGCTCTCCGACATCGACCCGAAATTAGAGCGGCCGGACCGTGAATCTGCCGCTCGTATGCAAATGCGCTTGTGCTTCGGATTAGCCACCCGCAGCGGGCGGCGCGGCCTAGTGAGGCGCGCCGCGCAGCTGTTCGACTCCGCTCGTTAGGGGCTCGGTGCACACCCGAAACGTGACACCGCCGGCGACCCAGTGATGACGCTAATCTGTGTCGCGTTCGTACTACCAAAACGACTGCATGCATGACACGAGTGAGAACATCGAGTCTCCTTCTTTTTCCAGGGATGCTTTGATTATATTTGTACGTGACTTTCGACGTTTGACACCGTTTCTCGTAAGAGCTGAAGAACTGTTTGATAGCGTTCGTCAACATGTTACGTTTTCCTAAAGACATTTGTCCATTTGGACAAATACCTACATGTGCAAAGCCCATAGGTACTGTCCGTTCTTATGTACAATCCCTCGGTAGTTCGCCTTGCTAATGGATAAATGTCCTTGGATATCGACTTGGTGCATGCGTTATTGTCTGTCTACAGCATCTTGAGACGTGCTGCAACCAGTGCACTCCTCTATCCAAGCACCAAAGTATAATTTATCACTTAAGAACAGAACAACACTACAAGGTGACACAGCTTCTGGAAACTATGTTGATCCAAGCGTATTAATACCTTATAAAACTGTCTAGTGAGAAATGATTTCTTTAATAATAAAACGTATATAGAGAAAACAAATTCTTAGTATTTTCATACCAACTGTTAGAATAGTTCTAAATTTTTAAATTTAGTGGCACAATCTAAATCAATTTAAGGTGGGTTTATACGGAGTATTATAAGAAAAAAGAATAGGTTTCCATTTATTTCCCTTTTCCTCTCCTGCAGCAAGCACGTTCTCGTTAAGTCCAGCGATTTTGTAGCCGTCAGTGGCAGTGTAGGGGCTGGCACGCTGGCCTCGCATTGAAAGGCTCGCCGGTTCGAGTCCGTCCTGAGGCATGGGTGATTTAATTAAGTACGAGGATAGGCGGATGAATTGTTTGTAGTAATCTGAATCTAAACTGGAGCAGGCCGCGGATACCGTAGGCCACGATTTCCTCGCTGCCGGCTGCTGATGATAGCGGGCGATTCGTCGTCTCCTATTGACCTGAATTAACTTCACTCACTAAACTCGGCTTCAAACTATTCGCTCTGGAAGGTTATTACTACAACGGCTCACGCCATCAGAAGCGTAGTGCGTATGATTGCTACGCTTTCTGTTTTTAAAGGCTTCACAGCTCGTAGACGCAGAGGTCAGTAGAGTGTGGAGAGAATGGAGGCAAGTAACGGCCTTTTCAAGGAACCATCTCCACACTGACCTGGAGTTATTTCAGGAAAACATCCAAAACCGAAGTCTGCATGGGCGGAATGCAGATCGACCGCAATGGTTAACGACTCACCAATTAAATTACATGCAGGCTACGTGGAGCAAGTAGTAATTGAGTGGTCAGGAAAGAAGGCAGTGAAAAAATAACCACTACGTTTCCGATACATTGGATGCAGTTTGCACTCAATTTAAGTTTCACTACATTATTCAAGTAAACTGTTCTTTAAAGACGTTATTTCTTAATTTTCTTGATTGTAATTTCTTTTATAAACATTTACCTTAATTATGAAGTTTTAATATTGCTTATGAAAACTATCTTACAGGCGTCATCAGCAAGGGTGCAATAATTTGCTGTATTATTCTTTGTGTACTGGTTTGGTATTTCACTTAACATGCACGGATGGTCCGTTATTTCCATATGAAATGTGTATCTGTGAGTAACGGGTGTGAACTTACGCGTGGCGCGAATGTTCTGCCAGCTAAATTCTAATTGAAATTGCTAGTGCATAAAACCACATACAACAAAACATTGAAATACCGGAATTAAATATTTGGTGAAACAACAAATAGTGTACTTTAGTAGAACAAAAGCACTATACAAACTTCACGCATCGCCTCCGGTCACGCCTCTAGGAAAAACATGAAATGTGGACAATAGTGGAAATTCTAACGAGAATATGAAACACGGTTTTCGTTAAAACTATTAGATATCACGTTGTATATAAATACTTTAATTTATGGTGTTCTTGTTTTACTGTGCTTCTAGAATTAAGACTACATATTTTTATTAAAATAATAATAATAATAATAATAATAATAATAAAAAACAGAAAACAACTGCAAATGTTGGTTAGATACGTAAATTAAACATTTTTACTAGTTAACAATTGAAGAATAAATAGTGCCACTTGATAGAAATGATTAACTAATTTTGAGTGAATCATAAACAAAATATCTTTTGCCAGTATTTCCGCCCGCCTGGACAGATTCGCTTGAGGTACTCGGGTTGTTTGGATATTTGAGCGGTAATATTAGCACAGGCAGTGGTTGTGTTGAAATTCAGCCCGAACCAGAATTAGTAATAACATTGTCCTATAGCATATGATATCATGAATTTAGTTTTTAATAATTTATGTTTGCCTTCACGAGTGCCATGATATTATCATTGACCGCAGCCTTGCACACACTATTAACCCCGAGCAGCAATAAAACCCTAAATAACACGTAAGATATTTTAGTGGTAAATGCTACTTTCGTATATAGAGAACTCCAACAGCTTTCTTAAAGATTTTACTACGTTTTCCGTGAACTTTAATGTAATGTATTTCAGAAAACTGAATAAATAAAGAACCAAACTTAAGAAGTCAATAAAAATATTAACAGAATTCAAAGAGTGTGTGCCTTTGGTGCAGAGTGATCTTTGGTGAGTTCTGAACAGAAACTGCAGAGATTAGGCAAAAATGTTTATCTTTAATGGGTAGTGTTCTTTGGCGCCTAAATTTTCAGGTCACTGCTTCGGCAGGCGTTCGCATTTTTTCAGTTAGAGCAGAAATTTCAGAATGTGAAAACGCCGTCCAAATCGGTTCTATAATTTTGGCGTGATACAGTAAGAAAGAAATCCCTAGAAAACAGCCGCTTTATACGAGATCTAGAGATATTTATGATTAATATGAAAATTTGCAATGAGTTATGTTTATTACTATGGCATTTTCAAAAAGAGAATACTGAACATGGGGTATGGTATAAGATAGGCGCATATTATAAATACCTGATTTTCCGACTTTGAGCATCATTTATTGCGTGGTAGGGCTAAGAGCACGCCGAAACCTCCCAGTGTGAAGGGTCAGCGATTACTTCTTTCGCTGTGGCTATGGTTCTTACATCGTTGATAGTTCCCTTCCCTAAGGTGATAGTTTTCGTTGTAGGACTTTTGCACTCTACAAATTTACGTTTGCTGCATAGTGTACTTCCATACCGCACCACGCATTCACCAAGAATTACGCGACCGAAATTTCACGTGGAAATAGGATTTATTTTAAGAATTTATAAAGAACCGTTTGGGAACTTCTCAGAACTTAATAAAGTACAAGTAATTGCAGTCTCTATAATTCTGAAATCGTTCACCAACAGCTAAATCTATCTTCAACGATACTGAACCTTCTGATATGTTCAATGAAGTGTATTTATTACTCTCTAGTCTAAGTGAGAGAGTAAGGATGTTAGACAACAAATTGAAAGAGTTGGAAGTTGAAACGTATGTACTCGTGATTTATTGGACTATCTTCTTTGGTTTGTGAATTGAAGCGTCATGAATTATGAATGTAAAGATTGCTATGTATTCGCTACGTTATACGAGACGTTGAATTGAGATACAACACTAAATAGTACATTGTACATTCAGATTTCGATTTTCAATGATTTCTCGACATCAGGCGATTTCTGGGATGTTTTTTTTTTGGTTTTGTTGTTTTTTCCTTCGTTTCTTTCCTTTTTTTTTCTCGCATCCTCTGCCGTCTTTAAAGACCTCCACGAGCCCTAATATATATGTAGAAACCGTTCCCCCCCCCTCAAGTTTATTCTGTGAGCGGGTGAACCTGAAAAAAATAAAAGTATTTCTATTTATAAATTATTTAACTTTATATCTTGTATTAATCTTGTAGCTGTAGGGTTACACGAATTCAAACCGAAGTTGTAAAGCTTAGGTGAAACTGAAGAATCGGGAGCACTGGATCAATAACGGATGTGATGTAGGAGATTTAAAATTCATAAAATGCCCTCTCGATGTGCGATGTAGAAGCGAAGTCTATCGGTAGAGTGGCCATAACCTTTTACGAGTGGTCGAGTCGGATCCAAGTGCCTCTTCCGCAGCGATGCGTGACCGGAATTCTACTGTGCAGTCAGGCAACAAGTAGCAGACGCGAGATGTAACAAATTCACTTCGCGACTCTCAAAACACGATTGGCCTTAAACGTAAATACGTCTTCCAGATTTGGTTCTGATGGGAATTCCGAATTATGAGTGACCCAAAAACTATTCAGATGGAATAGTGAGTATTGAATGGAGGATAAAGGGATGTAAAGTGTTGGACAGAGAAAGCTTCATAGGGAACAAGTCCTGCCTCACGACTCGGAGAAGAGACATGGTTGGTGGGGCAACGAAACTGCGATTCAATGCACACCGCGTGGCCCATCTCGTGTTGCGTTGATTACGGTAAAATAACGTAATTTCACATCAAATACATAACAGTGGTCAACAGGGCCGGATTAAGACAGCGCGAGACCCGTAGCAAATGTGAAGAAGGGGCCCTTGATTTTTGCGGTCCGGGGGAAAGTTGTAGAGCTAAAAACAAAGGTCGCCCATCTAGCAGAGGTGCGGGACTCCCCTAGGAGACGCGAGGCCCCCTAGAAGCATTTGCTAACTCCTGCTACGTGGTTAATCCGGTACTGGCGGACAATTTAAAACCAATTAAAGGTCAACACAGCTTGTAACACCTTGAAAGTGAAAATGTCAAAGTACAAGCCACAAATGTGGAAGCAGAACCAGCGAAACGCAGACAAAAATTGAGTGAACGCGTTTGAAGGTGCAGAGGGGTGTCGCCGATGGGAGGTGATGACCTCGGTGGGACCCAGCGGTGCGGGGGAAGGAGTGATGGAAGAGGAACACAGCGACACCACAGCCCATCAGCCTGGTTTTTGTTATTAGTGTAATCACGTGCTGTAGCAATTAAGTACTGAATCGAAGTTTCTCTTCTGTTTCTATATAAAACTGTCGACAGTATTTTTTTACTGTTTTGTACCAGTATAAAATGTCAAGTTATAAACAATAATTTTACTTCTCTGAACATCCCTTGGAATAAGTGTTGTACTAGTTGAGTGTTGAGCTGTAGTTTATCTTAAAAACACTGAAGAGGAGGATGCGCTAGATTCGTCTGTTGCAGCGGTGTTCAAGACTCTCAGATAGATAACGCACACGGAAGGTAGTGGCTGATTTATGACGACTAAGGAGTCTAGTTAATATCCAATTAAAGAACCAGTGCTTAGCAGGGGATATTGAAGAAACACTCTGATTCTTGGCTATACTTTTCACTTTTTCATACGACGATTTATCAGATATTACAGTTGTCGTCGTCGTTGATGACCCGTCGATGGAGCTGTCTTTAGCGGTCTAATACAAAAGTATCGATTATAGCCTGAGCACAGCAAAGCCAAAACATGTGAATAAAACGGAAACGCGCAATTACATCAGTCACACTGCAAATAAAAACCAGAAAACTCGAAAGGCAATGTATACAACTGACTATAAGGGAATCATCCAGACATCTGGATGGCTAATTTAAACAAACAATTGCAACTAAAAATGTGAAATTGTAAAAATACAAACCTTTTTTGAGCACCCGAAACTAATTTGGTATAACAGGATACTTTAGATTATTAATAATAGCTGTGAGAACACTGAGAGTGTGAGGTAGACTGCTCGTGCCACGGTCTGAAGGCCAGCAAGCTCTGGAGGCTGCGGTGGCGTAGTGGAAGCGTCGCGGAAATTTGCCTGTGTTTAAAAGGCGCATGATAGGGCACTGTTTCTGTGCACACGGAAACCCTTAAGGTAATTTGCATACAGGTTTCAATCGGAGGATCTTCCGATAAATTATCCGACTCGTCGACTTGAGACGTAGAGGAAAATGAAGAAAGCTGATTTTAAATATATCAAGCAACGGAAGATAGTCTCATTTTCAAAATTCTGCGTCGTCGTGGATGTGTGTAACCTCCAATGAAAAGGTCGTATGTGTGAAGAATGAGACATAAAATAAGAAGCACAAAGAAATTCAGCTACTGAACTGATACCAGCTATACTTAATTCCTGTTTCTTCCTCGGCCTCTCTTTGGAAGACGACACCGCCCAAGAGCAGGTACGGGTGATAACGCGTATAGGGAATGGAGGAAGAGGACCGCATAGTTTCCTTGGGAAGAACACGTAACGACGGAGGCTATTTGAAGATATAATTGACTGGGAGAGTTGGAAGTATTTTTGGCCGACAAGAGACAAAGTTTTCGATTCAATGTGCAGTGTGCGTTTTGTCGTGGTTAAATAAACTTGTAACCATACCGGCACAGGAGACCTAAAGCTTAACATGCAATGGGAACCACGGAAGTATTCTGGCATACTTCACATTGCACATCAAGCTGTGCCGGAGATGATGACCTGATTAAGGAGCTTTGCAAATCTCAGCTGAATGCCTTAACAACTGAACCACCAGACCGACATCCAAGTCATGGTAAACTTATATTGTTGGACAGATATCGTTATAATGTTCCAGTGATGGACATGGTTCCTGTTACTCCGACTCTATGGTGTCTATTGATGACATCCTTCCGGTAATATCAGCGACATTACCACTGCAGATTTAAAATTCGAACATTACAGCCACCCAACGCATACCACGTGATTGGAGTGTTGTTTCCCCGAGCTGAAGCCCGCCGTTTACACAGGCGGCCAGTGAGAAACATGAGAGGGAGTGTCCTGGCAGAGTTAGAACCGGATTTGTGATACGCGGAGCATTCAGCCATACAGGAGTGTTGCCATCTGTCTGCGGAACGCGTAACTTTATGTCCTGTATTAATGTGTAATCACTGTTTGTTAAATGTGTATTTTATGATGAGGATGTTATAAAGGACCGTCACAGAGAGAAACCACCTCGAAACCGCAATCAGGACGGCTCGTCCGCAGCGCCAGGACTCGAACCCGGTCACGTTGTACCTCCTCAGTCCATCATGGCGGCACCGTAACCCGCGCAGCCACCCTGGAGGGGGTTGTCTACTGTTACATTCATTTTGTTGATTAGCCACACGAGAAACAATTTGCTTAAAGTAGTGGTGCCCAACATTTTCAGCAGCCGGGCCAAATTTTAGAAATAGAATTTTCAATCGGGCAACACGTACTTCTTTCCTGGAAAAAAATACTTGAATATTTTTATGGAGGAAAGAAATCATTAAAAACGAAACAAGCATATTTAATAAAGTATTAAAAATATAGTTATTTTAAAGCGCTGAACAGGAAAGGAGTGGTGATGAGTGTTGTAATGTCTGATCGACATCTACATATATACTCTGCATTTCACAACATTGTAGGTGGCAGAAGGTGCTCAGCACCAAAGCTAATCTTTTTGTTGTGCATTACAATCCTTAATGGTACGAGGGAAAAAAGAATTAACACAAGAATCGTTGCGGCACCTTAGTTCTCTAATCTTATCTTTCCTGTCTTTCTGGCTCAAATAGGTTGGTGGACGAAGTTTTTCACTACACTCGTGAGTGAAAGTGGGAGTACACATGTTTACCAATAAGTTTAAACGAAACGTGCGTCGTCTATCTACCAGACACTCCCAGCCTAGTCTACTAATCAGTTCTGAGACTCTTTCATAAGGACTGTAGCAAGCGGTCACGAATCGAGCGGCTCTTCTCTGTACTTTCTCTATACTTTCGATCAACCCCTTACGAAACGGATCCCAAATGGCACAACAATAGTCCAAATGTGGACGTACAAGAGATTTTTACGCTACCTCCTTTATTTGTTCATTACAATTTTTCAAGATTCGACCTAGAAATCGCAGCCTAGAATTAGCTCTACCTATTCACGAATTAATGTATATGCCCCTTTTCATGTTCCTTTGTACTGTTACTCCGAAATATTTCATAGAATCGACCATATCAATAACTGAATTGTTTAACTCGTAGTTCTGAACAATTGGATTCATTTTGTAAGTTATGCTCATTGTCTTGCACTTTTTACAATTTAGCGTAAGTTGCCACTCGGCGCACCATGCCAATATAACATCCAGATCACGCTGAATTTCTAAGCAATGGGCAAAATTCTTTACTTCCCTATAAATGACCGCATCATCAACAAACAATCTTTCCACTTTGTCTCCGAGATCGTTTATAAAAATTAAGAAAAGAAGTGGTCCTATTACACTTCCTTGAGGTACACCCGATGTAACATCTACTTTAGAAGAACTTTCTCCTTTAACGGCGACATACTGCGAACGACCAGTTAGAAAATCCTTTATCCATTCACAAAGCTGATCCGATATACCGTACGCTCGAAGCTTCGCTAAAAGGCGGTTGTGTTTCACAAGGTCAACGGCTTTCTGAAAATCTAGAAAAATTGCTTGCATCTACTTGTGAACCTGCATCAATAAAATTTATTACGTCGTGTGTAAATAGGGCCAGAGCTGTGTTTCACATGATCATTTCTTCCGAAATCCGTGTTGATTTGTTGTAAGCAAATTATTTTCATCTAGAAAATTCGTAATGTTCGAGCATATAATATGCTCCATAACTCTACTACAAACAGATGTTATAGATATGGGACGATAGTTTCGCGCGATTTTACAGTCTGAAGGTACTTTTCGCTGTTCTAATGATTTACTGAATATATTAGACAGAAATGGCCCGATTTCCGCCACATACTCTGAAAATACTCCTACTGGAATTCCATCCGGGCCCGGTGCTTTCCCCCACTTCAGGAGCTATAATTGCTTTATGATACCTGTAGTAACTATTCGTAATGATTCCATCACCAACTCGACACGACGTGGGAAAACGGGAATACTATAATTATTTTCATCAGTAAATGAATTTTTGAATACAGTATTTAGTACGTTAGCTTTATCGCGGCTTTCATTAACCTCGGAACATTCACGAATTAGTGCTGGAATGTTGCTATTGGTACGGTATTATATCATCGTAGATAATGATCCAGCCACTCGGGGTGCATGTTGACCTACGGTGGGGCGCAAACGGCCCGCAGCTTGGCCATCCCTGGAAGGATAATTTTACCTTGACTTTAAAACATCAACAGTATCAATAATATTAATGTTCATGAAGAATAAATTTAATTGTTATCTACCCCAATTTACGTTTTCATACGGATCTTAGCCGCATTGTTCTCAGCTACTGTTGAAGCCCACAGAACTTACAAAGACTTTCAGACAACCAGAATTCTTCAATCCGAAATTCTACCAACAAGGTGTTTATTTCCTTTGTCTGTAGGAATCCTTTGCCCCAATGTTACCTCTTAGCTGAATTTAAAGGAAAATTGGGCAGTGAGTAAAGCTGATTTTTATTTCTACTTGGTGCCAGATGACCCCGCGTTGGTGGACGCGATTTCGCTGGCAGATATGACGAGCCCCAAGTGGCTGATCGCGGCGCTCTCTGTTGTGTGGCACTGGGACTGAACATTCCGTTTCGTGACACAGAAACTCTGCAGAGGTGAGCTGAACTGGCTCTGGGAGTTTAGTCCACCCAGTTAACTGTGCACACAAACGGACTGCTCCTGGGGAAGCCGTTCAGACTAGCTGCTCCTCCCGTCACAGAGCTAACGGCATTCCAAGTCCTTGGACAGATCCGTTTGAAGGAACAATCCTGGCATTGGGTAGGAAAAGTTTCGAAAATCACGTTAAACCGAAATATGTCTGAAATTCATCATTCGAAGACTTGTAATATACCTAGCTGATATAGTATTGCAATCTCAGCCACACATACGTTGTTGTTTCAATAATATGATTGCTATTTGATTGCGCAAAGGAACTTCATGAGTGGATAATAGATTATAAAGTACAGCGCTGAAAATGAAAAATATTTACGCACCTGTTTATGATTTACAATTGTTTACATCTGTTCCTCAATCATTCGCTACACATAAGACAAAAAAATGTAGCAGTTACGTGCATACAGATAATGGAATAATAGTTATCAGTGACTCCACGGTAGGTATTTTTTGGAATTATCGCTTAGAAAAGAAATGCTTTGTCAGATAACATATCCAAGTTTGTGTCTTAGTTAATTTTCTTTACTGGTCTAATTTGACTACCAGTTTACTACCAGAAAGTCCCACGCATCCTTTCCATGACAAAAACTGCTAAATCCGTAGTGAGTTTTGCATTTGTATACGTGACGTATTGTAATATCTTCCAGTAGTTTAATTAAACACTGCAATCAACAATAAGCAGTCACATCTGTGTATTAATTGCTTTCAAGTGAACAATTAAAACGATGTTTCAATTAAAAGAATGAGATATTTATTTCACGTTTTACATTTTAATAATTTAATTTTAAAGTTACATTTGCACGAGTTTATAGAAATGCAAATTAAGTCGGAATGAACTTGAAGCTATTTCTGCAATACGGAGAAAATTGTGCGAAAGCTTAATCTGGTTCATGGTACTGTACTTCTTGGTGAGTGAAATTATTGTTGTTTTCAGATTCTTCACCGTACTTACCTGCGCTAATAACATAGCACAGCAGCCACTGGTTTTGCTGTTACGTAGTCTTGGAATGCCTGTGATGGCCTCACTGAAGAATAAGGAAATAAAGAGCCAAGAGACAGTGCATCGCTGGAAACTACTGTTATTTTCAAAAGCAATTGTCTATCTGAAAATGTTGCGAAATACTGAAAGGATTTTTTTTTGTATAGTTTATTTTTTAATTTTTTTAAAGGAGTTTTAAACATGAAAGCCATAAAATTCTGGATTCAAACTTTTCGATTTCAACAGCGAAGGTCATCATTAACGTTACCTCAATTCGAATGGGAAATACCTATATTTAATATCCAGTTTTGAATTGGAACATAAGACTATATGCAGTAAAAAAAAAAATCTACTTTATATTGGTAATAATATGCATTTCATACGACCACTTTTAGATGGGTTATTTATATGATAGCGTTAAGAGCATTTCTATTTATGACACTTCAAAAACACATCAAAGATAAGAAATCCATTGGATTGTAAGTTAGAATTTTTAGCAATACAAATGCAACGGTTTCCATATTTAGGCGGAGCGTTAATTTGTAACCTTGCTGGCGTTGTAACTATCTTAGAGAACATTTATTTTTCCTGTCGGAACACGGGCTTTAGAAAAGAAAGAATGTGAAAGAACTGAACGTCTCTGGTCCTCAGTTTGTTTTAGGCTTGGGTGCTACCTCAGCCAGCATCTGATAAATTCAAGGCGCCAGCAAAATCTCAAGAAGCTCCCTGGGAGAGGTTAAAATGCTTCCGTTTATTAAACACAGCAGCTGCAGTTGACGCCTTCGCTAATTATAACCTCGTAACGAAGTTGGCCAAAAACAAATGCTCTCACCTATAAATCAGAGGAAAAATAAAGACCAAGCAAGTAACGTTTATTATTCTAAATGAGCGGCTTTATTATTGCTGGGGAATAAAAATTGCTCATGAATACCAAAGAAAAACGTCGACAGTTTTAGAAGAGTCAGCATTAACACTTTTCATATTTCTAGGTTAGATAGATCCAGTAATTCAGTTCCACATTCTGATTACCAACATACATCCTCAGTAATTATTTATCTCTTTAAAGCTTCCCTCTTTCCGTACATTGTGTTAATAATATGATTAATTCAGAGTGTTTTAAAACATCATCCAACATCCTATCTCTACCGCACAAATTCGTTTTTCATCCACCACTTCCAGAATTTCTTTCTCAGGTTTTTAAGTTACTTTTTTGTGCTCTGAGCTCTTTATATACAGCTTCAAAAGCTTTTTTCAACGCCCGGATGAGTGTTTTAAGTTAATGTGTTTATTCTACTAAAAATTTAAATGTTAGACGGGCCTTGATAATTGATGTATACGGTTAATTTTTCTTTCCGCGCTTCACAATTGCAAAAGTGATGACATCGGGATATACTGTGACTGACATCTTAAAGAATTTAAGCCTCGATTTTCTGAAGAGTTTAATGTTGGTCAGAAGTAACTTACCGTTAACAAGAGAACTTAGATAATACTTCCAATATCACAACGAAAATTTTCATATGCAATGTTGCCGGAACTTGCATGCAATAGATGTATTAAAGGAATACCATCAGCAAAGAACTATTCACAGCATTTACACTGGCAGATGGCGTAGCCGTTCATGGCGTACAGAGTTGTCAGGAATACACGACAAATCTCATTCAGAAGGTTACCACACTCCAGCCAGTTAAAACAAAGGCCATGGGACAAACTGGCACCATTGCAATAGGCTATTTGACAGTATTCAAAATATATTACAAATTGTAGTCATTCGCGTAGATTAATGCATAAGGAAGCTATTTTTGTTAAATTTGAAAAGAAAGATGCATTGTTTTTAATTAAAAAAGTGAAATAAGAATCAATTTTTTCTTGCCTCTTGTCACGTGACCGAAAACGCTCTGTGGCTGGAGATCATTTTAGTGACATCACCTGCCTGTAGGCGCTGCGGCTGCGTATGGAGTGTTTCCCGCTATCCAAGTTTTCAACTATTTGTTGCTGGTCATCTCTTGTTAATAATGAGATTTTGCGTTGAATGTAAAATGAAGAACAATTTGTAGAAGCCTACAGCGGAAAACTACGGAAAATTATTTGTCGGGTTAGCTACAGAAACAACTCCTGACTTTTATTCTGCAGAGCTTGAAAATGTAATAACTTCAATTTGATAATCATTTATATTTTAACTGGAAGTTAGAGATTAACAGAAATCCTTCATAAGAATGACTAAAATTTTAAATTAAGTTAGTTGTTTTAGGAGATATTTACAGGAAAATGCAAGTGTAGTATAAGGTAAGCACAACAGTTAAATAACTGGATGTTATGGACAATATTTCTTAACTGCGGATAAATAATTATACATAAATAATAATATTTTTTCCAACGAAACTGAATTTATTGTTTATTTATTTACCGACCGCGTTCACTTCAATGCACGTAGAAACTGTGATGTTTAAGTGTTCACTATTAACGAGAAGAAAAGTAACGATGTCATGGTGTCCAGGTAGCTGCAGGGTTAAAGAATGCTATAGGAATTTGAAGATCTTTTATTCGAACCTTGATTAGGATAATATTTCTTTCATGTGTACATTTTTTTTTTTTTTTTTTTTTTTTTGTTTTTGTTTCTGTTTGCCGTTTGTTGCCTTATAGAATTATGTTTTTATTAGAAGAAGTATAAAACGTCTTTCAACCGTTTTAAGAAAACATTTATAAAAAGATAACCTCCTGCTTTTAATTTTGAAACATACTAGAGATACATCATTGCAACAAAACCCAAGTACTCGGCGGTGAATAATAGGATTTATTCTAACAATAACATTGCACACAAATCTCGCAACAATTCCGGAACGCTTTGAATACTTTTTGTTGGAATTTTTACGTGACGATACAACTGTATGTTGCCTTTCTGACATAAATGCATCTATGTAAGCAGTATTTACTTTTAATGCGCAAGTAATTTTCAGATTTTTTTTTTTTTTTTTTTTTTTTTTTTAACTATTTATTGGTGTGCTAGTTACGTCCAGTTTCAGTTTTGAAGTCTTTTTTGGTTATGTCTCAAACGTTTACAATACTCATGGTGTCCAAAAATTTGTGAAACATTCGGAAAAAACTTCATGTTTTGGTGGATTTTAGAAAAAGAATATGCGGCGCTACCAACAGCAACTAGTATCTGAAGGATACTACATTATCTCAAAGAAATTATGGTGGAAATCCATATTTACAGCAAATGATATGCGACTTAGTCGCAATGTCGTCTGGGTTTCTATGAGCAAGTTGCAGCGACTTTTTTTCCTATTTCATCTAATGCGGGAACACTTATGTTTATTTGGAGAGTTTTTATTGTTGTGGTTGTAGATTGATGTACTACACACTATTTATAAACCATATTTGCAACAATTTATACGGAAGTTCAGAGAACAAACCAAACGTTGCGTTACATAGAGTGAGCGCCTGCTGGCACGTGACGTCGCGAGTGTCGTTGGCCCGCGCCAGGCAGCAAGTAAGCGCTTTGGCGGGCTTTCAAATACTCTAAATTTTAACGTTGAATTTTACGCAAAATAAGCACTTTTGCCAAGAAATAAATAGTACTCGGTAAATAACGTGCATCTATAAACTATTTAAAACCATTTTCAAAAAATAGTCAAATAGCCAATTGTGTCCCCTACGTTATCGTATGAAATTCGGGCAACGAGTTTTCCCTCTGAAGTATCCATAGCAACCTGTTGTATAATAATACTTTTTTAGTTTTTTGATAGAGGTGAAGTGGTCCATCAACAACGTTGTCGATCCACGAGCATGAGACACATCGTCGGGCACCAAGCTCGAGGATTGTAGTTCCTGCGATAGTCCTCACAGTGGGACAGGCGGATTGTTTAATAAATAGACAGCGTATCAACGAAGTGCTTGGCTGTCATCATGAGGTATGTACGCTGTTTGAAAAGACCGATTGTATACTGTTAACATGGGCGCTGACGAATTTATAGGCTATCACATCTGGAGCAATACATAAGCTGTAGTCGGGGAAGTTTCACATCTTCTTAAAGGAGCTACCGAGAGGGACCATGAGAACATCTCACCAGAAGACACTGCTATCGAGGTCTGGAGAAGCTGCCTGGCCAACAGCAACCCTCTTAAGTGGACACTCTCCATCGCTGTCTATCTATAAGATTACAAATTCGTCTGGGTTATACCTGTGGATGACCTCTCGACTTTTGAGAAAGTTATGACAGCATATGAATACAGCTACTATGCCAAGAAGATTCTCCCGCCTGGGGTAATCTCGTGGCCTGAAGCGCTGGTTATCCCGACCATTCGGGCCATCACGTTTTCGAGAAATACACCGAACTTCTGTGGAAGAAGTTCAGGATCTTTGACTTGGACTCGGCTGGTAATACCACCCACAACACCAAGAAACCTGCTCCAACCAGGTTGACGCCACCGACAACACCCAAGCTTCAAGATCCATTAAGGTCAGCACCACCGACAACAACCAAGCATTAAAATCTGAAGCCACCCTCACCGGCGATCATCACGACACCTGAAGCTATTGCTGTTGACAACCACCCCGAAGCAGAATAAACCACCGAGGTTCAGCAGGATAAAGAAGGACTCGTCCGCCCGCATACTGTATTCTATGAAGGCAACTACACAGAATTGGCCACCGCCTTCCCCAGGAAGACAGACAACCACCTTCTCTGCTTCCCAGTCAAAGAGGGGCTGCGTTTCCTACCGCAGTACCCAACTCAACTCCGTCGTCTGACGGAATTCCTGGACGGGCGGGGCGTATTCTCAGCGGCCAACGAGAATGGTAGTCCGCGGGCTTCCAGCTGATGTGCCTGAGGAGACGGTGGCCGCCGAGCTCAACAGCGGCGGCATCGTAGCCTCGATGTGCATCAGATGCGTCACCCGGGCACTAAAGAACGTCTACCACTGTACACGTTACAGCCTGCGGGGCACGTATCGCGGGTGAAGAGGACGACGACTCTCCTAGGGTACAAGGTCCTACTGGAAATGAAGAAAAGACCACCGCTCGCCCTGGATCAGTGCTTTCGCTGTCAGGGCCACGGCAGACTGCAAGATCCCGCGAGACGGGACTTCAAGATGCCGCAACTGAAATGGTAACCACCCAGCCTGCTGTAGTGGCTGCCCGGCAAAGAAAAACCTCCGTGCCGACATTCCAGCGACAAACGCCGATAAGCTGGCTTCTTCTTCTCCAAAGACCAAGCGGCATCCCAGTCGACGCAGACCTGCAGCCACCGGAAATAAGCACACAGCGACGGCGATGAAACACTCTTCACACAACAAACCGCGCCCTCAGGATGGCGCCGAAGACTGCAACCAATTCAACTCTGAAACCCTCGGAGTCATCATGCCGCTACTTCAGCAGCAATGTCGTAGCACATTACGCTAGACAACCGCGAACGGCACGCTTGAAGCAGACACACAGAAGTAATGACAACCTAACATGATCTGGAAGGAGATGCGACCACCGTTGCAAGAACTTCTCGCACCCTGGGGACAATGCTACCCCAGATGATTTATTGTCATGGATTAAACCTCCATCGATACATTGCACTGTGTGCACTCTTCCAACAGAGTCCACGGCACAGAGAGTTTCGCGACATAGCGGAGAGTTATACCCAAGTACTTAACGACAAAGTTGTAACAGCGCATGGATCGGTGACGCCCAGTCCTGGCATCTAGGAAGCGAGTTCAAATCCCCGTCCGGCAATCCCAAGTTCGTTATTTTTTTTTATAGTTTTCCGAAATCACTCCAGAGGAATACCGGGATGATTCCTGTGAAAAAATATGTCCCTTTGCGTTCCTTGCGTCCTATTCTATCTCGAATCTCATGATCTTGGTGTCAAACAAAGAGTAAAGATAGAATGCCTCATCTGTTCAGAAAAACTGGAATCACAGTCATGGAGACAGTTGTTTTCACCGATGACATGTTTCGCAATATTGCTGTATCAGTTAGTGGTCACTGTTGAAACAGATGAATTTCCCTCCCTGAAGCCCGGCCGGCTCTCCTTGTTGGTTGCTGACACACCACGATGGTGTCTGGGCCTGGACACGGCACTAGCTGGTTCGAGCCACAATGGTGGAAAATTTTTCATCTTTCGGAACTTGACCAGCAAGTTAGTATTTACAGTGATTTGATCCTCGCACGGGGACATTAAACTAGGAATCCTTCTGAAGTGCAATCATAGTTGGGTCAGCGCCGGGTGTCACGCTTTCGTTTCTTTTACGTCCTGTCCCAAACACACGACACTGAACATACACACCATGCCACCATCAGACGATGGGGGAATTATATCTCGGACGAATCATGATAACATCCTTCATCATAACCAGTTCCTGATCCATTCTTAGCTAAAATAAGTTGTTTATGAAGCAGAGAAGAGCATTCTAATTGCTGATATAGTGAGAAATAGTTTCTCACGCAGTGGTCAGAACGCTGACTACACCCCAATTCGAGACAAGCCTCGGGTATGGGTGTTGTTAGTTACGCTGTGATTAGGGATTGCAATCCAGCAAAGCGGAATCCCACAATCCCGCGGGATCCCGCATAATTAGACAGTCTGGCGGATCCCGCACAAAATTAAGCGGATCCGCAATCCGCAAAATCCGGCGGAAACGCGTGTCAATCTGCGTGACTCGCTGCCCCACTCGGTCTCTGTTGGATATTTTGCACTGTTTGCCTGTACCCTTGCAGTTGGCATTTGACTCGTGTGAACAAGCGTTTGTTTTTGTCAACCTTCGTCATTCGTAAGTAAATAAATACATTTTTGCGTATTCATCAAAACTTACGTTTGTTTCGAGTACACATTTCTGTAATTTTAGTCATGGTGCGTATTTAGTGCGATTTTCTAACTATATAATTATTTTTTAATTGTCGCACACGTTATTTGAACTAAACGATTACAGCTTTTTATTTACGGTTTCATTATTCCCGTTTCTGTATTTGCAGATAAAGTAATTGTGACAATTTCCTTATTTGCGGATGAAAATCTGATTATTCGTTGATATGAAACTAATGTTATCGTAATTTTAACTATCGCGTACCTATTTATTTAGCAGCTATCAAAAGGAAATTGTATATCCTTTGACTTATTGTTGTTTTGGCCGCATCCTCAATGCGTTTCTTTGACTAAAGCCGCCTGCTTACATGTGCTGCTCAGGCTATCGATTAATCCCTCTTCTTGTTATTATTTCGACTAAAGGTAAAAAAAAGTTATAATGAAATTTTCACGGGTGTATCGACGAATTGGGTGGTAGGAATACCATACTTCTACAGCTGCTTCCGCCGTCTTCCTCACGTGTGTAATTCCGTGTGTTTGTAATGAAATCCGGAGATACAACCTATGACGACTTCACTGCAATCATTCGCCGAGAAAGTCACCTTTCTTACTAAAAAAATAATAATTTCTACTCTAAAAATGTAGTTACGCAACATAAGTAAAACTGAAATACTTGACAGTTTACGTGTTGGTGAATAGTTTCTTTTAATAACATTGAATCAACTGTAAGATCAATCAAGGAATCAGGAGATATAATAATGAATCACGCAAGAACAATTCTTGTTTCGCTTTGTGAAATGGAATGCTATTCTCGGTGTTATGGAACGTTTATTTAGAATGTTTTAAAAAACTCTGGTAACTTGGCCATTAAGCAAACCATATTTTTAAACTTATGTGATGTATTGTAAGGCACATAATATGACCTAAGACTCAATATTTTCCATTTTTATTAATTATTTAAAAATTGGTTAAGATTAAAAAACAAAAATGTAAAACCTCGAAATACACTTAAGACATGCTAAAAAGTTTTAATGCCATTTTGCCAATCAATATATTGTTAAGTGTTAATTTTTATCATTTAACATTAAAAATTACATATTAATTTAATTTATTAACGTTTTAAATAACTATGTTTTAAATATATGCGTTAAAAAACTGTTTGTACCAATCACGAACGGACCCCGCGGGATCGAAAACACTGCGGGATTGCAATCCTTAGCTGTGATCACAAGGCCTGCGTGAGTTAAAATTACATAATATTTTCTCGGACAATACTCATATCGGTAGTGCGGACAATTGTAGAGACAAGGCACTGAAGAGAGGAAGCGAGCGAGACAGCACTCAGGTTATGGCAGTGCTGCTGTCCATACTTGATCCTCGAGCTGTTTGACCGCGCTCCGTCGCCCAGTGCAAACCTCAAACGAGAGAGACGTCTCCATGTCTACGAGACGTAAAGCCAGATGCAAATAAAAGCACACGCGTGTTTCCTCCACCCAGTGAGCAATTCCTGACTGACACATAGAGTTAAACACTCATGACCCATTGCCACAGACCAATATGTCGGCGTTCCGCAATTTCATTTTTTTTCAATTCGGTTGCCTTGCATTAGCTTTGCAATCAGTTAGCTAAGTTACCAGTTCTTATCATTGCAATTGTACAGCCTCTTGGTTCGTCAGTTTCAAGTTCCAAAATCACACGAACAGATTGTGATGCAACGATTACTACAGTGCAAACACATAGAGCTGGCTAATTTTTCGCAAAAACCGAAGTCCACGTTTTCAATAAAAACTTCTTAGTATTCCTGTAAAATCGAACTGTAGGCTAAAACATTATTACATTTAAGTTAGGTGGCGTGCTTTGTCATACATTGTTCCAATCAACTTTTCAGGAGATCGTAAAGTAACTAAAATAAATCAACTGGAAAAATATAGAATTGGCTTTCTTTTGCTCCCGCACAGTAGCAGCAATTTTTAATAATTACAACCAATTTCCCACATTTCAAAGCGTGATTAGAGCTGAAATTTGATATTTTTTTTAACTTCTCAGAGATACATAGTGTAAAGTTGATTACAACTGTCAAAGTTAGTATTTAATTTCCTTTATTCCTCTTGTATTACGCAACCTAAAGTCTATTTTCAATATCAACCAGGAAGCAGACTGTCCTACGACACTCACAGGCAGTTTCTTGCAGCTCTGTGTATGTTGTGTTTGTATTTATGTGTAAGTGAAGTGGTACGTACCAGGAGATTCACAGATGGTTTTCTCTGCCTTATTCCCATCTTAATTTTGTCCTGGGTTTGGTTTTAAATACGACAGACCCATCATCAGACGCGCCGTACTTTTTCTCGATGCTTTTCAGATAGACAGCTTTCCGATCACTTCAGGCAAAGATCAGTCTGTGAAATGCCACAACTAAATTATCTAATTACTATTGCGAGGATTACTAAAAGTTCTCCTACCTCGAAACGCACTTTTTCGATCTCTCTTCGCACGGTATCAATTTTTTAAAGTGAGTTATTAAATCCCGGAATGTAGCCCGAATTAAGGGGACCGGAGTGAATATGTGAGATTGGATTCTGCGGAACTGCAATTACGAACGCAGCACCAGAAAAGTAATTCCACTCAACCCACCCAACCCATACTTTTTCCTTCCCGTTGCCAAAGCCCCTCTGCACGATCTCTTCACAAAGCTCCAGTGCTCTGTGATTACATGAAATGTGGACTGCAAGCCGTGAATCTGGACACCTGAACCGCTCTGGCAAACAATATAGGGGTTGAAATTAATCTATAATATTACAAATCTGTAAGCAAGCTGCGTGTGTCTCTTTATTTGAATTGGTATCGCGCAAAAACTACCGCAGCGATTTGGATGGTGTTTTCAAATTTTTAGAATTAATAGTCCAAATTAAAATCTGCGGAAATAGCTGATGACTTACTTGTAGTGAGGTACGGAGCAAGTAATTAAAAAAATTTCAAGACGGAAAAACATTGACCACGGATCACTATGTATTTCAGACGCGCACACCTTTCGCAAAAATCTGACGAAGGATCACACAAGTAACTTATGATTCTGTTTAATATTTTGAATTGTAATATTTAGTTTTCTGGAATGCAGTAAATAAACCGAATAGCTGAATCAAAAGTAATAATTTATATTTTTTGTTTCTATGCATTAATATTTGATACTAAAATAAAGAGGGTAAAGCATTTCTATACACGCCAATATCCGCGCGTGCGAAGCAGCAGGTAAATGCTAATAAATAATAAAGTAATTACACCAAGGAAATAACAGCGTGCTTTTATTTAATTGCTCGTGTCAAGAACTATTATGAAACGTCATAATTTGTATTGTTAGAGGCGAATGGTTTTCTTCTTAAGTTTTGGATTTAGGGAAACAGCGTCCAATAGTTACCTCTCCGTTCTCTGTCTGTCCGTAGATCATAGAGCTGTAGCTCTTAGGCAGAATGGTTCAGACTTTAAAAACACTTTGTATTTAGAACGAGCAGATGATTAAAATATTTTCACTGGAAATTGAAGATGTGAGTTGTGGTAAACTATGTCTGTTATAGAGCATTTGTATTACTAGGTGTCTATATATATATATTACTTAGACACTTGACATTTGATCTCCTTATGGTTTGTATACTACTTTAACCAAACTTGCATTTAACATAGCTTAAAAGTGGCGACGAAAACTAGGAAATGTTTTTATTTGTTATTGCAATACTATTTTCTGGAAATTGCTCTTAACACACAGTGTGTTTCAGTGGATATTGTTGCAGAGTGACTAATTTTCTTTGTATTTCATATAGTAGTCTAATTCCATCCCAAGAATCAGTAGACCCCACACCATCAGAAAAGAGTCCCTGCGTATTCAGTTGGCAACTTCATTGTGTGTAATGTCGTGAGAAGGTAAAAGTGAGCTTAAACAAGCTCGTTGTTCGGCTGTTCGCACTGGCTAGATACCTCCCATCAGACGATGTATGGAGAGGTTGCTCTATATGCATTATCCTCACACAAGAGAATCGCGTGGCTCGTCGAATGCGGTGTCTCATTCAGCGTGATTGGACCCAGGAACAGCGGGGTAGTGTTCTGATCACTGATAATTATGGTATAGCCTGGACAGTACTTCTTAGCCGTCTCTCATCTGGCGCCCTCCTGAGGCAATGTGGTAAGGGCCGATATAGCGGCGCCAGTGTTATCGTGAGGGGGCCTTATGTTAGGAGCACGTACCCCACTGTACGTGTTTCCTAGGGTACTATGACGGCTAGTGTCGATACAACGGATGGCAGCTTAGCAGCACTATGGTGGCCTGGTGGACGAGTACCTGCAATCACGTGAGGTACTACTGGAGTGGCCAGCTCGCTTCCCAGACTCAAATACTGAAATATACACGCAGTCCCCGCCAGTCCAGATGCAACAGGATAAAACAAGTCTCTTATCTCACTGTGGTATGTATTTCTACTCGGTGATAGGGATTTTAAAGCTGATATAATTATGTAATATGTGAATCAGTTTTAACCTTACTGGCAATGTCTTACATCTTGATTTTTATTGTTCTCTATCAACGTAACATGCCACGGTTTTAATAAATGTAGCTTTATTAATGTAGATAAATCTAATGCATCATTTCAATCTATAAAATTTATTGACTCTTCTGCCTATTCTCCATTTCTTAACACACGTTTTTCCTGCCGTTATGTAAGTTTTAAAATTACTTCCACTGATGCACGGCGTTCTGTAAGTCCCCTAATCTGACAGAAAGTGTGATAAAGGGCCATATGTCCATTATCTCAACCAAATGACACTGCACGTTTTGAGATACAAATGTCTGGATGTCTTGAGATTGTGATCCTTTTGTTAGTGTCTTCGGTGGTTTAATTAATATACTGATTAATTAAAAAGTCCACCAAAAGGTTATGTTGAAGATTTGTTTATTTTCTCAAAACGAAGTCAGCGATATTCACATGCATAGATACAATACAGAGATGCACTTCTGAGCAGTCGCAAAGATAATCTTTATAAAACTTCTGTGAACTCAGCTTGAAAACTAAATGTAAACTAACTACAAACTCTCTGTAAAACTAACTATAAACTAAACTGTCCTTCTGCCGAATTCCTTTATATAGGCTCTATTGAAATTGCGAGAATTCTTCAAAAGCTTCCGCCCGATATTTTTCGAACATTAACAATTACTCAAACAATTAAACATATTAAAAACAATCGGAATTAATACATAATCACTTAACATCATTACAAAATGATCAGAAATGGAAATTAGAGATACTTAAATACAAAATTATTTACAGAAATCATTTCAAACTGTAAAAAATTGTCCTGTAGACATCGTAACTTGCATTAATACTTGGAATTACACACATTTAAGCAATTTTCTTACACCATTCTGTTCTTAAACATATTAAATGGACTTTAAATAATTTTCTTTCATAAAACAAAAGTCTACACTGATTTACAAGAAATTACAAAACAAACATACCAGATCATATTCAAACAAACTTTAGCTCACTACAAATACTTCATAAAGTACAATACTGTTCAAAATTCAGGTATGAGGGGTGTTACACTTTCCTGTGCAGCACCGTTTACAATTACAAGTTTTGAGGCATCTTGATTCATCGCAGAATCTGACTAGGACGTAATCAGTCTGTAAACGATGCTGACAATCAAAGTTTGGCAGAATGGTCGCAAAGTTCAGAACTCATTTCATGTGACTTCAACAATTTTTGTTTTATCCATTATAAAATACACTCTTAGAGATAGCAGTTTTGATTTAATCGACGATATTCGTTATAGAAGTTTTACACTTCCAAAAAGGGCTTCAGACGTGTGTTTTAAGACATGGAGGAAATGTTAGTTTCCATGCTCTGTTTCTAGAAGTACAGTTTGTTTCAGAGAACTGACTAAAAAAGATGCTTTATTTAAAAGAATGGAAAATATGTCCAAAAATTTAATTGGGTTAATTACTGGTTTTTAGTTAGCAACCAGTTTTTTTTTTTTTGCTTATGTCTTTACGACTCGTATACGTCAAGATCATTAGAGGCAGGAAAAGGACTGGTGCAAGGAACTGGAAGGAATTCTGCCATGGCCTTCTGGCCTTCACCTGGGATGATTTCGGGAAACCGGGGTAAACCGATGTGTGGATGTCCGGACGGGGATTCGAACCTGCGTCTTCCCGAATAAGAGGCGAGGACGTTGCCGCTCATGTATCACGCTCGGTACAGATTTGTTACTGATTAAACGATTTATTAAACACTCGGTCGCATTTTCTCGTCGTGTAAGGTAGCACCAGTGTTAATGTACATATTACAAATGGCGTCTAAAAAAAAAGCGTAAGCAGGAGACAACTTGAGAAACAGATAGACTAAATAGGTCTGAAGTTGTTTTGGAATGGTTGAATGAATAAGGACTTAAACTCAAAAAGTACCATGTAATCCGCGCAATAATTAAAAAAAGAGCTTTACTGCTATTGATCAGGTTGACTTTAGCATCTATTTGGGCGCAACAGAGGAAAGCTAGATGAAGTTAGATTAGGACACAAATCATATCGCAGGTAAAGCTAATTCTGATGAAGTCAAACTTTGAAGAACTCACTCTCAAAGGAGATAGCGAATAAAACTGTGGTGCGCCTGAATTGGCTAGTTGACTAAATTTGAAAAAATAGGTTAATCCTTTACCTTCGTATCTCTATTTCCGAAAAAACGTACTATTTTTTAAAAAAATCTAACATTTACATAATGTATTTTGCATTAAAAAAAATTAAATTTACCGCGAAAACGCTCAATTCTGTCATGACGTCTTGAATGACGTAACACCTCGTGAACGTAAACAAAGCAGTCGTGTATGTATATGGCAGGCGACCAGTGTTCATTAGTTGAACATGAATTCCTCGTTTTATAAGTACTGTGCAGTGCCCCAGTGTAAAAGTACAACAATAAAAACGCCAAACAAGTTATTTATATATGTTCCAAACAATGAACAAATACGGAAAAAGTGGTTAAAACTTGCAAGGAGGGAGGATGCTCATAAGTTTTCAGCAGATTCAAGTATCTATTTTTTTGAAGATCATTTTCATGTAAGTGTTTGTGCACTATATATTTCTAAATCTAAAGCAAAACTGATAAATTTTGCAGAACCACTACTTTTCAAGTACTGATAACATAATAACGTATGAGTTGACGTTGTTTTGGTTTTATGACTTAATATAAGAAACACACTCTGGTGCCACAATCTCATGATAGATTCGTATTCAGCTCTATGAAACAAATCGAAAATAAAGAATATATATATATTTTTTAATATCTCTTATGGTTCTCGAGATACCATAACTGATAGGTAATGTTAGGCTGATATGAAGCTTAGAGCAGACAAAAAAGAAAGGCTCGGACGCAACGATAGAGTCCGAAGAAGGAAATGTGCCGTCGGTCTGAAATTTACTACACACATTATGCGTTCATGGCAGTGGTGAATATGTACTGTATTTTCGATTCGAACGAAAAGTTGTTTTGTTAGATTGCGTTGGCAATCGTATTCTCGAATGAACAATGTATGTTACAATCGCTGCAATGTTCAATTGTTGATTGCGGCATATAACAACGTCACTGAAGCTGTTTACGGTATTATAACTTGCATTATTTCTACAAATCTGTGTTTCTCGTTTTTCCTGGCAATATCGTATTTGGTGATGAATGCCGAGAAACGTTTCTAACAAAATATCTGGCCGATTTTGACGTCTGAGATATAGCAACATACCTGATTCAGAGCCAAATTAATTCTACAGTACGTGGTCTATAATTTTACATATAACGTTTTATGAAATAATATGTCTTTAGGAATGTGTCTAGTATTTCTCTCAGGTCTTCCTTCTGGTTTAGCTATTTAACACTTGTTTATACTTCGCAAATGTAACCTGATACCAGTATCAATTAATTTATAAAACGTATGTTTTGTTTACAAAACTAAAATTATGCTATTTGAGCTTATAATTTATAATTGTCATTTGTGTATACTTACATCGAAGTTTTAAAATTGCGGAAATCCAATGAGCAAAAATCGATGTTTGATGCGAAAAATCTGCGAAGTGCTACGCGTCAATTTTGTGCTAATTGCTACTGTTGCTTTGCTAAATCCTGCTTCCATAGCGAATTAAACTTGTCTTTCAGCGTATAACTGAGAATAACTGTATTAACGTAACAACACGTACAAACGAATAATTTACCAACTAACATGTTCTGTTGCACGAAAATGTCAATAACAACTTTGGCGTCTCGGGAGGTGTGACGTAATGCTTTCTCATTGGCGTTCACGTTCACGTGAGAGAATGCCTGATTTTGCCGAATTTATTTCTTAAAAATAATACTAATCTTTATCTTTTATAATAAATAATTTAGTTTTTTGTTATCTCCTTATCATGATTAATCATTAAAAACTGCTATGTGTCCAATTTGTTCTTAGTGGACACAAGCCAATTCTGTGCCCATAACAGGGCGGCTCGGTTAGTGGCGCTGGCGTCTGACTGGATGCTGGGAGTGTCTGATACACACAAGATGTGAAACCCAACTGAATTAACCCGCTATAATTTTAATCCGCTTTATTTTGCACTTTTTTCCGCGTCATTCTAGTTGTAATTCTGAAGTAGGCTTAGGGGACCAAATTTTAAGACTGCCTTTATTCGTGAATGACATTGTGAAGCACTAATGTGGCTCTGTAACAGCGCATTTTATGCTTTGCGTAAATTTAATTTCCTAAACCTGTTATGAATTAGCGGAATTATGTTTAAGCACAGAGGGTTGCTCCAAAATCAAATACACGGAATTTTCGAGCCTCGCTGGATCAGCCCACCCATCACTGATCGGAGGGTTGTTACACATTTTACGCCCCTGGCTGATTGAGTTAATCACTGACCGACGCGACGGGTAGGGATTGGCCCGCAGGTTCGGCGCGATAGCCTCATTTCGGTTGATCCCTGTAATGGAATGCGGTGCTGTAATTGGCGATAATGCAGGGCAGCCAATTGTGTCATAACTGCAAATAACGAACGTCCCGGCTATTGGGGTTCGACGTTTCAAAGCCAAAGGTTCTCAATAAATACTGCAGAATAACACTATTCTTTACTTATTTTAAAGTTCTGTGTATTATTTACCTAACTTTATCTGTTATTTTTTTAGAGGGCGTATCAAGTATCTCTGTTTAATTAGATCATAATTTAGAATGGCTGATAAAATCATAGGGAGCGTGGAAGTTTAGTAACAATAGAGTAGGCAAAGCAGATATTTCGGTGAATTAATTTTAATTAAAAAAGAAATAAAGGAAATGTGTATGCAGGATGAAACAAAACCAAACTGAATACGTAGCAAATGTCATTGAATTGGTAAATTAAGTTCAAGGACAGAGTAACTCGGAATCAAAATTGTAATTTAGAGAAGGAAAAACTGAATTAAAATCCAACTTTAAAGAAAGTCATTTGAATTGCAGGAAAATTAATAGAATTCTGAAAACTTATTCATAGAACAAGTTTAATTAATCAGAGAAAATCAGATTGCATTATCTGGTGTTTTGAAAAAGAGTCAATAGAATTTTAAACCAGGATTATCAGGGGGATTTCGAGAGAAGATGGTGGGAGTTAAATTAATTTTACAGAGCAAAATTCAAAAGTAGATTTCGAAAGTAAAGGAAAAGTCTAATGAGACTCTTATGTCCATTACAGGGGAGTTTTTTTTTTTACTTGAATTTATTCAGGGTACAAACACACACATTCCTCTATCAGATATTACATAAATTTCATCAGCGTGTTAAAAAGTCCCAAGCATAATAACCATTTAAAGGATTATGCAACGCAGGACTCAAAGCATGCTTCAGAAGACGTGATCTTGCCTTAGGCAAGGTCGAAGTTGAGGTCCACTCTTCCCTTCTGGGAGACTGAGGGCGAAGATGTTGCAGAGAGCGAATAGAATGAAGTCCGAGTCAAAAGATACCTTCATCCGCTGATCAGAATAGGTGAAATCCATATGGAGTTGGAAATAAAACTGATGGGTATTGATTCAAAAGTATAAGCTTGATGCTTAGGTTGAAGTTAATATTGAAATTAAATATGCATTTAAAACTGAGGGAACACGTAAAAATCTGGAGGAAAATATTAAACTTATTAATCAAAAGATAACAAGAATATGTCTTGACTAGTGATTGCCACATATAGGGGATAATTTCAAGAAATATTTAATTATTTTCAGTACTCTAGGAAATTTAACATGGTCAAATGTGCAATGAACTTTGAGACATCTGAGCATTTTGGATTACTCAATGTTCAGCATAAGGTCATATTGATTATAAAAATTTGATACATGCGAACACGATAGATTACTAGATGATCACTTACTGATTGCGTTCTATGATAATTTCCACAGACGAATTAAGCTGTCATCCCTCAACTACTGTATCTGATACCCAAAATTTTATTTTTCAATAAAATGTTGTTTTCTTAAACCCATGGAAAGCTTATTTCGTTTGTATTTTTCTTAAATATAGATATTGACACAATTTGGGCGTTTTATGTGTATATTAAAACATTAGAGGTATTATAAATCAAGTTAGACCCCTTGTTTTCAGGAACAGCACCACTGTAGTCTCGTTATTAATATTTCTGTGAGTGAGAAATTATTCGCTGTAATTCTGTGTACTAATGCATTAGTCAATATAGTGTCATCACTTACCATAGACGATTCACTGCCTTCTCCAGCGCCTCGTGCTGTGATGTCCGTGAGATCCTCTTCCTGTCTCATTGTGTGACCTCACCTCCTGAGCCTTTGTCCATTCATTATAGCTGCTGTACCGTGACCGTCTTCTCCACTTCTCTCCTTATTTAACTGGACCAAAATTTTCTCTTCAATCCCATTTTCAAATGCCATTACTTTATTCTCCATTCTTTGGATTGTAGTTCGTAGATTAGCAGCATACAATACTACTGGTTGCATCATATTCTTATTAATCCTAAGCTATGATGTTCTCGATAGTAATTTTAACGTTTAGTTTATCACAACCGTCCTACTTCCTCCCTGGATCCTTACCAGAATCTTCTTTTCCATTTGTTCCTTTCATTCAATAGCCCTCCAAGTAGGCATTGCAATCTAGCAAAGCGGGATCCCGCAACGTTTTAGACAGTCTGGTGGTTCCCGAACAAAATTAAGCGGATCGGCAATCCGTAAAATGGGGCAAAAATGTGTGTCAGTCTGCGTGACTCTCTGCCCCGCTTGGTCTCTATTGGATGTATTGCACTGTTTGCCTGTATTTTTGCAGTTGGTATTTGACTCGTGTGAACAAACGTTTGTTTTTGTGAACCTTAGTCATTCGTAAGTAAATGGATCCACTTTTACGAATTCATTAAAACTTACGTTTGTTTTGAGTACATATTCCTATAATCTGAATTATGTTGCGTATTTAGTACGATTTTATAACTATTCAATAAGTATTTTTTATGTGTCGCACACTTTATCTGAACTACAAAGTTAAAGCCTTTTTTATGGTTTCATGATTCGCATGTTTCCGACAAACTAATTGTGACAACTTCTTATACACAGACGGAAAAAAAAATCCCAACACCAAGAAAGACTTGTGTTAGATAAACGAAATTTGGTAGGCGTGTTTATACATCTGAAAGATGACATCGATTCAAATTTCGCGCTTCGCGCATAAGTGTGGCGCTAGTAGCGCTACTCAGAGCTTGCAAATCAGGTTTGCTTTAAATACGCGCTGTAAAGTTTGTGAACGTTATTTACCGCTGAGATTTGACATAGTGAGTTGATGTTAGCCAAGAATGCCTTTAAGAAGACGAAGAAGCCATTATCAACAGCTCACCGAGTTTGAACGAGGTCGTGTAATAGGGCTACGAGAAGGTGGATTTTCTTTTCGCGATATTGCAGAAAGACTTGGCCGGAATGTATCCACTGTGCATGATTGTTGGGTGCAGTGGTCAAGGGATGGTACTGCCTCAAGAAGACCGGGTTCCGGGAGGCCACGTGGCACTACTGAGAGGGAAGACCGCCGTATTCGGCGTACAGCTGTGGCGCATCGTACTGCGTCTGCGGCAGAAATTCGAGCTGCAGTTGGTACCACAGTGACACAACGAACTGTTAGAAATCGGTTACTTCAAGGACAGCTCCGAGCCAGGCGCCCTGTAGCGTGCATTCCACTGACTACAAGCCATCGCCGTTTGCGACTCCAGTGGTGTCAAGCCAGAGCTCATTGGAGGACGGAGTGGAGATCTGTTGTGTTTTCTGATGAAAGCAGGTTCTGCCTTGGTGCCAGTGATGGCCGAGTGTTGGTCAGAAGGAGGCCAGGGGAACGCCTGCAACCAAACTGTCTGCGGCCTAGACACACTGGACCTACACCTGGAGTCATGGTCTGGGGAGCAATTTCCTATGACAGCAGGAGCACTCTTGTGGTTATACCAAACACACTGACTGCAAATTTGTACGTCAGTCTGGTAATTCAACCTGTAGTGCTGCCATTCATGAACAGCATTCAAGGGGGAGTTTTTCAACAGGATAACGCTCGCCCTCATACCGCTGTTGTCTCGCAACGTGCTCTACAGAGTGTCGACATGTTACCTTGGCCTGCGAGATCACCAGATCTGTCTCCAATTGAACACGTATGGGATATCATTGGACGACAACTCCAGCATCATCCACAGCCAGCACTGACCGTCCCAGTATTGACAGCACAAGTACAACAAGCATGGAACTCCATACCACAAAGCGACATTCGAAACCTGTATGACACAATGCATTCACGTTTGCAGGCTTGCATTCAAAATTCTGGAGGTTACACCGGCTATTAATTTAACAGTATTTCACATTTGAAATGCATTTTCTTGAGCTTAAATTAACCTGTGATCTTGAAAATTTAATCAATTAAACATGTTAACTTGACAAATGCATTGTCCAAATTTCATTACTCTACAATAATTTTTTCTTGGTGTTGGGATTTTTTTTTCCGTCTGTGTATTTGCGGCTGAAAATTTAATTATTCGTTGATATGAAACTAATGTTATCGTAATTATAACGATCGCATATTTATCTATTTAGCAACTATCAAAAGGCAATTGTATATCCTTTGACTTATTGTTGTTATGGCCGCCACCTCAATGCGTTTGAAACACATGTTCTTTTGACGAAAGCCGCCGGCTTACATGTGCCACTCTGGCTTTCTATTAATCCCTCTTGGGCTGATTTGGTCAATCACCACAATGCATTATTTTTGAGTGAATAGCATGTGTCCTTTCAACTCCTCGTTATTATTTCGACTGAAGGCATTTTTTTTTTAATGATGTCTTCACGGCTGTATCGTCGATTTGTATTTTAAAAACACCATACTTCGACGGCTGCCTCCGCCGTCTTCCTCACGTATGAAATTTCGTGTTTTTAGAACGCAGTCCTGCCATACATCCGAGAGGACTTCACTGAAATCGTACGCCTTTCTTAAATAAAAAAAATAATTTTCACTCTAAGTCCTTACGCCACTTAAAGTAAAACTAAATTATTTGACAGTTTACGTCTTGGTGAGTAGTTTCTTTTAATAACAGTGAATCAATTATAAGATCAATCATGGAATCAGGAGACATAATAATGAATCACGCAAAAACAATTCTTGTAAAAATAGGCCAAGTCTCGTGCTTGCAGTGACATAAAGTTATGAGACTTGTTCTGAGCCAAGTCTACAGTTTACAGAGTATATTCACTTCATTTTCTGAAATAGAATGCTTTCTCTCGGTATATAACGTTTATTCAAAATAAAATAAAAACTGGTGACTTGGCCATTATGCCATTATGCTTACCTGATGCGATGTATTGTAAGGCAATAATATGACCTAAGACTGAATATTTTCCATTTCTGATTATTTATTTAAAAATTGGTTTAGAAAATGTAAAACCTCTAAATATACTTAAGACATGCTAAAAAATGTTAATGTAATTTTGCCAATTAAAATATTGTCAACTGTTAATTTTTAACATTTAACATTAAAATTGATTTATTAATTTAATTAACGGATGTTTATTGTTTTATTTATTAACGCTTTAAATAACTATGTTTTAAATATATCGCTATCCCACTTGATTGAAAACACTGTGGGACTGCAATCATTACCTCCAACGTACTTAATATCTATTCCATCCATACCTATTACGTTATGCCCTAAATTATGATATTTTTACTGAATGGAAGTTTTTTTTTTCTCAACATTTATCTCCTGTCTTACTTTCTTGACTCATTTCTCTAGCATCTTTATCATATCTCTCAGCTCATCCTTCATTTCGCCTATTGTCACTACTTCATTCGCGTAAGCTAGTATATTAACTTTTCTGCATAGGTATAATCATGTTCGCATCTTTACAGCTTTTTCCAGAGCGAGATTGAAAAAGACTGGAAACAATAGTCACTTTGTATGACACCTGGTTTTATGTCAAAAGATACTGTTACCTCAATTCTAAACTTAATGTCTTCTACACATATACTGGTAAATGTAATTAAATTTTGTGAATTGTCCATTCCAATTCATAAATATCTTCTTTGATACAGTCTTGTATCTTTTTGAAGTTAATAAACAAAGAGAATACTTTCTTATCAAACTCTAAGCTCTTCTTTGTTATTCTCCATCTGACGTGCATTTGATCAATGATAGATTTGTTCTTCCTGACCCCTTCTTGATGGTACCCTAATGTCTCATCCACGGATTATCACATTAAAAAAAAAGACATTTTTATGTGGCAGGAAACACGAGAGCATTTTATTGTTTTTCGACACCATTTAATGTTCAGATTTGAAGGGTATACCAAGTGAGTTTATGGTCCAAATTAATGAAAAGAGTAGCCGAATGATTAAAAGTCAGACTGAATTAAATATAGAGTCGGATTTTAGAGAATTACAACAAGTTAGCACAATCTGGCCAGATTTAACAATTGGAGAGGATGGTTTACGAAAGATGGGAGTGGAAGTTTTACTTTTTTTAATTATGGCTTTACGCCTCGTCGACGTCGAGGTCATTAAAGGCGGGATGGAACTTGGATAAGGAATGGAAAGGAAATCAGTCATGACCTTTTTAAAGGAGACATCCCGCCATTCGCCTGGTGTGATTTGGGGAAACCATGGAAAACCAAAATCTGAATGACCGGACGGGGATTCGAACCGGCGTCCTCCCAGGTAGTTTTGACATAGCGTTTCGACAGTTTAGGAAAAAAGGTTAGCAACAGATTCCTACCCTTGGAAAGGGATACTGATCAAGTACTGATCAGGTTCTGAAGTTTTGGTACAGTGAAGAAAAGGAAAATTTAATGGATATATAAAGCATTATGAGAGATTAAGACTGGAATTTCAACTATGAAAATGGACTGAAGAAACATTCACTTCATATAAAGCATAGATGGTTATTATGGCTGCGTATTATGTAAAATGTACTGTACAAATGAATTTGTATTAACATTATGCTGTAAAGATAAGGACACTTTTATGTTAACTGTAGGTACTGTACATGGAAAAACATAGAATAAATGGTTGAAAAGTAAAGTTACAAAATGTAGAGAAACTTGTTTCTTCGTCAATTGTTCTCTTCTTTTTTTTCCTATGAAGGAATGAAGCGGAAGACGTAGAAAAAATTTTGTTTTGTGTTATATGCATATAATTGTTGTTTATTTTTAGAAAGATGTTCTTGGAAGATGTGACCGAACTTTCAGTTGCATCTGCGGATTTTCTTTATGTATAATGAATGTATTTCTTGGATTTGGCTTCTTTTCAACAAGAAAACATTTGTTTATTTGTTTGGTTCCTATAAATGAGATGACATAAATTTAAGGAACTTGAAAAGCTTTAAACTTAGAAGTTCAGTCGTTATAATATAAGGCAGAAAGCTCTTTCATTTTAATTGCTTTCTCCGTGAGGTTGCACTACTTCACTGTGGTGGGGATTGTCAGGATGCTTTGTTTTGTTTCTGATTGTCGTTGAGTATCAATGTATCGTTTGTGTCGCCGAGCACGTAAGTCGCTGTCAGCTGTTCGAGAAGCCTTCATCGGAAAGTGTCACATGGCCACCCTCTGGGTGAGAGGCTTGAGACAGTGGGATGCGACCAAAGTTATGAAATTCGACTGTATGGCTTTAAGGCAATTGGATGGTAACCGAGAGAAGGAGCATAAGTACGAGCAGCAGCGTGGAGTGGCGTCTTCTAGCAGTGGCATTCAAGGGCCGGTAGTAGGTTGACTGTCGACCGCTCCAGTTAGATTGCCAGCAACATCAGATTTTACTAATTCACAAGTAAAAGCAACGAGCTTGAACCATTAGGAATCTTCGACACCGAGGACTTAGAATGCTGGCAGGCAGTCGAAACGGCTTCTTGGCCGATCTAAGTTGCACAGACGACAGCACGGACAGGGCTCTGGATTGATCGAAACTATCGCGTCACGACTGGAACAATGGTTGGAGGTTAGGGGTTAAAACCTCTGCCTCTTTTTCCGCTCGCTGCCAGCTCGTGCAATCTAACTACATCATCAAGAAGCACCGAAGCAGTTGAAACAAACAGCAGACATTGCTCCTGGTCGGCACTTGTAGTCAGCAGTGGGGCTCTGGCGTGGAGGTAGTTGGATACGGGGAGCAACAGATGGGTACTGCATATGGAAGGCGTGATTGGCAACCTGCATCCCGCAGGCTCACTTATCACTCGAAATAAATTATTTAGTCAGTCAGTAGCTTTATCTACTCTCTCCTGTTTTAACTTTATAGTCAGGACGTAGCTCATATCGCGTTTTAACCTTACATCAGAATAACTTATGTTTCACTGTATAAACTTTGCACATTAAACACATATGACGCAGCATGTTTAAAACACTTCTGTTCTGATAATCCTATAATAAATAAATTCATCGGAACTATGGTTGGCTTCCAGGCTGAACCCTAATTCACGCGTTCCCGCAGGCAGTGTGTGAGCTCTCAGCCATCTGCCCGACAAGGCCACGACAGCTCCCAACTTGGGAAAAGCTTCGTCTTCCGCACGGCTGACATATTTGCATAACCAACTAACGGCCCCGTGCCGTAGGGCATCCATGCAAATATACGAAAACAATTATGCGTATACATTTCTGCGACCGGTGGCGCAATAAGAGCTCATTAACCTATAAAGAAGAGGGAGGAGAATAGGTTAACAGTCACCTCTCATACTGTAATTAGGCTCCGCTTCGTTTGGTGAATATGGAATATTGCATTTCTAAGTTTCATTTCAGGAGATAATATGAAACACGGCAGTGTATTTATTACGCAAAAAAAAAAAAAAAAAATTTTACCCAATCAAATGCAGTCACGGACCAATAAGGGTCTCATATGAAAAGGTTAGAATGATTGTGTAGTAATACGCTTGGTGGGACAGAGCAGAGAAGAATACTTTACCCGTAATGGGACCCTAGCGGTAGCTGAAATGGATAATCTATCTATCTATCTGCTTTGTATAGTGACATTAATACCAACCTGTTTAAAGAAAACTGTAGCTAACTTAAAACCTTTACGTGCTACGTGCTACCTGTCATGATCATGAGAAAGGTAAATGGGAAAATATTGTAAATAGTAGTAACCAACAAGGAAGAAAAACGGACTGGATACTACCATAAACAACGGTATTAGTTGAAGAGACTTGAAATTTTCAAGTAATAAGGAAGCACGATTATTTCGTCTATAACGGAAGTTAACAGAAGCGCGATGAACTAATTAAGAAGATGGACAGTTACGTCGGGGAGGAAAGCAATGGTATATGCAGGTGATGTGATGGTATGGGAGAGCTGCGAATCAGAAGTTAAAGAACAGCTGAATATGTGGCAGGAAGTAGTGAAATCTTACAGCATACAATCGACAGAGCGAATTACTAATTACATCTTGGAATAATGGTAGAACAAATCGGAATGCCAAATGCGTAGGTGAGAAACTGAAGACTGTAGAAGAGTTTAAGTGAGAGTGATAGAAGAGAAAGAAAGAAATACGTGAAATATATGAAAACTGTACTGCAAGAGGGTAGTTGTGTCAAGCTCTGATTTCAAAGGAGGAGGAGCAGAAATGCTATATGATTATTTACAGGTCTCATTTTGTGTCAATAATAACATACTGTTTTGAAGAATGGGTGATGGAGAAAAGAGATACTGTTAGAATCCAGGGCAAAAAAAAAAAGTGAAGTTTCTGAAGAGTAGATGGGATAAATGAAATTGGAAAAGTTGTGAAATTAGCGCCAGAGGAAGGCAATTAGAGACAAAAGTATGCAGAATGGAACCGATTGAGCAAACATAAAGAAGATAAGCGACGAAAGGATGCGAGAGAAAATTTAAAATTGGATATGAAAAGGCTCCCTTACAGGATTAGGGGAACAGAAAAGAGCGCGCAAGACAGAGGATCAAACAGGGCTGAAGTGGAAGAAAAGGAACACTGGAGGAACAAGAGACATTCAAACTGTCCACGATGATAAGAAGGAAGCACTGTGTTCTACCTCCATGGAAGGCCGTCTCTAAAGACCTAGTTGTTATAGGTGACGTTAAGCAGTAAAAAAAATCCATTGAAGGTTACCCAACCTGCAATGTGTATCATACTGGAATCAGCTGTTTTAAACCTCAAAATTTTGTGTTACTTGATTTAGTACATTAAAAGTCTATCAAATCTTTTACACTTGACAATAACTTTTATTTACTACACTCAAGCAGGAAGCTAAAACATAACGTATTTTTTTTTTCTCCTTCTCTCTAAGCCAACTTATAGATATAATTCTCAATCGCGCATGCATTTTACTAATGATCAGCTCTCAACATACGTTATGAAAATTTTTCGTAGTTCAATACATTCTGAAAAGCCTTATCTGTTGGATTCTTAGCGTATTGCTGCAAAGGATATCTCAGAGAGCACACAGTTGGGCAACGGAAGCACAGGCTCTATGCAGGATACGGCTTGTGTCTCTTTTGCCAGCCAGGTGTAACCTGTCTGCCAGAACAAAAATACTTAAACGTGTTCCTACTGTAAACTAGGGAGGACAGTATTACACACTGACAACAGAGATTTTCTAATAAGAGAATGTTCCGATAAGCAGCATAAACAGAGTACATGTAGGGTGCAGGGCGAGCGTGTGAGGAGTGGTGGCCGCTGATAGCCTGGCTCAGCCGCTGACGGATGCCGCTCCAGTGTTCCACCGGCCGCAGCTCTCCATCCGTCAGGATCCCGCGCCAAGCCACGCCCGCAGATAAGCTCCACTACCCAACACACCCTCGCCCCGTCACAGAGCTGCCCACGGAACACGAGTTATTTAAAATACTTCTTCTTCTTTTGGATTTCCCCTCATCAACGTCGACGTCATTAGAGGTGGGATGGAACAAGGGACGGGAAGGCATTCGGCCATGACCTGTTGTTGGCGCCACTGTCAGGAAAGGAAGCGAAATCTTAAATAAGAGTGTAGTCTGAGGTTCGTAGTATTCATCAAAACCGTTGCGGGAATGTTTAATTAAATTCGTTTCCGTGGCAGAAAGCTATTTTGAAAGGAAAATGTCGATGTAAACACTCGACGGTTTTGGTACTCTAGCCACCGAAAAAAAGGTTAAATACTTCAGCCCCAGGTGTTAATTATGGACTAGTTACTATAGTAAAATAGAATTAATGACTAAAATTGTAATATGCTCTCCATAAAGGATGGTTATCAGTGTTCCGGTGTAAGAGACCAGTATAGGTATTGCTATGTGATTGCCAGTGCGGTGCAGGGCCGATATCATTATCGGTATCTCAAGATAGTCCTCTTCTAGCTTTAAAGGTCCTAAACATCTATTTTAGAAAAATTAGAATTTTAGCGTATCACTGGTGCAGCTCACAGATAATTTAAATGAACATTTTTTCTCATGGCTTTACGCCTCGTCGACGTCGAGATCATTAAGGGTGGGAAAACACTGGGGTCAAAGGATGGGATTGAATTCACCATATTCTTTTGAAGCAACTATCCGGGCATTCACCAGGGGTGGTTCAGGAAACCATGGAAAACTAAAATCTGGATTGGTCAGCAGAGATTGAAATCTTCGGAAGGTCAGAGCTTTACCGCTCTTCCAACCACGTTCGATTTAGATGAACTAGAGCTAGTAAACGGTTTTGTCTACTTTGGATCAACACGAGGAGTTCTGAGGATGTTTGAAGATCTCTCGGGCGTGTATCTATGGCCAAATGACCCGGCTGCACGCCCGAGAGATCTTCAAACATCAGGTCCGCCGGGAAAACTTACGATTACACATCAGTTCTGAGGAAGTTGTAGGGGGACAAATCATTTAAAGTAAGGTTTCCATCAACAAGTTTACCAGTGCAATAACAAACTCGTCTTCTTTGATTTATCCTACGGTGGTGATACAGGGATCTTCAAGGCCAGTGGTTACAGCCCCATTGACGTAGAATGAGACGCATATCTTTGAGTGGAAGAAGAACAAATGTGTGTCAATTATATAGGAAGTCCAAACATCTACAAAATATTTTCTTCAGTAAGATAACCTTCCGGTTCATCTGATATTTAGCGAGCAGAGAAGGTGAAACTCGAGAGAAATTTCTCGGTAAGGGAAGGAGCTCAGGGCACACGACGACGAAGAAGAAGAGCGACCGGGTTTTGGATACAGTGAACTTCAGCAGACTTAATGATTCTGGCAGCGCGTGATGTTTCAAATGCAGTGGGAAATACAATAGAGTAATGACGCTAAAAATAAATAAATAAACAATAAATAATCGGAATATTTTTCATTCCATCTCAACAAATGTTGTTACTTAACATTTCACCCCTATAATCGGTAACAAACATTCAAATGTGTTCTTTCGCCATTTTTTTCTGTTATACTCAGATGCTATTTATGTCATTAACGTTCAATACTTTCTCAAACACAGATGTTTCCAGCAGATAAGATTTAATAACTATTGTATTTTTTCAAAGTTCTACCATACACAGACCCCGTTGAGTTTTTGGTGTTTCTGCCGTAAAGTAAACATGCCTGGAATGATTATCAGGAATATCGATCTATTATTAACAAAGACGGCCGCAGAACCTTGCGACTATACTTTCATGGTTTCGGTAAATTAAAAATCGGTGACCTTTCATAGCGGAATTTGTTACAGGATCAAGAATAAATCTGACGGCCTAATGTGAGGAGAATGTGGAATTTGAGGGAGACACTTGTTAACATCCTGAATGTAGAGAAAATAAGTTCCCGAAGACGTGATAGCGATGTTGATGATGACGCTCAGTGACAGAAACTGGTGGAAACTACAGCAGACAGTATTGAATACTAGATGGTACAGTGTAGCAGAAATTTCCACTGAGTCGTTGGTTGTCGTATATTTTCTCTTCTGACTGGGCACACATTGCTCTGTGTGATCATTCATGCAAGATGAACAAATGGAATGAAAGATACCTGACAGAAAATTCATGCTCTCATTAATGTTGATAACTCATATTACGTCCTTTACTCAGATATTCATCAATCACTTAGAAAGGCAATAAATCACAACGGCCGGCCATACTATAATATTCGACAAAGATTCCGTTGAGTTATGACTCAATTCACTTACGCAAGAGATAACGTTAAGCAATTTTTATTTTTTCAGTTTCTTTATTCGTGTTTGAGATACGATACGCATACATTTTACTTATTAAATTGGCGCAGTATCTCCTGTGTTTATTAGTGATATCTAGTATTTAACGAAGCCGGTTTCAGTACAATAATTTTTGGGACTTTTTTCTTTTTTTCTTTTATGTTCAACAATTTTGTATATTATCTTACTGCGTTCTTCTTTACAGAAATTAGGGTCTTGATCTTTTTATGGTTGATATTTTACACGTACGTTGTAGTTTGGATTTTAGAGTCAATAGAAATTTTAATAACTATTCGGTTTTAACGTCATACCCCACTTCACAAACTAATCTCTGGATCAAGTAACAAGAAATTGGTAAATAATTACAGTGCGTAAACTAAGACAAATGGAAGTATTGATAAAAAGAAAATGTTGTTTTTGTGTAGGTATGTGTGTTAGTCAGATAAGAAGTGTTCCGACACTGATTTGATAGTGACTTCCACCTGGAAGGCTGCGTTTAAGGGCGAAAGCTTTCAAATCAAACTGGAGGCACGGCAGGGTCGGAGAAGCTGGCGAATCCATCGGAAACATTAATAGAACAAGGTTCTTTAGGAGAAATAGCTATCGAACTCGACAGAAAATGTAATGGAAAAGATAAAATGAAGAGGATAGCTCTTGAGGCAGAGCAAGCTCCCAGATATCAGCTATCGATTGAATTCCTCCACAGTCGCAGGAAAGAAGGAGATACGCGAGAGCGTTCTCAGTCTAAATTCAGGTAGGAGGTTGCTTCCAAATAATAAAGTAACACATGGTATAATAATCTGACGATAAATGATCACCAGGTACCTTATATATAATCTTCATCTTTCACGATTGCTTGTATCGATAAAGCGTCGCAGTGTTTGTACTGAAGAACTGCGATTTTATTTAATAAATGCATATCTCTGGTGCAAAATAATATCGAACAACAATACTAAGTTTTAATATTATTAAGATCTTCCATGTATTTGTTTGAAGTCACATGGTCTGTCAACCGATGATGGAGAAAAATAAACCGTCAATGCTACCACTTTAAGGCAAAAAAAAAAAAAAAAAAAAAAAAAAAACCTTTACCAATTTGTTTCAGAGAAGAGTCCTGTTGTTTTTAGCCCTATCTATTTCTGTTTTGTAATGTTGTAGTTGTTAAATAATCTATGTGAGGCATTATTTTTGCAATTCCCTGTGAATGATTCATATGGTTCCTAATACATAAGTATCGAGGTTACAAATATTGCAAAAAATAAAGCTTGAAGTTGTAATACTTAACAGGATTTCAGAAAATTAGGCAGTATTGATAACAGAACAATTGCCGAAACACGTTCTGTTTTCCAGATGTATGAGATCAAATTTTTCCGCAGGCAGCAAAAGTATATTTGCATTAAGCCTACCCGCCCGCCATCCTTGCCGATGGATTAGAAAAGGTCACTACGACAGGAACCGACAATATCCGTATCTGAGAGACTGAAACGATAATCTTTGGATCAAGTTTCCAGAAGATCATGTGAGACAAAATCAGAAGCGGCTCAGTCTGACTTCAATGAGAACAAAAAAAAAAAAATCAGACATTTTAGGAGAACCCATCTGAAATGGTTGGTCGCATGATGCGAATGGCACCAAATAGAATAACAGAGTCACATTTTGAGTGATCACAGACCAAGAGGAAGAGATAGCTGGACGAAGCAAGACCTGGTCAGTTGCAATCCGGAGAGGAAGAGAACAAGTGGTGGCAAGACTGGCCCGCTGGAGTAGGAAATCGGTGATGACGGACAGCTGAGAATGGGATTGTGGGCAAAAATTTAGAAAGAAATCTTTAAAAATAATTGAAAACAGAAAAATGAATAGACGGATCCAGAACTGAAACTGCTTCTTGGTTCCAGTTGAACCACCATATTTGTTCTCCACATGTAGTCTCAGTGCTATTGATCAGCGTGGTTCCCAGAGACGATGTATATAACAAGAGTAAATACAGGACATCAGGATCTCTGTGAACCCTGCCAATTTCTTGCCTATTAGGCTTAATCAAGATGCTACAAGTATTAAATGAACCTTAAACGAACATCTAAGATGCCGTTTAAAATGAAAAACAGAATGGTACTAGCGTAATAACCTTCCTTTAGCTTAACACATCGAACTAAGAAAGCACTTAACAGAGAACTCAGGGTAGTGAATGAGCGGTCACGATTGTGCTGATAATAGAGGGATTCATTCGACTTTGAACAATTGCCAAACATTAAATTTTGTTAAAATGAATTTCAAGAGAAAATCTTATGAAGAAGCATATAAGCGACATTCAAAACGTTTCTAAATGTATTTTTAAAAGTGTAGGGCGACTCCCCTGCAGAAGACAGCATTTCTGCGACAGATAATGCTTAAATCGTCTGTCAACTAATCCGCTACACATAGCTGTTTTGAGTCTTATTGTTACATGTATCATGTTATTCCGCAGTTACAAGTTTTCTTTGACGTATGACGTTGCTGGCTGATTAGTCCAACAACCGCGTGATACAGACGCGAACGTCAATATTCATTTGTGAATCTTGTAAGCGGAGTTCTGTATGACCCATTCCGAGAAAGGTACTAGGCAGAAGATGGTTTCAGTTGAAAGAGTCGTGGTAGCTGTGAGATACGGAGTCCCACTGCCAGATTGGCTTTACGGCAAGGACGCCAAAGAAAAGAATGCGTACAGCACGCACTGTTAACCTGCGTATCCACTATGCGCGACAAATCCTAGAAAATTTAATAGATACGCTGTTGGCTCGCGAGATGACTCGAACATTGGCGCGGTAGAACATGCCGCGCTGCGAGCCATTCTCTGTCGGTATTTAGGCACGCGGGAAAGGCCCCCACTACTTGCCTCGCGCGCAGTTGAGACGGGGGTGTCCGTGTTGGCTCGCGCTGCAAAGCGACAGTTTGCTACCATGGATAAAGAAAAGTGTCGCTTTTTAATACAATTGTACGGTGCCAAAGATTTTTTGTGGAATAGCAATTGTGCAGCCTAATCAGACCGCTATGATATCACCTCCATTACCACCACAACCCTCACTTGAAACGACACATAACGAATCTATAGAATCGCCAAATGACATCAATAACCAGTACATACTACCCAAGTAAGAAATAAGTTCTCTTCAAGAATGGCAGCAGGAATTTTAAAAAACAATAAAATCTTTCGTAAAAAATGGGTATTCTTTACCTATTATTTCAGAGCTTTGCATAATGCGTTAAAAATATCTGGAACTATTCTCTAAAATGATTGTTTTGAGACTCGAAAAAGGTATTTCAGGCTTCTACACGAGTCTTCAATTCCTAGAAATCTTGAAGTTACAGCGTCTTTCAATAACTGAAATCGACTACCGAAACTGAGTGTTCAATTTATTCACGCTTAGCTCAATTAATAATTTTAAAAACTCTAACTCAATCGTTGTCACTCTCGAAAATTTCTATCCTCAAGTCTTCAATAACGCTGCGTTTTATTTATACAATTTCCTTATCCACCTACGCACTTTTCGTTTAGGTTCCTAGTGTACAATGTGATGCATCACAGTGAAAGTGGCAGCTGCTCGTGTGCATGAAATATCCAAGGTGACTGCGCCTGTACAGGGTGCTACGCAATGCTTGCTGGGCTGCGTTGTCGGCACGCCAGTCGCGATCGTCAACAGAAATGGCTTGCGCGGCAAATAACCGGTTTGGCGCGCTCGAACATGGCCCGCGCGGCTATCGAGCTTAGTCGGTACGTAGTTTTACGTATGCAATGAGTGGGAGGATGGGCCAGAATTGAAACGATCGCTCTCGTTTCATTGTCCTACGGCGTAAAACCTTGATATCCCAGTGCTTTGGATATATCATCATCACCAAATTGAAAAATACATCTGTAACATCAGATACGAAATAAAATATAAAATTGTTATTTCTCAAACACTAATACGGTTACTAGCGAGCTGATCAGTAACGCAACGTGGCAATGTCACTGCGCAATAACAAACAGAGAGAATCCAAATCGATTAACAAGAATCTCTTTACGGATGATTCATCGATCTATCTTTATTAAAATCTGTATGTTAAGTAAAAATCTGATGATTAGGATCAGATCCTATTAATCTTGGTATTGGGCTAATGGCAATGGTCGCTACTACGTGTACAGCACAGATTCCGTTTGCCGTTATGCGTGACATGGAGCGTTTCCGTATTGCCGGATTCCGGGTGACATTTGCTACTTAGTGGCGCTGTTTTCACACTGACAAACCAACCTGGTGGTGGCCCGCCGGGGGGAGTCACGCTGACGACCACGTGTCCCGGTAGCGCATCCTCCGCCACCTCGGCCTCCAGCAGCGGCCCCGAGAAGTAACTACCTGCGACTGGGCCAGCCCCAGCGGCCTCGCCCTGCAGGAGGCGCGTCACTACACACTCACCTGGTGGTGGCCCGCCGGGGGGAGTCACGCTGGCGACCACGTGTCCCGGCAGCGCGTCCTCCGCCACCTCGGCCTCCAGCAGCGGCCCCGAGAAGTAACTACCTGCGACTGGGCCAGCCCCAGCGGCCACGCCCTGCAGGAGGCGCGTCACTACACACTCACCTGGTGGTGGCCCGCCGGGGGGAGTCACGCTGGCGACCACGTGTCACGGCAGCGCGTCCTCCGCCACCTCGGCCTCCAGCAGCGGCCCCGAGAAGTAACTACCTGCGACTGGGCCAGCCCCAGCGGCCTCGCCCTGCAGGAGTCGCGTCACTACACACTCACCTGGTGGTGGCCCGCCGGGGGGAGTCACGCTGGCGACCACGTGTCCCGGCAGCGCGTCCTCCGCCACCTCGGCCTCCAGCAGCGGCCCCGAGAAGTAACTACCTGAGACTTGGCCAGCCCCAGCGGCATCGCCATGCAGGAGGCGCGTCACTACACACTCACCTGGTAGTGGCCCGCCGGGGGGAGTCACGCTGGCGACCACGTGTCCCGGCAGCACGTCCTCCGCCACCTCGGCCTCCAGCAGCGGACCCGAGAAGTAACTACCTGCGACTGGGCCAGCCCCAGCGGCCTCGCCCTGCAGGAGGCGCGTCACTACACACTCACCTGGTAGTGGCCCGACGGGGGGAGTCACGCTGGCGACCACGTGTCCCGGCAGCACGTCCTCCGCCACCTCGGCCTCCAGCAGCGGACCCGAGAAGTAACTACCTGCGACTGGGCCAGCCCCAGCGGCATCGCCATGCAGGAGGCGCGTCATTACACACTCACCTGGTAGTGGCCCGCCGGGGGGAGTCACGCTGGCGACCACGTGTCCCGGCAGCACGTCCTCCGCCACCTCGGCCTCCAGCAGCGGACCCGAGAAGTAACTACCTGCGACTTGGCCAGCCCCAGCGGCATCGCCATGCAGGAGGCGCGTCACTACACACTCACCTGGTAGTGGCCCGCCGGGGGGAGTCACGCTGGCGACCACGTGTCCCGGCAGCACGTCCTCCGCCACCTCGGTCTCCAGCAGCGGACCCGAGAAGTAACTACCTGCGACTTGGCCAGCCCCAGCGGCATCGCCATGCAGGAGGCGCGTCACTACACACTCACCTGGTAGTGGCCCGCCGGAGGGAGTCACGCTGGCGACCACGTGCAACGGCAGCACGTCCTCCGCCACCTCGGCCTCCAGCAGCGGACCCGAGAAGTAACTACCTGCGACTGGGCCATCCCCAGCGCCATCGCCATGCAGGAGGCGCGTCATTACACACTCACCTGGTGGTGGCCCGCCGGGGGGAGTCACGCTGACGACCACGTGTCCCGGTAACGCGTCCTCCGCCACCACGGCCTCCAGTAGCGGCCCCGAGAAGTAACTACCTGCGACTGGGCCAGCCCCAGCGGCCTCGCCCTGCAGGAGGCGCGTCACTACACACTCACCTGGTGGTGGCCCGCCGGGGGGAGTCACGCTGGCGACCACGTGTCCCGGCAGCGCGTCCTCCGCCACCTCGGCCTCCAGCAGCGGCGCCGAGAAGTAACTACCTGCGACTGGGCCAGCCCCAGCGGCCTCGCCCTGCAGGAGGCGCGTCACTACACACTCACCTGGTGGTGGCCCGCCGGGGGGAGTCACGCTGGCGACCACGTGTCACGGCAGCGCGTCCTCCGCCACCTCGGCCTCCAGCAGCGGCCCCGAGAAGTAACTACCTGCGACTGGGCCAGCCCCAGCGGCCTCGCCCTGCAGGAGTCGCGTCACTACACACTCACCTGGTGGTGGCCCGCCGGGGGGAGTCACGCTGGCGACCACGTGTCCCGGCAGCGCGTCCTCCGCCACCTCGGCCTCCAGCAGCGGCCCCGAGAAGTAACTACCTGCGACTTGGCCAGCCCCAGCGGCATCGCCATGCAGGAGGCGCGTCACTACACACTCACCTGGTAGTGGCCCGCCGGGGGGAGTCACGCTGGCGACCACGTGTCCCGGCAGCACGTCCTCCGCCACCTCGGCCTCCAGCAGCGGACCCGAGAAGTAACTACCTGCGACTGGGCCAGCCCCAGCGGCCTCGCCCTGCAGGAGGCGCGTCACTACACACTCACCTGGTAGTGGCCCGCCGGGGGGAATCACGCTGGCGACCACGTGTCCCGGCAGCACGTCCTCCGCCACCTCGGCCTCCAGCAGCGGACCCGAGAAGTAACTACCTGCGACTGGGCCAGCCCCAGCGGCCTCGCCCTGCAGGAGGCGCGTCACTACACACTCACCTGGTAGTGGCCCGCCGGGGGGAGTCACGCTGGCGACCACGTGTCCCGGCAGCACGTCCTCCGCCACCTCGGCCTCCAGCAGCGGACCCGAGAAGTAACTACCTGCGACTGGGCCAGCCCCAGCGGCATCGCCATGCAGGAGGCGCGTCATTACACACTCACCTGGTAGTGGCCCGCCAGGGGGAGTCACTCTGGCGACCACGTGTCCCGGCAGCACGTCCTCCGCCACCTCGGCCTCCAGCAGCGGACCCGAGAAGTAACTACCTGCGACTTGGCCAGCCCCAGCGCCATCGCCATGCAGGAGGCGCGTCACTACACACTCACCTGGTAGTGGCCCGCCGGGGGGAGTCACGCTGGCGACCACGTGTCCCGGCAGCGCGTCCTCCGCCACCTCGGCCTCCAGCAGCGGCCCCGAGAAGTAACTACCTGCGACTGGGCCAGCCCCAGCGGCCTCGCCCTGCAGGAGGCGCGTCACTACACACTCACCTGGTGGTGGCCCGCCGGGGGGAGTCACGCTGGCGACCACGTGTCCCGGCAGCACGTCCTCCGCCACCTCGGCCTCCAGCAGCGGACCCGAGAAGTAACTACCTGCGACTTGGCCAGCCCCAGCGGCCATCGCCATGCAGGAGGCGCGTCACTACACACTCACCTGGTAGTGGCCCGCCGGGGGGAGTCACGCTGGCGACCACGTGTCCCGGCAGCGCGTCCTCCGCCACCTCGGCCTCCAGCAGCGGCCCCGAGAAGTAACTACCTGCGACTGGGCCAGCCCCAGCGGCCTCGCCCTGCAGGAGGCGCGTCACTGACACACTCACCTGGTGGTGGCCCGCCGGGGGGAGTCACGCTGGCGACCACGTGTCCCGGCAGCGCGTCCTCCGCCACCTCGGCCTCCAGCAGCGGCGCCGAGAAGTAACTACCTGCGACTGGGCCAGCCCCAGCGGCCTCGCCCTGCAGGAGGCGCGTCACTGACACACTCACCTGGTGGTGGCCCGCCGGGGGGAGTCACGCTGGCGACCACGTGTCACGGCAGCGCGTCCTCCGCCACCTCGGCCTCCAGCAGCGGCCCCGAGAAGTAACTACCTGCGACTGGGCCAGCCCCAGCGGCCTCGCCCTGCAGGAGTCGCGTCACTGCAACACAGACCACAACTTCACACTACACAAACAATCAGCAAAACAACGTAACACAGATTTTGTTCAGTGTTTTTAGGAAATTCATCTTTTTACACCTTTCCAAGGTTAACGTCTTGTAAGTAAATAAGAACAGTCAAGGTGACATGTAATAAACTCCTGGAAATGAAATAAGAACACATTGACGCCGGTGTGTAAGACCCACCATACTTGCTCCGGACACTACGAGAGGGCTGTACAAGCAATGATCAAACGCACGGCACAGCGGACACACCAGGAACAGCAGTGTTGGCCGTCGAAGGGCGCTAGCTGCGCAGCGGTTGGGCACCGCCGCAGTCAGTGTCAGCCAGTTTGCCGTGGCATACGGAGCTCCATCTCAGTCTTTAACACTGGTAGCATGCCGCGACAGCGTGTACGTGAACCGTATGTGCAGTTGACGGACTTTGAGCGAGGGCGTATAGTGGGCATGCGGGAGGCCGGGTGGACGTACCGCCGAATTGCTCAACATGTGGGGCGCGAGGTCTCCACAGTACATCGATGTTGTCGCCAGTGGTCGGCGGAAGGTGCACGTGCCCGTCGACCTGGGTCCGGACAGCAGCGACGCACGCCAAGACCGTCGCATCCTACGCAGTGCCGTAGGGGACCGCACCGCCACTTCCCGGCAAATTAGGGACACTGTTGCTCCTGGGGTATCAGAGAGGACCATTCGCAACCGTCTCCATGAAGCTGGGCTACGGTCCCGCGCACCGTTAGGTCGTCTTCCGCTCACGCCCCAACATCGTGCAGCCCGCCTCCAGTGGTGTCGCGACAGGCGTGTATGGAGGGACGAATGGAGACGTGTCGTCTTCAGTGATGAGAGTCGCTTCTGCCTTGGTGCCAATGATGGTCGTATGCGTGTTTGGCGCCGTGCAGGTGAGCGCCACAATCAGGACTGCATACGACCGAGGCACACAGGGCCAACACCCGGCATCATGGTGTGGGGAGCGATCTCCTACACTGGCCGTACACCTCTGGTGATCGTCGAGGGGACACTGAACAGTGCACGGTACATTCAAACCGTCATCGAACCCATCGTTCTACCATTCCTAGACCGGCAAGGGAACATGCTGTTCCAACAGGACAATGCACGTCCACATGTATCCCGTGCCACCCAACGTGCTCTAGAAGGTGTAAGTCAACTACCCTGGCCAGCGAGATCTCCGGATCTGTCCCCCATTGAGCATGTTTGGGACTGGATGAAACGTCGTCTCACGCGGTCTGCACGTCCAGCACGAACGCTGGTCCAGCTGAGGCGCCAGGTGGAAATGGCTTGGCATGCCGTTCCACAGGACTACATCCAGCACCTCTACGATCGTCTCCATGGGAGAATTGCAGCCTGCATTGCTGCGAAAGGAGGATATACACGGTACTAGTGCCGACATTGTGCATGCTCTGTTGCCTGTGTCTATGTGCCTATGGTTCTGTCTGTGTGATCATGTGTTGTATCTGACCCCAGGAATGTGTATATAAAGTTTCCCATTCCTGGGACAATGAATTCACGGTGTTCTTATTTCAATTCCAGGAGTGTGTGTACAATTGTGTAGAATTTTCATGAGTACACCCTAGAGCTAGTCAGCCTTCATCATTTTGAAATATTCCAATCTTCTGTCAACGTCGCGGACTCTGAAATTTTGTTGTGACTATAAACAATGGAATGATTTTATTTTGGCAAGTTGCTAGCCACCTACTTGTGAGTTTTCGTTATTGTCAATGCATTGAAGGTGACAACACTTAGAGTGGGAAGAAGCAGAATGTTCATGTTATAACACGAGAGAAGATAAACAGACATTGAACCGGCCGGAGGAAGAAATATTCATGTAAGCAGCAATAATAGAACTACAGACAGGTAAGACGAGACAGTTTCAAATTGGAGTAGAGAAAACTTATTGTTCTGCTACTTGTTATCACAGTAAATCATCACTTGCTGGTCCAACTAACGTTGCTGGCAACCATACATACCAGTTAGATCCCAAACGTTAATGACATATTTGATTTTTTTAAAACAAAAATATGTGTTTTTTTTTTTTTTTTGCGGGGAAAATAAAAAGACGTTTCACAATTAGAAGAATGGGACAACAACACGCAAATGACACTACTTGGTACTGAGAGTTTCATGCAGAGCATAAGATTAGCTGCACTTAGGTTGTAACAATCGTAAATGATTCCTAATGTTTGTGACGGCTTATTGCACATCATGTTGGTAAATGCGTGTCTCGCCTATATAAGACTAACCAAAACATCCTCCCGAACATACATCTGAACTTTCTTAGTATAATTGTGTTATTTGTATTTTTTACTTCCTCCGCTTTATCAAAGAACGTTTAATGATGCGGACAGTTAATTATGTAAACACCGAGCGTAGGTCTGTAGTCGTTTGTTGAATAGCTTATCTTTCGATGATCAACGATTGCCGAACGTAACGAAGCGGTTGGGCCATAAAAGAGATTTTTATGTCAAAACAGTTTTTCGTCAGTTTCTACTTTGTTCACACTCGAAACTTTCTGAACGAGTATATATTTTTTTCCACGCGTAGTATGCACAAAATATCCACTGGCGTCCTATAACACACTTTAATCAATAGGTGGCAGCAGTATTGCTTTTCCGAGGACATTTATCGGTTTTAAAGACACAATTCCCCATATAAACATATGATAGTTTCCAGGTTTAAAGGGGAAAAAAATTCATCCTGCATCACAAAATGTCTCGGCGAAAGAAGGAATAGGTTGTGCCTTAATGAGGCGGCTTTTTACGGAGTAACTGAACATAAAAGAGACGTAAAAATGAACACACATCCAAGAAATTAACTCCAATTGCCCGTTAGGGACCTAAGCTGTGCTTTTCTCTGCGGCTGTTGCTATGAGTAGTCGAGCCCATTAGCTTTGTTAGTGGTCTCCGGGCGACTGCTCTGGACAGTGAAAACATTTCAGTGGAGGAACAAAGTGCCGAATGCCCAAAGAGGCCGTGCCTCCAACACCGCCTCGTCGCCGTAATGGGAACAACAAGAATAAAGAAATTCACTAGCAGAAACAGTTAAAAAAAAACATTGCTACATTAAAGCAATATGTTTAATGCGTTCAGAAAGAGCAGACTCGTAATAGAACAGTGTGCACTTAGAAGACTTGACTTTACCCGTACGTGCTCTAGAAACTCATACCCATTCCGTATCTCATACCTGTACAACGGAAGAGCTGGCAAAAATTGCGAAACAAACCTATGTTAGAGTACAGTAATAGAAATGTTTTAGACCTGAGGTGGGAAAACGGATGTTACGTAAATACGTCTGTTCTTATAACGTGGTGACGTATTTCATTCGGCATATGTCGCGGCCGGTCCTACAGTTTAATGTGGAATGCGAACCTCTGAGCCTCCAGCCCTTAAAACTTGGTGGCAACAGCGGCATTCCCAGACACGACCACTCGCAACAAAACCGATTACTGCAAGCAATTTTCTCGAATTTTTACACTGACATTTTAATAATTATTCCATCTATTAAGAAGTTTGAAATCCGAGGTCACCATATTTTATTTTATTTCCGGAAAAACATATTGAATCGGTAAAATAGCACCATAAAGTTGTGAGCATGAACATTAAACAAATTGCAAAATGGTAGTACCAGAAAGGACAAAAAAAAAAAATAATAAACTCAATTAAAAAAAAATCCTATATGAAAATTGTAAAAACAACCATGAAAATATCTGTAAAAAAATAGTTAGTCAAAATTATAGTTTAAGGGCTTATGAGTTTGTTAGAAAATCGAAATTTAATGATAACGGCCTCACGAATGGCTTAATCGAGGTTACTACAGATGATTTCAATGATTTGTGAAATTTTACAGCAGATTAAATTGTAATTCTGAAATGAATTTTTGCGGGATGAAATAGCGCCCGACAGAGAGTGTTGTGAACAACATTTTATTGTTTTACGCCGAAAAATATACTTACTTTCACGAAACAAAAACAATTTGTTTCCAGTGAAAGAAAATTTGTATCACGATTCAACAAAACTATTTCCTCCGATAGCAGTTTATATTCATTTAATAATATCAACTTTCATCCAGTATTGAACTTCTTTTGGCTTCACCCTAAGCCATCTATAAGTAATTACCAGATATTGGACAAATATATATAAACTAATAACTTCATCGATACATCTAAATCAGCGCATCAATACCAAAACTTTAATAACACTCATACAATATTCCTGAATACGGTATATTTTCTGTTGTAAGATATGTTTGCTTATCTGCGTAACAGTTATGCCGCGTTTGAACGTATTCACCTCGCTTTAGAGAGAGCGACGGTTCGGATCCTAGTGCGGCCAACCAGATATCAGTTTTCCGTCGTTTCACGAAATCACTCCAACAGAATACCGAGACGGTTCCTTCAAAAAGTCATGGCCGAATACGTTCTCGTTCTTGTCCCCAGTCCTTTACCTATTGACATCGATATTAACGAGGTATAAAGCCATAACAAAAAAGACCACAGTGGGAATCTCATAAAATCCGTTTCCATCATATTTGATAGATTATATGTTTAGAAGAATCACGTGATACCCTGTACATATGTTATACGTCTGAGATATGTTCTTGGCTTATAAACACGAAAAAGTGCTGAGATAAGCAAGTTAATGCTTCATCTCGTATTGGAAATCGACCATGGTATTTTAAAGGTGACGTCAGACCTCCCGAAGAAGATCCTCGTCCACACTAAAAAAAAAAGTCCTGACCATAGGAAATAATTGTCCTCACCGGTTCGCGACCCAATTTTTGTAGGGATCAAATCTCCGGCAGAAGATCCACTCCCTCTCCGTCCCCTCCTCCCCAAATGCAGGGGTTACTTCATACGCGTCTACACAGTTTTCGAAGAATCACACGATCATCATTGATTGTATGTAATTTAATGCCGGTTTTCATTTCCTGTACCGAGCGTGCTGATGGCTCAGTAGTTAAGACGTCTGACTGGAAACCTAAAGCTCCGCTGTTCGAATCCCAGTATCAGCTGGCATTATCAGAGACCCTTAACTTGAACTTCCCCTGTGGCATAGCTTGATTTGCGTACGTGAAACACGAATTCGACATTAAACAGTAGGTCCGTACCGGGTTAGGCTAATACAGGCTACGATAAGGGCGGATTGCGCAGATAGTAAGAAACTGTATCAATCTGGTTCTAATTATCATTGTTATTTCTTGTAACGCAACATAGGTTAAATACCCAGTCCTCGTTTAATTTTAAAGTCAGAGCCATTCTTTGTCTCCGACGCAAGCTGTTAATAAGGAGAGCGTTTTCTTTGCATTCCAATGTACCGGGAGATGTAGGCTATCTAGAATGGTTTCCTCAATCAAAAAGTGTAGGTAATTATTACAATATTTTCTACGACTGTGACAGTTTGTGTATTCGGTGTACTGTTTGTGTTTTGGATGAGACACGTAAGAAGTTGCCCGGAACCGACCCACTGAGTCCTACGCTTGAGGAAGACCACCCATCCCCTCACTCCACACGCTCTACGGAGAGGTTTGGGATTTAACCCAGGACTTTGTGTACAATAATTGTTTATATTTAATTAACTGCTAAATATAATACCAACTTGCTGCATAGAGTGACACGAGTAAACTTAATTACAAATTTTAGTAACAAAGAACTATAGAAGTCAGCCCAAAGAAGACCGTGATCGATACTGATGTATACACGAGAATACTGAAAAATTATCAGCAAGATACGGTCTTGGCGCGAATAGCACCCATAATGATGATGCTTACGGTGGAACACGGCAATGGAAAGGCTGGCCTATGAAGAGGCTTCATGTGAAATTCAACGAATCCTCCACTAACGTCCGTTTCATTGCTTTCTTGTATGAATCTTTCATATCAGGGCTCTTTACTTCGCGTTAGTATCTTCATTTTACTGTTATAAGTCATAACAGTGATAAATACGATGCAGGAAGTTGTGTTTACAGTCGCAGTAAACACTTTTCACCGCAGAAAATGAAAGCAGTGGAAACAACCTTAGAGTATTTTAAGCTTAGGGAATAGAGCCCAGAAAGATTCGTAAATAAAATACATAGATAAATATGCTGGATGTGCGAAAGATATGAATTAAACAGTTGGAAATATTGCCGAATTGTTTAAAAAGTAATAAGCGTTAATTTTTTTGAAGGTTTCTGCATTCAATCGTCTGTATTTTCTGTCTTTAAACTCCTATTGAAATTTGACCTTTTACAGACGATTAATTACTTAAAAAAGGTAAGGGCAGTGAGTTTTAACAGCTTTCAAGCCGTATTCCGTAGGATTAGCGGAGTTAGAGCTCAAGCATTCCTATTTCCTGACCGTAGGCACTAGAGTGGACTGTGCCGGTGGTCCCGACCCAGTCCTGGCCATTTTCTTGACCTTCCCGCGGCGTTTCCCTCAACGGTACTCATTTGATGGCAGGCTGACTGGGCCATGGGGGGCCGCTCTGGATGTTCGGCTTCGAGGGAAGATCCTCGGCTTCGTCGGGAGATCGAATCCCGGTCGTCCAGGCCGTAGTCAGCCCTTCCACCGCCTGAGCTACGCGGCCACCCTAATTACTCATCAGAAATGCAATTTATATTTTAGGAATATCAAAAAAAAGTTTAAAAATAAATCAAGGCACGTCTAGCTGCAATTACTAGGTAGTATATAGTCTATGGATACTGTTGAAATTCCAGGATGTATATTATTTTTCCGTAGTTAGTCATTTGCAAAAGCAATTTTTGCGTTTATTAAATAAAAATATAATGTTTAATTGTGTTTAATACTTATGTTTAGAACAAATTAGTTATAATCGTACTGGGTGTGAAGGGAAAAAGAACCAAGTTTCACAGTAAAACGAACGGAAACCTTAAAGCTATCCTAAAACTGGAATTGTAGTAATAAATGTACTGCCACTTACAACATCATTCAATAATCGACTTGTTCTGTATTAACTACTTGTTAAACAATTTTGAAACCTACGTGTGGTGGTAGAAAATTTGTGTTGGGTCGTTACAGTGCATTGCATATTACTCTTGTGGGATGAATTTTGCGCGTCAGTTACAAAATGGCCCTCCTGCATTTAAATAACTTGAAGTGGCAAACTTTGCTCATATCTTGTGGAAAATGCCTAAGACGTGCTTTGAAACAAGCTTTTGTTTAGTTTATAAAAATTTAAGCCACTACTACAACGTATAATTTGTATAACCACGTTCATAAATTTCTAAAATGTGTAACAAGACTTTAAGGTTTCCCAGTATTGTGTTACGGTAGTGCTGAGACATATTTCACGTTGAAAAAAAGTATTTGGTCAAGTACTCGAAGCAAGCAGTCAACTAAGTTATAAAAGAGATTATAAAAGAGAAATTGAACCAAATTGAAATTTATTGATTAATATAACAGCGTGATTGTATTTCGGATATTGAGCAGCAAAAGATATTTTTATGGAAGGAGGAATACACTTTAAGCATAAGGGTGTTCTATACTGCGTGCTTTTAGAGAAAGTATAATAACTCGTTACATGGCTTGCCCGAAGGAATTACCTCTGAAAACCTTACTGCCCTTCCGTTTTTCACCCTTCAAATGCTGCCTTCTGCTATAACCATGTGATTGCGATACGCAACCCCTGCACATTGAACATTGTATTCAAGTTGAGGTTGTACGAGGGTTTCATACGCTCGATAAACTGCACATTACTTGTTGCGCTCGAAACTTTTGCCGTTGAATGTGACTCGCTTCCTGGAACCAGCTTCCCCTCGGATCTTCCCTGCATGCAGTGTGTGCTGTATGCGTACTCAGAAATGATACATCCGATTAGAAATTTAAATGAATTTACAGTTAAATCTTTTTTGTTTTCATCAGAATGTATGACAAGAATATGATAATACGCATTCATTAACAACTCAAGTGGGTTCTTCTATACCAAATAAAGGGCCAAATGTTACTAGCTATGCAAGACACATTCAAGTCTTTGGAAATTAAGTATCAAATTACCAAGCTATGCTGTAACTTTCCAATTCAGCATGATATGAATATTATTAGCAGCGTATCTTCAGCTACTGACAAAGTGACCTGTAAAAGTCAAAGGACTCATAATGTGGCATCTAGTCATCTAGATCACCAGAGTCATAATCTCCTGATGGAACATACTTTGATACTTCGACTGGAAAATCGTATACCGTATCATCGAATCTGTGTTGGAGCTGGGTTTTGCCGTTTCTACCGCTTCTGACAGGGGAGACAATGTCGTCAACGGCTGATGCGTGTGACCTTCTCGCAACCTTCCAATCTTTTTTCTTATTAATTTTACTATTATTATTATTATTGTTATTTAATTGTTGTGTTTTGATTAAATATAAGTATCCAATTTGTAACTTGATTTGTATTATTACCGGGTTTTGACAGTCTGTTTTTTTTATATTAAACGGGGAAGCATAGTATTATTATCTTTAACTAGCAGTGTAATAATCTTTGGCGCCGGCCAATACAGCTATTGGGGCAGCAGTCAGTGTTGGGCGCCTGCATAGTAAACATGACAGGCGCGAGATTGATGATGTGTTAATACATCTAGTGGTATTTCATTCGAGCCACTTCTATCATTTGTTCAGTTAACTTTAATACATTACAATTATATGGCAACAGTAAGTCATTAATGATCTTCAATTAAACTATAATTAGCGTTTAACTGGCATGTGTTGAGAGGTGAGGATGGGCTATCTCCTCCAACTGGAGCAGTAAAATTGTTAACAAGTTACGTGTTTCGTTTCGTCAGCAGCTAATTGGAAAATTTTGGCAGCTAATTATCGACACTAATTGAGTGGTTACTACTCAGGCCTCGCATCCTGGCGAAACGAGAGGAATGATTAGATCTCCAGTTTGAATCCATGTCTGACGTGACAACTTGAAACACTATAAAGATTTGGTTACTCTGCACCAACGAGTTGTTCGCTTACGTGTTTCAGTTGTTTTAATGAGTAATGTGGTAATGCTCTGCCCGGTAAGAACGCTTTAGCTTAGCAAAATACCTTCTTCCACAAACTAAGAAAATTAAGAAAACTTCTTTCTGTTTTGAAAACTGGAGTGGTTTCGGGAAGGCATACGAAACTGACATCTGCCTGGCTGCGCCCTGCATTAAACCCGCGTGCTGCCGAATGTTGCCGCCCATCCATCTCGCTGCGCAATGAATCTGATAATTTATCTAAAGCCACGTTTAAGCACTTTTATTCGTTGATGACATTCCTTATGGAGATCGTCAAACGTCTACGCTATTTTAGATTATTGGACTGTTTCGCGCAGTTGCTTGAGGTAAGAAGAAACCTGTTACCTGTTAGCCACAATTTCGTTTATGTTGACTGTTAATGTACGGATTTAATCGTTTAACACATTACCAGCACGAACAGGAATGTTACTCAGTTCCTCTGAGTAACACGACGCCGCGCCGTCGAGTCGGTGCGCTGAAATTATTTCGACTGAGAGAAGTAACTTGGCCCGACTAGTAGTTACTGCGTCAATCGCGTTCAGCCAAAACTGTTTAATAATTTTTGTGACAATTTTATTTTAAATTGGTCAGCTTTCTGATTTCATAAGGAAATGAAAGAAACCTTATTTTATCCGCAGGACCACCTCATCAAAATCCGACCATTGGCTTTTGCTCGAATCTCATTCATTCAGACAGACAGCAAGTAGAAAGACATAGATTTATAAAGCAGTTTTTTCACACAGCGATTAACAGAGCGCCAAACTATTTTTTAATATTTAAATGTACAGACTTTCGCGCAGTAACATTCTTATTATATTAATAGATTATTGCTATTATTTTCCAGTAAATTTGTTTATGTATACGGTGCTCCCTTCTAGTTGTTCAAAGTAGGTGCAATGAAACAGGAATTTTATTTTCAATGAAACGAACTTTTAAAAACAGTTCTGTACACAAGAAAGTTGATAACTTCGATGCTGACATGCTTTTTAACAACAATTATCACGACAGCATTAACACTAGGTTCAATATCGAAACATTTACCTAAACTGATGGAAATATTATGAATGAGATGATTGAAAGATATATATATATATATATATATATATATGGGTGACCCATCTTCGCTCGGTATCTTACCATTTCTGTTCAATATCCAATATTTCGAGTAAAGTTTGATTAAAGTAGAAGGCTTCCTAGGCGTTTTGATGAGGGATTCTTGTGTAACTCGACGAGAAAAACTGAAAGTAAAAAATATTTTTTAAATAACTCGCTTAGTTCTTTACATATCGTATCTCAAAATTTGACGTGGTTGGTTGAAATGTGACCTGGCCCAGAAGATAAATTTCACCATAGCCAAGTTTGATGATGAATTCGTATGAAACTCGTCGAGACAAATCGAAAATAAAGAATTTATTTTTCTGATATCTCAAGTGAAGAGGTTAGGATTAGATCCGGCCTGGACCAGAAAAAAGTCCGTCAAAACCACTAGGTCTATACGGTGGAAACGTACTTTCAATGTTTTATTTTGTTTCTAATGGTTGTTATTAGGTTGAAATACGGCCTGGACCAGAAGAAACGTCGCCAAATGCACAAGGAACTATACCTATAACTGATTTAAGAACATTTATTCTATATTTTCGATATGTTTCGTCGAGTTCTATAAGAATTCATCATCAGATTGTGACGTCACGGTAATTATACAAAATCGTCAGAGCTAAATTCATTCACTCCGATAAAAGCTATGCTCATACCTCGCGTGGTAGTATTTAATGACAAACTAACAACCAATTTTTACGGGCAAAAAGTAAACGATGATTACTTTATAACTGATACCGGTAATATTATTTTCAAAGACGTTTCCGTAAAGTGTCACCTCTGACAAAACCAATGATAATTTTTTTATTATCTTCCTTTTTTAATGTTTTATAATTAAACTTGCAGTGCTAATATTTCCACGGGTCAGCCAGTATTCAAGAACAGTTCGTTTAAATATTCTTTGAAACCAAAGAGAAATTATCTGTAGGCTTTCTGGTACCTGAATTGTCTAAGAGATGGCGCTAGTCCCGTTATTGAGATAGCCGAGTGAAAAAATTGTTCGTATTTTGTAAACTCGCTTTTTTGTAAGGAATACAACTATTTAGGTACTCTTAACAGTCAAAACGTTATCTAAGTAACAAATTTCATCCAAATCGTCATAGCCATTTCCGAGATCCGAAATATATATATATATATATATATACAAGAATTGCTCGTTTAAAGATATATACATCCGTCGGAGGGAATTTTCACGTTGTTACATATACCACTCGTGGAAAAACGTATCTGTAGTAGGATTTCTTGCCATCATTTTCGGTTTTCCGATATTACGTACGCGAGTCCTTTATCACGTAAATGGAGGTAGGAGAGGAAAGCATTGTGGTTATTTATGCTGAGGACGCGTGTGCGCTGCGATACAGCGCGTTCATCACGGGCTCAGTCCGGCGCATGACGGATTCCCGCCACTTGTTTTTTGGGCCGGCTGGCTCGCACTTTACAATTCCAGCTGTGCATTTCATTTCGAGAGATAACATTTCAATTAAATTCAAACTCCACCGTAAATAACGCGGTTGCACTGCAAATATATACGGCCTCCCTCTGTAATTTGCAATGGAAATATCCGGAAGCTGAAATATTATGTCAAAAAACTGAAAAGGAAATATTTGTGAGGCCCCGCTTATAGCAGACGGAGGCCGTTGACAACTCCATGATGCACGCGGCATATTGAACACATAAATTGTCGAAATCGTTTCTTTCTGCTCAAAGGATTTCTCCACGAAGCCAATAAGAAATATCTGCTTCTCTGCAGCTGTTCGTATCGATACAGAGAAATAAGCAGAGTAAGTCCTGCTGTAGCAATCACATCAATTTATGCGCACTATGATATTTGTATCTACGTTGTGAATGCTCTTCACTATACTACATGAAATTTTGCTTACAAAGAAACACTAGATCTGTCAATTCCTTCAACAAGGATTTATTTTGTGGTTTTAATGTGGTGCATCAGTTACCTTAATTTTAAGGATCACTGCCACAGGGTGGATTTTAATAACGTCGAAATACTACGCAGGATTCACATTCTTGGGACTCAATAGTGACGGAAGTAATCGAAATTCGTGTCAATTATACTTTCAATAGAAACAGCAGGTCTGTAAACAAGCCTTGGCAAAACGTCTGAGAGAGTGTTGTACCTCTATCCACTTGCCTCCATTAGACAGCTCAATACTAGTGTCCGCGGGCCGCAACTAAACCAGCACCCGAGGGAACCACGCGCTATAAAAGAGGGACACGGCACAGTTTAGTGAAAAAAATAGAAACCTTTTCCTGCGGCTGAAAAGAGCAATAAGCTTTGCAACAGCCCATCCCTGTCGTCAGACAGGGGAATGAAGCATGAAAAAACCATTGTAGATGAAAAGAATGAAACATTATTTTTAAAAAATTTAAAATTAAATAAAAATTGAGTAATTTATGGCAAATAAAAAATAACAGCACAACATCAAGCGATATGCTCACAAGAAAGTGAAAGATACCAGACTATAAGCTCAACACGGAGGAAGGAGACATGAAATGGCTGAACGGAATATAGCATCTTGCGTTGAGATTAGACAACAAATGACGTGGGAATCTCGGCGCCAGCCAAGAGTAACGCTGAAGCGAGCGTGCCAACATCTATCCTATGCTTGGAGGGTATAGCAACAGAAATAAAACTGATTTTATATCGTTCCATTGTCCAAACGACATTCTTATGCGATTTATTACAGTACATACAAAACGCATTCGTCACTTATATTAACTCGCAACCGTTTTAAGACAATACCCATTTACCACTTTTATGAATCGAGTAGTATCTTATACGAACCGTCTTTTCTAAAATCTGTTCGCCGTTGGCAATAAAGTTCGGTGCTACAGCTGTCAGGTTTTAGGGCAACACCGACCGCATGAATTACGAGCGGAGCTCTGCGTGTCCCGGGCTGGCTCTCGTCCAGTGCAAACTTGGCGTCAGCGTGCTCTCAGTCCACCGGACTACTTCGTCACTCCGGGACGCAATTTGGGCGCATGAAGCAGGTGCGCCGCGCGTATCGCCCGCGTCGTGAAAAATAGCGGCTGTGCAGCCCACGGCAGCGGGACTGCCAGGGGACGGCGGCAGCGCGGGTGTTAATTGCGCCCATCACGACACCACGTCGTTTGTCAGCGCGTCATACTGGGCTGTCAGAAGCGGCTTCTGTGCATACTACCACACCACAGCCGTGAACAATAATATGTGCTCCTAACACAACGTCGCAATCCATTGCTTTTCACTGCTTATATGTTGTTGGGATATTTTACTTCCATAGTAAAAAATTGCGAATTAAATATTTCTGTATACTCTAGCCTACTGAAATCTCCAACTATGTATACGTGATTGCGGCTATAGCTTCAGTTTCGATCCGCACATTAATGTATTCTCGAAAGAAACCGCGTCATTTTACTTTTTATATTAGCAGGAAAAGCTAAGTACTCTACTTGAAGATTTTACGAGGCTAGTTGATTTCAGATGGTTGCAGTAAATAAATCAAATAGCCGATTATCATCTCACTAGAGGTTTCGAAGCTGTTTATGGATGGATGTTACTGAGATACCTTGTATTTAGTTAATTAAATGTTGTGCTGTATATACGAAAGACAAAAACTTCACAAATCTTTCGGTGAAACGGATGTTTATTTTGTGAACATTTTTAAGTTTTGTTTATATATTAACGGTTCTTTAACTCATACTTGAGCAATAGAATAGCACATCAGCAGCTCAAAGTGAACTTCTGCCACCAGAGGGTGAAACATAATTTCCATCCTAAGTATCTTGGTATCACCTTAGACCGCTCCTTAACATTCAAAAAACACCTCGAAAACACAAGTCAGAAACTGAAAACACGAAACAACATCATGAAGAAGCTAGCTGGTACTTCTTGGGGAGCTGATGCGAACACACTACGAACAACCGCTCTCACCATGGTTTACCCTGTTGCTGAGTACTGTGCTCCAGTGTGGCAACGTAGTACTCATACTAGAAAAATTGACGTCCACCTGAATGAGTGTATGAGAGTAATAACTGGCACCCTAAAATCCACCCCAGTCCCCTGGTTGCACCTGATCAGCAAAATACCACCTCCAGAGATAAGACGCCAAGAAGCAACGGCACGTGAGTGGATAAAACTACACCATCCTGATCATCCACAGGATCTCCCAATCCACGAGGTTCTAAATAACTTACCACCCACTCGTCTTAAATCACGAAATCCGGTATGGCAAGATGTATTTGACTTTGATGTCATGGAAAAATGGCGACAAAGCTGGAACTCCACATCTGTAAAACATTCAGATATTAAAGATCCCACAACTGGACTTCCAGGATTCCATCTAAATAGAGACCAGTGGGTCAAACTAAATCGCCTAAGAACAGGCCATGCGAAATGCAACGCCATGCTGTATAAGTGGGGTCTTCAGGATTCTCCTGCATGTGACTGCGGTGCTCCTTCCCAGAGTGTGGAGCATATTATCAGGGAATGCCCTCTACGGAAGTAGATGGACCATATGAAGATGTTTTTGGAGCTACAAGTTCCTTCTTAGAATGGCTGGAAGAATTAGACATCAGCTTGTGAACGCTACCAACGTTCTTGTCATTGTATATATTTATTATTGTATTAGTTGCTTGCCATACGATAAATAATTAATAAATAAATAACTCATACGTTCAGAGAAAAGGTCCATTCTCTGGCGCAACATGTATAATGTTTCGCGCGTGTCAGTTATACACAAAAGACCAGCGGCTCATTTGGGTGATATTCAGTTAGGTGTATGAAAAACTATTTACCTTGAGTACAATATAGTATATGTATAGGGAATTTAAAACATCTTATGTATATAAAACCTGTTCCCAAGTTACTTTTTATATTTATACGGTTTTTAGCTCTTTATTTTTGTCCCAGAAATAAAGTCTTTCCCGTAAAGGAATAGTTTTACTCCGCCTTAAGTCAAAATAAACGTACATTGTTTTAAATAAAAAAAAACATTAATGGAATTAACTTCTTAAGTACCTTATGCTAACAGTGTCACTTCACATTTTTATAACGTTTTAAGTGTCGCTTGTCATGGAAAATTGTACCCTATTCAGATGATTCACCACGATTTCTGAGGAAAACGACGTGTATATACAGAAGTTTCGTACTTCGACAGAGTATATATTTACGCCCGACCATGTCTACAAATGTAGCCCTGCCGTATTCTTCTACTATTGTATCTGCGTATCAAAATTGTTGCGTGAACAGTGTATAAAGAGACTGCGTGTCATACATGCCACATGTAAGCTGTCCATCCCGCTCCATAATATTTCAAATTGCTAAAGTTTATTTTAAAGTTAATTATAATTTTTCAGTTTTTTTGCATTAGTAATTCAGATAGTAATAATTCAGTCTTGTTTCTGGATTTGGATATTGTTGCGGTGCAGAAAATGCTTGCTGGCCAGCCGCGGTACAGTACAGTACACTCGTCACATAGCTACAATAGAGTCATAGCAGTCCGCGGGAGATTGTCGAACAGTAGAGACATGGAATAGGCGTGTAGGGTGATGAAGCACAGGCCTCCACTTGAATGACTGAGTAGTGTGAAAGATGTGCATATGAACTGATAGAATATTAACAGTAAAAAGAATTTTGTTGAGAATTTTGATTTCATTTGTTCTGCAACAAGAACGTAATAAATGAAGTTAATTGGAATATCGTATTGTTATTTATTACAATAATAATACCTCTCATTGAAGTATTTACGAAAGAGAACAAGAAGAATAAGAAAGTGATTAAAATTAGTTTTGCTTGTGCGCTCTAAACAGACGGAGGGCAATCTGTTAGCAGCGAGGGTAAGGATGTTGTAAGTGTCAACAAGTATATATTAAATTTTACTAAAATCAGTAAAGGTAAAACCAAATATCATCATGAATCGAATTTAACATACGCTATTCAGACTAGTTTCTATAAAAAAAATTATGGTTATTTTTCAATAATTTATCTCTTAATAAGCTTGTGTTTCACTTGGTACATAACAGAATATATCACACTAAATGCTTACAAACGTTACCAACTCACAAATTTAGTAGTAACTTCGGTATAAGCAAACCGATCATACAATATTGTTTCCTAGTTCAAGGCGCTGTTTTAACAATTTACCCTACTGGAGGCATAGATATACGCTAACCATTACTTTAATGAACAAACAATGTTTCAGAGAGACATTATCCGAGTTGCAGTTCCTACGTGGCGAGAATTCCGTCCGTTAGACACCACTCCGCTGTTTCATCACCTTGTGATTGTGTTCTTCTCGTCGGTATTCACATTAGCCGCGTTTCTGTGGAACTTCGATATAACCAATAAATATATGTACAACCAGAGTACATCAATAAAGCAACAGTAATAACAATTGATCGATTTGAACGAAATCTGAACAAACAAAGTTATTTGCTAATTAGATCTTAACTTCTTTTTAATATAACTTCCGTTTGACTGAAGCTAATCTGTCAAACAAATGGGAGCATTAACTGCCTAATATTCTTGAGAAAGAGAAGGAAGTTTCATAACAGTGAGATTAAAAACAGTCGCAAGGATTTTAAAGTCTTGTTTTACTTCTTGAATAAAAAGAAAAAATAACAGACTTTTATGAAAGTCTCTAACAAAGGTTTTAGCCACAATAAACAACTAGGATAGTAGTTATACTCGGTACCTAAGTTGCATTATATATATAAATATATATATATATATATATATATATATATATATATACAGGGCGTTCGCCGGGAAACGCAACCCACTGTCAGCGCTACAAGGAAGAAACTGCTCGCGGCGAGCGAGCGGTCAGCTCCCGGCATTGTTCGACCGTCGGCCGCGGACTATTTCATAAACTTGTATGTGCTAAGCATTTAAATGTGACGTAATTCATTAGCTTACCTTATAAAAGATGCTGGAAGTGTTGACACTCTTGTGTAATGCACATTTCACATCTTCTGAACATATTTCGAGACACACGCTGCCCTAACTGACTTAATGATTTTTTGGGTGACTGTTCTAGTCGAAAAGCGATATCGTCAATTTTCTCCTCTGTGAGAATACGGTTGACCGACAGTCTCTTTTGTTAAAAAAATGAACCCGTTTCTCTTACTTTTTTAACCAGACGCAGAATTGTTGATTTAGCTGGCAGTAAAGCGCCAGGATATTCGCGACGAAATTTACTGCGACACTTTTTAAACGACTTCTTCTTCACATATGTATCGTAGAGAAATATTCTTTGTTGCAAACTGTAACGTACCATAATTTTACTCACACTCAAACACGGTACAGATTAGTAAGAGTATGAAGCCCCAAACCAGCCAAACCGCAAAGAAACGTTTATTCACAACACTGATTAATAAGAGACTGAAGTCACAAACTAGCTACAATGCAAAGAAACCGTTCTTAACAATGTAAGGGTCACTGCACTGCACTGTTGGGGCAGCGGAGGTGTTAAACAGTGCGGTGATTCACGGTGCCGTGTGGCGGAAACTGCTGGCTGGACTGTCCGAGCAAGTTGCCGACGGCAACAGACTGGGAGGGTTGCGTTTTCTGGCGAACGCCCTGTATATATATATATATACTATTGTTATTATTATTATTTTTTAGTTACGTTTGGAAATTATTCTAGCAATTCAAATACTCTGGATTTTATTACACAATCAGGACGGTTCTCTGAACTTGAAATTTGGTAATCATTTTGCGATCTAAACCTGTAAACTTATTTGTTATTAGCTGTTACATGCTACTCCGTCTACGAGGGCTGGTACTGTGCAGAGTAAATCGATCATGTCAACACAGCACCAGAGAGAAAAAACTAACTCTAATTCCTCCAAATAACACGGTGCCGTTTCATGCGATCAAATCGCCATGTGAATTTCGACTCCGAGAATTAACTAAGTCCATGCGGTAGTCGTTGCATTAAAAAAAAAGAAGGTATTCTAATTTGTGAGTACTTATCTTAAATAAATCAGCTTTCAGGATTCACATCAAATTGAAATATTCTCTATTTCACCGCAGGGGCCAGGGCTGTAACTTTGAAACCGCATAAAACCGGCCATGGTTTCTGCATGAATTGCATTCATCCATATAGACACTCAAACACAGAGACAGGCAGATAGTTTAGAAACAGTTTGTTCCATTTCTAAAGGTCATTAACAGTGCCCAAAAATCAGTTTTTTCGAAAATGTTTTAAATGCATGAGTTTCACACGGTTACTGTCTTATAATATCTATGGATTGGTGCAAACAGTAGAAAACGTTTACAAAACCACTATGCTACAAACAAGGTTTTCTTGGGCTTAAACTCATGTACATAACTTATGCCGACAAGGTCATCAAAGAACTACAAGGAATTAGTCATCCAGTATTCCTCTGGTCTGATTTCTGAAAATCATAGAAAACAGATTTTTTTATGAGGTATCAAAAGTTAGACGCTTTATCAAATAAACTGTATACGCTATTTATGTGTTAGTTAATGTATCTTGCACATCATATGCAAATCCCCAAATGGTACGTAGATGGAAGTAAGTTTGTACATTGTCCACTTAGGTGTAGGAAAACAAGATTAACCTACCAAGTCGTTTTCACTTCTTTCAAAATTCTGTTTGAGAATATAATGAGACGTGAAACAGGAGAGCCTTTATCGTTCTTGTTTTATTCGGTTCAAAGAAGTAAGAATAAATACTTCATAATAAGAACCATGTGTTAAACAATGTCGGATTATGTTATATCTGTCCGTCATTTCAAAAGATATCCAAATTGTAATTATCTTTCTTTTTATTTTAATGGAGAACCATGTCTGGGAAGCAGTTAGTTTCTGGAGTTGTAGCAATTCATTAGCGGCGGGAGTCTTAGCATTAGCACTAGAATAGCGCAATCTGGACAGCTCTTGTGTCGACAGACCCACAGCTGCGGACAGCAACACCGCCCTGGGTAATGAGCTGCGCCCAACTTCAGCACACTTCCACCCGGATGTCGCCATCAACGAGTCCTATTACCATAAATTACCAGTCTTTGTATACATCCGGGAACGGTCTCAACCTGAGTGATTGGGGCTAATGCTATTCCGAAACTTCGAAGACATAAATTCCACAAAAAACAAAAAAAAACTTAGTATATTTTTATCTGTGAGCTAAGCGAGGAAATTTATCGTAATTCATCATCGGCTTAACCTGAGGTGATGGCGGAATGTTAAGTCGTAGAAATATTATGTGGAAACATCTTTTTTGCGTGGTTAGTTTACCGAAAAGAATTATTAATTTCTAACTGTATGGAACTGACCACCATAATATTAACAGGCTACCATGTTACCAGCGTGTCAAGAAAGCGTCGCGTCAATGTATAAACGATGAAAACTGGATAGCTGCGATGTAAATTTCATAAAAACTGTTACGTTTCACCAAAATAATGCTGAACCGGCGTTTCTACTTCGTCAAAAATTTAAAATTGTCCGAATTTCGAATTGTCAGGGTACACAGTGCATGGTGAAGAGAAATATTAATTGAAGTAAAACCGATCACTATTATAATTTCAGATTAATAATTTAAGCAAAACGCTTTTTATACTAGCCCAAATCTTGTGTCCCCGGTGGGGCTTAAGATGTGAAGTACTCCGCCAGTCAGATTCTTCAATGGGCCGAGCTGAGACGCTTCTGCACGTGACGTGCAGTGGACAATGTTGCCAAATTGGGCCTAGTCTCTGATGCGGTGGCCAATTTTAATTCTTAAGATATAAAGAATTTTTTTTATAATTACTACTAAGTTCATACAAAGTTTAATTATAAGTGATAATATCCTTCCCGCTACAACCGTTCTTCGTTATCTCACTAATCGTGTCTTCAGAGCAATCCTTTACAGAACTTTATGGTCTGAAATTTTTTTTTCGTATTTCTAGTTAAATTGTAACATGAACCAAGATTAAAACACATGTTTGTTTTTCTTAAAATCTAAGTAGTAATAACAAACATGTAAACAGGAAATCCGTTGGTCAACCGGCGGAAATTTCGGCCAGAATTCTTTGAGAAAACGTTTACTTTCTAGGATTTTTTTGCTATCATTGATATTAGAAAGAGTCAATTTGTCTTAACTGTAATAACTCTTACTGGCGTAAGGCGTGTAAGGAAGATTATTATTCTTTTCTTTGAACCTATGAAGGTAAAAAGTAGAATGAGTTATAAAATTAATTCCAAATTGCCAACTGTTAATGGGAGGATACCAGAAACTATGATATAGCTGCAACATCAGCCTCGCTGTCTGTCAGTCGCACCAGGCGGCGCTAGTTGCTGCCTGCGCCGCGCCGGTCGGTGAGCGCTGTTGTGCCGCCTCGTGCTCAGCGGGACGTGCTGCGCGGCTGCCTGTCTCTCAGGCGCGGAGCATCCCATTCCGCGAAGCGTTTGCAGGCAGCGTTGAACTCAAATAGGGACTGCGCACGATTAACGTCGAGTCTGCACTGAACATTACTACGTGAACAGTGCGATTTGGGATACTAGAGAGATATTAATTGTAACCTGCAGACTCTTGCTCGATTGGGCTTCACGTCGATTGGATCAGTGCCGACGTGTCTGAATTTAGATCACGTGATCGTCAGTTCTAATCCTACTATATTTAACCACTCCGCCATCACTGGAAAATCTTGCTTTGTGTAGCCAGACTTAACGATGGCGTTCAGCCGTAAATTTTAGGATTTAAGGGATTAGCCTAAGATGCAACACAGCCCGAATGCCATCCAGCCTGAAAAGTTGCTACTTCTTAACTAAAACCAAAATCATCATTTCAATTAGTTACAAATACCGACTGCACACAATACCGCTCCTATTTAACAATAATATCTGGTTATGATTCGTACAACAGAATGCGCAGGTGAAGACTGACGATAAATACCTCAAACTTCTCAAATTTCAGGATAATATTACATTTGCAACACAAAATTCACTGTATGATTAAAAATATAATTATATTTAATAAACAGCACATCATCGCTCAAAAATGATGTCTCAACAAGGTATTCTATTCAGTCTCCATTAACCAATCAATTTATGTAAATAATCTAAGCCACTATCCGACTAAGTTTTATTAATTGTCAAGAGATCTAATCTAGATAAAAATCAGTTTTTCTCTAAGGTTCACCACTGAAACAAATTTTAGTTTGTACGTGATTGACGAAATACCAGTAAGTCATAATCGGGTATATGGAGGCCAACGTTAAAAAATTTGAAGCTATATTTTCTCGACGTCATCTTTCTTTTTTACTTTATACCTCGTCGAAGCGAAAGGACTGAAGACAAGGTACGGGAACGAACCATTTTTCCATCCATCTGGGGTGTTTTCGGGAAACCACAGAAAACTGATATTTGTATGACCGGAGGGAGATTGCATCCTGCGTCCTCCTGAATGCGATGCCAGAGCACTACTGCTCACCCGCTACCCAGAGGCAGAATTCATAGCACGCCTGTCCCGTCGTAGAATAATTCTCATATCCTGTGTGCGACACATTAAGAAGCTGGAAGGACATATTATTCAGATGTGGTTGGAAAATTGTGGTCATGCAAAATTAATTAACATTTTCTTCAAAAAAACATTTTAAAACAAATAAAACGATTCATTCCATTCGTCGGTAGGAACTCCGCATTTGGTATCCTGTACATTTTTGACTACGGCAAAGATAAAATATCTTAACCACATAAGTAATTTCATACAGAGTACATAATAGAGGCGGACCTGTAGAGAATTTAAGTTGATCAGTTGTGTTAAAAAAACAAAAACAAATAATAATAACTTAGGAAGAAATGAGTAATTTTATATTTATTTGAAGTAAAACTGACATGCTCAGATATGTCTGCAGAACGTGAAGATTCCTTGTCTCCTGCCTCATGTTCTTTAAGCCATGAACTATTTCCGCCGATACTTTTGGATTCGGCAGTAATTACTCTGTATGATGGCGCTAGTTGCGTTTAATTTACTTACACGTTTTGGCAATATTGTGCAATATCCTGTGAGGTGCACTCCCTCTTGTTATGAATTAAATTACTTTTTGTTTGCATAAATTATCAATAAAAATATTATTAATGATTAAAACTGCTGATACGAGGAATCGGGATGCTGCTTTACATATTGACAACATCGTTGTACCTTCATTTGGCACTAATATACATTTATTACGAAATTATTCTTGATAAAATATTATTAACAATAGTTATGACACAATTAAACAAACATCTGGAAATCCAACAATGGGCTCAATTTTGGTCAGTACTCAAGGTTTTTTGTATGTCCGTTCATTAAGGTCAGCGGGGCAATGAGATTTTCTCTAGGGCGACACTGGATTGATGGATACGATAACGATTTGCGGTGATCACCATATTAGCAGAGTTACCATTTAACAGAATGCGCCGATTTTGCTGCCCGCAGCCGTCCGACGTGATGAGTCCATTTTCTGCTGGCCGTCGGAGACTCACGTCCATTCGGATAAAGATATGGAACACATTATTCGCCGGACACCTCTTTCTGCTGGCTGGTCGCGCACCCACCACACAGTTCACAATCAACTCTACTCCCCACTGCATCAACATAGCGCACAGGCTTGGTTTCTGCACTGAGGACTACCCGGCCCAAAATCACAATCCGGAGCACAGCTGGACAGTTACCCTTACCTTTGTTCCCACCGTCCACCTATGCGAGTTATGGGTGCAGCTTCTCGCAAATATATTTCAATGTAGTGTGGCGATACACTATACCTGAAAGCGTAACCCATTTTTGAAATAAATATCCTCTAAGTAGTACCAAAGGTTCGTTGTTAGACTGGCTCTTAACCAAAAGAAAAGATGCTATAACACATCGGTTATGAGTGACGATCTGAATTCAGTTGCTGAAAAATTGTTGCTGTGTTAATTGCGCAACTGAACAATAGAAGAATTCTGGAGACGATAGCAACATATGACGGTGAACATTATCGACGCGAGCCCCTGCGGTTGAACGGAGGTCTCAGGATCTCTGCCCGGGTTAGGTCTGTCATGTATTCAATACAATGACAACAAATATAGGCTAAACATAAATACAAAATTCTCTCAGGAGTGCTGGAATCGTGAACCGAGACTTAATAACCACTGAGACGATCTCATGCGTCATATGATCCAGAAATACACATCTATTAATAAATGTCCAGCGCTGTGAAGATAATGAAACAATTTTTTTAGCCATTTTTTTTGTATGTGCTTCGGCAAAAAATATGCAATAAACAGCTGTCACCTGTAGTCACCGACTGTGTTTGCAACTGTTTGTTCACAGATTCCTGTCGATCTCCATACTCTATGGCCGAGGTGTTGGTGGCTACCATGGACAGAGCTATCGCTGCGAGACAACTTTATCGAGAGTTTTAACTTAGGAGGTTACTAGTTGTCTTCTCCAGTGCATATGTGTATAACTGTTTCTTGTTGATATCTTGGTCATGTTGTGCTTAATGCGGATTGCACGTTGTATTAGGAATGAAGTGCTGAAAGAAGATTAAATCCGATGCTGAGGCATTCAGGCCTATTCTTCCGAGAAAAAAATAAAAAAATTAGGGCCACATAGTCTAATGTCCCCAGCCGACAGATTAATGTCCAACAGTGGTGTTTTGTGCCCTCACAATATACAAGAGGAGAGGTTTGATACGAGTGATGGTACTTTGTCACTCTAACTGCTGATTAGGAACATTACTCCGCCAGCTCTGTAACCCTGCCAGCCGAGTACCGATGGTGAAATTTGGAGTTGCCAATGGGTCTCGTGTCGAGACCCCTGTATCCACTACACCACTGTACAATCATATGTATTTTTTCTAAAAGGTGTATTTTTTTTATTTGTTACAAGCTATTTTCTCCCCTCATACCTAACTGAATTCAATAAATGAGATATCATTTTGAAGATTAAGTATCCGCTTTGGTCATATCATATTTCAAGAAAGTAATTTTTTCAAATTCAACCCTTAAAGGGCAAAAGTATCAATATTTGTACGACGCGTTTTTGTCTCACGAACCATATATCTCCATTGATATTTTACCAATATAGATAATTGAGGTATCATTTTAAACATCAAGGTCTACGCCTCACATCATATTTTCAGAAAGGATTTTTTTTGGAATTCGACCTTTAATGGGCAAAAGAATCATTAATTCCATAACTTTTTTATCATTAGCCATTTATCCTCCTTGACATCTAACCGAAAGCGACAAATGAGATATTATTTTAGATATTAAGGTCTCCTATTTGGTCACATCATATTCTAAGATATTTTCAGAATTAAACCTTTAAAGGGCAAAGATATCATTATTTCCATTACGTATTATTTTTTTATCACAAGCCACTTATCTCTTGATAACAAAAGAAATTGATAAATAAGGTATCATTTAAAAGAGTAAGACCTCCACTCAGGCAAAATTATAAATTAAGAACTAAAGTTTTCGAAATTTGTCTTCTTTTTTTTTAAAAAAAAGAAAAAAAAACTGAATGGTGCGCGTATGAGACAGTTCAGAGCGAAGCCACTAGATAGTAGCATTACATATCATAGATATATTAATAAAATGCTTCACTGACGTCGACTGTTGTTATGTACGTCTTACACTAAACAAATAAGAAATTGATACAAATGAGGCGGTTCTTCTTTCGTCGCATTACAAACCATCAACCTTATTATTCATAGTATTCGCAAAATTTTACCACGGATCATCTCGTATAATGTAATAGCCTAGCTGGATTACACGCGTAATCTATTTTACTACGTATTATTTTATTATGAAAACTGAAATTAACTGATTAAAGCATCATATTCGAATCCCCGTCCGGGCATCCAGATTTGGGTTTCCCATAGTTTCCACAGATCACTCCAGGCGAATGCCGGGTTGCTTCATTCAAAAGGCCATGGCCGAATTCCTTCCCGTTCCTTGTCCCCAGTCCCATCCTGCCTCTAATGACCTCGAGGTCGACGAGGCGTAAAACCATAAAAAAAATCATATTCCAAAGAAAATTTCCTCGAACAAAACATTAAGTGAGAGATATAGTAGATGTTCATATTCCATTTTTTGTTTTGTTATGCCTCTCGTACATTACCGCAATGTAAGTTAAATGAGCTACACAGCAGAAACTAATGCCGTTCGTATTGATGAGACTCCTTAAAATTCCGTTCAGTTCGTTCGTATGACAACCTGGCAATTCCGCCAACTTAGTACACATTTTGAAGGAATTACACAGCAACTGTTTGCAAATGACAGCGGCGGCGTATTACTGAAATATAATCTTCGCGCGCTCGCTGCAAAACGATGTTATGGAGAGAAGAGCTTTACACGGCGTACTCTGTCGTCATCCTTAGGTCCTTTGCGCGCACTGCGACAACAATGAATGGAGTGCTGTTCTCGGGCGCCGACGCGCTCGTACCGCGTCGCGCCCCTTCCCCTCCCCTCCATCCTGCTCGTGCCGGCTGCAGCTTAGTATCGCGTCCGCCACGTGTGCCGCCACGTGTGCATCCCCACTGTCGGCTGGGTGGTGTCATCTATCTGCTCTGAGCCGGTTACTGGGATTCATTTTACAGCGGCCCCTCGCTATGTTTTAGTTTGTTATGTCGTTGACTAAGAATAGACAGTGCTGGATTCAAGGCGCCGCAGTGATGAACATCCTCTGCAGACGTCCTGCTTCACCAACAGCTGAATTGGAGAAGAGAGGAATATTATTACGTGTTGTCGAGTTCAGACCAGCCCGTCGTATTTTTCTGTGCTCGTGTTTCTGCTGGCCGCAATGTTGCCTATCGTCATCATATTTCCTCCATATACCAATCACTCCGGTTTAATTATAGACAACTAAACTACAGGCTGTTGAACGTACAGTTGTAATTTAAAATCAGAATCAAATAGCGCTATAATCGAAGCTGTATCGTTCTTAAATGCCACATTTTTGTTGGTATTGAAAACATTGCCACTGGGCTAATTACAGACCCTTTTATTTACACTGCATTGCCAATAACACAACACAATTACATTTACTGCTTTACTAATGTCTCTAAAAACATTGATTGGATTTTTTGCTGCACAAATTAGCCTCTCTTGCAAATTATGTTAAACTTTGTTAGGTGCCGTTACGATTCTACTGCGAAAAATTAACCATTTTTTAAATATATTTTAAATGCTATTAGTGATATTTTGCCATTGTTGCACGTGGATGAGATATATCATTTTATGCAAACAACTAAAATCTGAATTAGAGATTCAACTAACACTTTATATGTGGCAGCGATTAAAGGAAGAAATTGTAAATTGTATTGAGAAGCCTCCCTTAGTACAAATCAGATTAATAAATCTCATTTTACTATAAATGTAGCTATCAAATCACCAAAAGCTCAAGTGTTGCCTTTATTAGCGGGACGCCTTTATTTTCAAGGAATCCGCATTGAATGAATGGTACAGTAAGCCACAGTAACCCTTGCCTTCTTAGATTATTTTTTTTATATTTATTTTCCTTGCTAGAGTGCGACTCTGAAATCTTCAATAGTTTCAACAATAATTAATTAACGGGATACTTACTGAACCATGTATTAATTATGTACTATTTATTATATGTATAACTAATTTAGGAGTTTTTACCAGTCATTCTGATTGCCACATACTTATTAAGAAATTCATCAATAGACTGTTGCACGGTTAGCTGTTTTCGGAGAATTTAATGGGTTGAGTTATTTGGGTAGCCAAATTGTTTTGTAATCGATGTCCTTATTGGGTGGTGGCTTCATACTGAGCACCGGAATGATCAGCCACGTTCAGTCTTTGAGTAGAATGAAAGGTATCTATGGAGTCCTGAATGCAATGTATTCCGTTACTTGACGTACAGCACTACGGGAGTCAACACCGCCTTACCTCCCCGGGAAGGTACGCATTTGACAACAGGCTAGGCTGTCATCAGAAATGTAGGCAGTAACCTCACCACCTCACCCACGTGCACTGGATCCTTCGCTAGCTTTGAATTATAGATGCAACAATTATTTTTTTTTTAAAAGCAGTCGCTTGAAGATTTGTTGCACGCAGAAAAACTTCTGGACTGCCGCTTTTTATTATTCTCGTGTCAGAAACATCATACACACAATTAAACTTCAGAAATGAAACATATTTCACCAGTTTTGACCAGTACTTTGTAATGTTGCTCCAAACAGCTACACGACGTCGGTGCAAGAAGATGGATATTTAGGGTACTGCAGGTTACGTTTGATCTTCACAGCGTTCACACTTTAAATTGTTAATATCAATTATATTTTGCTACGTTAGCTATGGATCTGTCCTCAGCTGCTTTTCCACAACAATGTTCTTGCCGTTTCGCGTGACCCAATTAGTTATCATTAGTGTCGTGCAAATTGCCGTCTACTTAAGTTTGAACTCGCTCGGTTATTCCTGTGACCGATCGTCTCTACACGGGCGAGCTGTGCCCAGGCTCGGCGGACAAACGAAGGCTCGGTGGACAAACGAAGGCTCGGCGGACAAACGAAGGCTCGGTGGACAAACGAAGGCTCGGCGGACAAACGAAGGCTCGGCGGACAAACGAAGGCTCGGTGGACAAACGAAGGCTCGGTGGACAAACGAAGGCTCGGCGGACAAACGAAGGCTCGGCGGACAAACGAAGGCTCGGCAGACAAACGATGGCTCGGCGGACAAACGAAGGCTCGGTGGACATACGAAGGCTCGGCGGACAAACGAAGGCTCGGTGGACATACGAAGGCTCGGTGGACATACGAAGGCTCGGCTACAAACGAAGACTCGGCAATGCAGGAATGGCGCTTAGTGTCTTGCTCACCCGAATCATGAAACGAGGATGGTACATTCCAGAAATCTTGACAAGATTGTACAGCAGGGACATTCTTGAATCTACAGTATATGAGTGACTACTTCCAACATTTTGTGTAAGTTGTATCAATTGAATCGTCGTAGATATGTAATGTTTATGTGTTTGATAAAAATATATAACGGAAGTATTACGTACCATGAGATCAGAACACAGTGAAACGAAAACTACAACATAAATAAGTTATCTATAGTTACTGACATACATAAAGTTTGCCCTAAATCCTCATTGAGTGCAACTTCAAACATACGTAACGTCTTTTAAAGATTGGTATCTATTAATGTACAATTCTGAACTCACTTTAATGATATAACTGATATCACTATCATACCTGATTGTAAATAACCGGTTGATAGATTGTTCCACTTTTATGAATTGCGGAGAATCAGCACAGAAATGTTGAAATGTGGTGCAATCTGCCCAGTCTTTAAGTATTCGAATTTTCCGGAAGTAAACGTATACAAAATTATAGAATGATATAACAGCAGGTAGAAAATAACAAGACAAATACTCTCCACTATTTAATTTTTTCATTTACTTCATCCTTCAATTTAATGACTTTAATACTACGGTGCAGTTTGTGGCTGTACCGATTGTACGGAGCGAATACCAGCGTCACTTCGACACCGCACAGCACGTGAATAACAAACTGAGCCCACTGTCAGGCTCGAGCTTACGTCTGGGCTCGGTTCCCTGCACTGTTCTCCAGCATTTGGCCTGCAGAGGTCGCGCAGGCAGTGACAAACCGAGCGAGTCTAGACAGCGTTTGCACGACTCTAGTTCCCGTGACGTTCTGTGGGGACTTTTCCTGGAGTGCTGCTAACTCGACATGGGGTAACGTGGTTCCACTCGTCTACTGGTTTATTTTAACAATCACTTAAACTACAAATACTCAGTTATTTTTTGCTACCGGTTTTTTTTAACTAGCGGCTTTACGCCTCGTCGACGGGACAAGGAACGGGAAGGAATTCGGCCATGTCTTTTTGAAGGAAGCATCCCGGAATTCGCCTGGTGTGGGCAACCATGGAAAACCCAAATCTGAATGCCCATGGGGATTCGAACCGGCGTCCTCCAGAATACGAGGCCAGAGCGCTAACTGCTTATCCACCACGCTCGGTGAATAGAGTTGTGTATCATTGGAAGATATAAGACGTTTTGAGAGGACGCTGTCTGTGTTGCATTTCAGAGAGGGACGTTAATTACTGAAGGTTCATCCCAATAATTAAAAGAATTTACGGTAAAAAATAGTGAAATAAAAATAAAGGTATGCTGTGAAGTTTCTATCAGAACATAAACTTCATCTAAATCTATTGGTAAATAAAAAACCACCGTCAAAAAAAGTTTGATGTGTCTTGCAGAATACTACTTTTGTAGAGAAACAACTTAATGTTTCCAACTCGATATCGTTGAGTAGTGAAGTGTTCATTTTCCAGTACCCATTATCTCTGCGAACGGCTTGGGGTGGCATGTTAATATGGCGAAACTAACTGCAGTGGTCTGTAAAATTAACAGGAGCTATGTCAGTGCTGCATGTTTCACTCGCCAAGTTGCTTGTCATTCGGTCTAGCCTGCTGCCCGATGAGCCAGTAATATATAAAAGCTCTTGCTTACCTCACTCTCCACAGATCATTAATAGAAAATTATTCATCATCTGATTCTTCATGTTTAACATCGTCGCTACAAAGTGTTATACTTTCTTCTTAATCCAAGTTCGTTTTCCAAAAAGGGTTGAATGTTTTATTGGTAGAGCAGTTACTACTGGATGTGCTTTGTATCTGTGTGTATATATAGCTCACCTCACGAAACTATATCCTCTTAGCTACTTCGGTTATTCTTACTGTAAATTGATTCGCTGGTAAGCATATCCGGCGGTAACATATTTCAATCGCTGACATCTTCAACTAGAACCAAAAACTTTGCAAGTCATTAATGCATGAAATCGAGTGGTAATTTATCGTCTTGGTCCCATCGTCTGTTTCACAAATTACTTATAATCCTTTCCTCAAAACCGCGGAGCCTCACCGCTAACCATTGTTTCCAGTCGCCTCCTGTTTCGAGTCACTTTCATCCTGGCTGTTGCCCTCCCTGCAGCTCTCGTGTTTGAGGGCCTCCCATCCTCTGGCATAGGGCCCACAAAGACGCAAGAGCCCAGTTTTGTTATTTTCCTGATACGGTCTGCGATAGATGACGGACAGAATCCACTCACAGTTTTTCCTGCCTGGACGGACTTACCTACAACTAATATGTACATTTTATGGCTTCTTTTAACAACGCATCTCGGGTTCAAACCCCCGTCGGCCCATCCAGTTTTCACTTTTCCATGGTTTTCCTAAATCACTACAGGAAGGTTCCCTCGAAAGGCTTTGACCGAATTACTTCCAGTTCCTTACCCCTAGCTATAGACATCGACGAAGCCAAATGTCTTAGGAAAAAATATAGAGAGATAAACTCTCTCCGCAATACGCTTGTACGAAATAAGGCTTCTAATAAGACTGTTCAGGTACATTTTTTCATGCAGGTTAGTGAGCTCTTTACAGAATGCAATCATCCTATTTAAGACTCCAGCTTCAGTGGTAATCGCTAACTTCTCGGGCTTGTCGAGACCTACTTTTTGTGACGACTAACAGGTGTGCTTTGTTGCTGAGATGTCGGTATTGACTGGTTCAAGCGGATGTGGTTTGGTACGAATCAATGACTAAACGGTATCTCTCAGCCCAAGCAACAATTGCCAGCAGGGCTACAGTTATTTTCCAAACTTGAAACGTCAGTGATAACAAGTTAATATTTACTAGGGTCATTAACAAATATATGACATCCACCTACAGTGGTATTCATTTACGGATGGATATGAAAACTTTACTTATTTCTAATTCAGTATTTCTTTAGAACTATGGGTTAAATGCACTGTTATTAATAATTCATGTTAACAGTTTAACAGCCTATTGTGAAAAGTTTTCGGCCTCAACCGTGACGCTGTCAACCAAGTATGAAACATAAAATTTTAAAATAACCTTGCGTTCTTAACACTCTACAAACAAATAGATGACTATTATGACATTACGTCTGTTTGCATCAACGAGTTTTACGGAAACACCATTGGTCAGGAATTGAATAACGTACAGCAACTGGTACTGGGGGTAAAATATGGCATGTTCACTTTCATGAGAAGTCAGAACGCTCAGAAACGCGAAATTAGAACCAAACTCACACAAAAACTACTGATCAGATTTTGACGTGTCTCGAATCGTGTACAGCATACGCTATCAAGGCTAGAACAGGGAGAGGTGACGTCGAACAGCTCAGGAGCTAATATGAACGCTCGACACACTAGTATCCATTTAAAGGTTAGATTTTTTTTTTTTACTTATTGCTTTACGCCTCGTCGACGTCGAGGTCATTAGAGGTGGGATTGGACTGGGGAAAAAGAACGGGAAGGAATTCGGCCAGGGCCTTTTGAAGGAAACATCCTGGCATTCGTCTGGAGTGATTTGGGGAAATCATGGAAAACTCAAATCTGGATGCCTGGGCGGGGATTCGAACCGCCGTCCTTCGAATGCGAGGCCAGAGCGTTAACCACTCACCCACCACACTCGGTAAAAGGTTAGATTCCCTTTTATCAACGTACGGCGTCTTATTATTCGGACGAATTAAGTTAGGCTTTCTTCTCCTCGGTGGCGATGTGTAACGGAGATATAATCGGTTTCGGTTTAAGGGAGAGGCCCAAACGAATTTGCGGGCAACAGCTAGTAGAAGATAAACAACCATATGTGAAAGCACAAACGGAGATTTCTCGGAATATTAGAATGGAGATAAAATATTTCTAAGCAATCAAACTACGTATTGGTGCCATCATAATTATATAATCAATTGACTATTTCACCATAACTCTCCCATTAGCGGAGTGTAAAACAGTTTGAGGATATAAATTTAAACCTGCCTGTAGTCAACATCTGATATGGTGTAACGTCTTGATCATCATAGAAGCTTAATCTTGTCTATACTGCTAGTTGCCCTACGTGTCATATTGATCCCAAATGCACTAAGGAGTCTGCATCCCATGTGACAAACTATTCCGCTTAAAACAATCCTTTAAAACTTTATGTAACTTCACTTAGAAATTTAACAGAAAATATGATTTTTTTTCTCATTTTATATGAAGCTAAAGCTCATGTTTCGGCCACTATACTCCGATAACTTATTTTCCCCTGTTCTACAGCTGCCCTCTGCTACCCACAATTTTGTGAATAGCAGAGTATACATGTAGATTTAGATTTCCTGTTATGACACGGTCAAGAATGATTTTATTGAATTCATATTTCAATAAAATTTAACTAAAATTTCTAACAGTTACAAGTTTTTCGATTCGTGCATTCAAGTGCTTACAGCCTGACGACGGAATCGAATGAACCACAGCGCAAGTAAAGCACAGTTAGTTACGTTATTGATACACGACATGTCTCTACCTAATGATGTTTCAGAACACAAAATATCCTTAAAGATTATAAGAGCTAGGGAGAAAAAAATTGGTTACATGTTAATCATTTGATCAACCCTCTTCGCGAAGCTGGTGCTGAGGAGAGAGTTGGTCGTGAGTGGGTGACAAAATTCTGAATATCCTTCTGAAAGGAAGAGATAGCGGCGAACCACGACACACAAAGGGAGCGCATGAGAGCCGCCTAGCGGCTGCCCGCCGAACTGAATTCAACACCGCGAGCTGGCATCCACAAGTGTGCCTCACAACGCACCAAATCAAAGCACACAACTGGAATCTGTTATTACTACTCGACAAGTAGATTTCATAGTCAATACAGAATTGGCGTTCCAATTTTACAAAAAGTTTAGACAATATATGGAAGTAAGTATAAACGTTTTCTGAACGAGTGGCTTACAGCGACATGAGGGGACAAATATAATACACGACATTAATCCCGTCAGTTCCATTGTTGAAATCTTCTGAAAGCCGAATGAAAGCTCTTGACTTGCTGTTTGTATTGACTGCTAAACTAAGAATTATCTACAAACTCAGCAATGCGAGTGATGTAGTCTGAGGTGTCTTGATTAGAGTAGGACTGCACGTGAAACTTCACGGTCTATTCTCCCATTGACATATGGCGCCGGCCTCCTAAGGTAACCAGAACATGCTATATTAACAGACAGCATGACAAATTGGTCAAATTAGTCGTTGACATTTCAGTGATCTAACAAATAAGAGCTCACAGACCTAGGATTACATTTGTTCAGTCAACAACTGGACAAAATAAGGATAAGAGAAACGATTGATTAAAAATTGAATAAAGCTTCAAACCAGTCTTCGATACATCTCTGGTGGTAAGTATCTACCACTGTCTTAAAGTAACCTCAGGTACCGTTAAGCAGCTAAAGCATCATTTTACATATTCCAAGATTGTTCTAAGACTACTGCAAGTTTTGTCATTGGTCTTGTGAAATTCTTTGGCGAAAACAAAGATTTTATTAGAAAGGAAGGGACTAAAGAACAAGAAACAGAGAGAAATAAAAACTTACTTTATTTTCGCTTGATGTAGGGAAGGTTGTTAAATTAGTAGGGCGCCATTCTCAAATTTTCTTGATGTCTTTAAAAAAAAGAGCGATCATACTAAATACTCGGATGGACAGTCGCAACATAACTTTACAGACAACGTATTTTTTTGTTCCAATTAATTAACTCCAACATAACTATCTGTTTAATGTTTGTAATTTTGGTATGCGAGCTGTCATTTGTTATCGCGGTGTACGGGCTGCCGATACTTAAGGGAGAATCAGTTAAAGTCGTTTTCGACAAAGTTTCAAGTAACTTTTTCGTTTCCCATTCGTTGATTCCTATGATCAGTGCGCCCACAATCTATAGTTGCAAGGGGCACTACCGAGAAGTGATTTGGGCTACATTTGTACGTTAATATTTTTATTATTGATAAAATTTCTATTATGCATACATATAAGCAACCTTAGCCAAGACATTAAATATTGCTTCAGTTTAGAAGTTATTGGTGTACAAATTTAAACCATTTTTCACTCACTCAATGGTGAGATCGCTGTAGTAAGAAACATGTAATCTTGTACACATATAAGTTTTTGTCTCCAAATCTTATGAAAAGGGCTGAATTTCACTATATTCACCTCCTTATCGGCCTTAAACGGAAAGTCGACTCCAACCCTAATATCTTAACACCACAGATTTTAATTATAATTGGAGCTTACTAAGCGCAACTAACGTCAGAAATTTTACTTCGCTCCTTTCCTTTCTTTGGATATTAGACAAATTTTAAGTTT
>CM061919.1:46189452-46218462 GCA_031002005.1 Vandiemenella viatica | reverse complement strand
TGGTGTTTACGAATGGATACATGGAGAAAATCTGATATACTTGAGAATGTGTTACTTGCCAACAAAATAGTAAAAGCCTGGGTGGAAAAGAAATTGTAATCTTGAACCAGCGAAAAATCACATTAACTGGCGCAAGTATCAATTTGATACAAACAAGTTTCTCCAGAGAAAACAAAACACCGACCGGAGTCAGGAACATCACTGGCAGGTTGAGAGTTAAAAGTCAAAAAGGTAGTGGGGAGGGGAGCCCCACTCACCAATCACGTGCCTTCAAATTCACGGAAAACTGTTTCACATGTATCAAAATGATGGAGTTTGACAGAGTAAGCCACAAAATGGTAGTAAATAAGGTAAAAAACTATTGGAGTGGATGAGAAAGTGATTTGCTGGGTAGAAGAATTTTTAAAAGGTAGAAAACAGAAAGTTAGGGTATTAAATACGGTATCAAAGGAAGTGGAAGTAAAAATGTGAGTGCCGCAGGGTAGGTTATTGGGACCATTTCTATTCATGATTCTAATGAATAATTGTGTTGATTGTTTACTATCCGAAATTAGATTGTTTGCAGATGTCATAATCTTATATCTTTAAACGAGCAATTCTTGTATATATATATATATTTCGGATCTCGGAAACGGCTATGACGATTTGGATGAAATTTGATATTTAGATAATGTTTTGACTTTTAAGATTACCTAAATAGTTGTCTTCCGTACAAAAAAGCGAGTTTGCAAAATACAAACAATTTTTTCACTTGATATCTCGAAAACGGCACTAGCGCCATCTCGTAGACAATTCAGGTACCAGAAAGCCTACAAATAGATTCTCTCTGATTTCAAAGAATATTTAAACGAACAGTTCTTGTATACTGGCTGAGGCGTGGAAATAGTAACATTGCAAGTTTAATTGTAAAACATTTAAAAAGGAAGATAATTAAAAATTTATGATTGGTTTTGTCAGAGGTGATAAACGTCTTTGAAAATAATATTATCGGTACCAGTTATAAACTAATCACCGTTTACTTTTTGACCGTAAAAAGTGGTTGTTAGTTTGTCATTAAATACTACCACGCGAGGTATGAGCATAGTTTTAGCGGAGTGAATTGATTTAGCACTGATGATGTTCTATCATTACCGTGACGTCACAATCTGATGATGAATTCTTATAGAACGCGACGAAACATATCGAAAATAAAGAATAAATGTTCTTGATATCTCGGTTGGTTTACGAGATATAGCATGTCAAAATCAGTTATAGGTATAGTTCCTTGTGCTTTTGGCGACGTTTCTTCTGGTCCATGCTGTATTTCAACCTAACAACAACCATTTGGAACAAAATAAAACATTAAAAGTACATTTCCACCGTATCGACATAGTGCTTTTGGTGGATTCTTTTTCTGGTCCAGGTCGGATCTAATCCTAACCTCTTCACTTGAGGTATCAGAAAAATAAATTCTTTATTTTCGATTTTTCTCGACGAGTTTCATACGAACTTGGCTGTGACGAAATTTATCTTCTGGTCCAGGTCGCATTTCAACCAACCACGTCAATTGTGCGATATGATATCTCGAGAACTAAGCGAGATATATAAATTTAAAAATATTTTGTACTTTAAATTTTTCTCGTCGAGGTACATAAGAATCCATCATCAAGGGTGTTCGTAGAATGTCCTGAATTAACACAAATCTCGCAGCGTTAATCAATCCCTGACTGGCATTAAGATTTCTGTTTAACATAATAATAGCATTTTTCTTTGAAAGCAATTTATGAGGCGGTCTCCCAAATGGATCTAACGATTTGGATGAAATTTCATATGTAGATAGCGTTTTGCTATTCAAGTTTTTAACACGATTTAAAAAAAAAAAAGGTTGCAATTTTTGTATTTGGTTTCTCGAAAACGGCTCTAACCTCATTACGTAGAAGGTTCAGGTACCAGTAAGCCTAATGATGTTAGTGAAGTTTCTCTTTGGTTAACTGTGCACCTCAAAACGCCTAGGAAGTCTTCAAGCCTTTTACTTTAATCAAACTTTACTCGAAATCTTGGATATTAAATAGAAATCGAAAGATGCCGAGCGAAGATCGGTCACCCAGGTACTGCTGTATAAAAGGATCAAAATGATAGAGCACTGTAAACAGTTGCAGGGTGATCTGAACAAGATATCTAGTTGGGTTGGTAAACATGGGATGAAGATAAATGCAAAGAAGAGTCAGCTAATTAGATACACAAATAAAAAACAAAAGGTTAATTATGAATATAAGCTGGGGGAAGAATTGCTTGCTGAAGACTTGAAATGTAAATATCTTGGCATTACATTTGATAACAAGCTTAACTGGGCAGGACACATTGGACAGGTGGTAGGAAAAGGTTTCAAAATCCTGCACTTGTTGGAGAGAGTGATGAGGGGATGCACGAGAGAAGTAAAGGAATTGGGTTACAAAACTTTGGTCAGACCATTGCTCGAATATGGTAGTGTAGTATGGGACCCACATTTTGAGTATCAAATACAGGAGTTGGAGAAGGTGCAAAGAAGGGCTGCTAGATTTGTTCTTGGAAATTATCGCAGAATGCAATCAGTGACAGATATGATAAAGGAGCTGGAAAGGGATTCATTGCAAGACAGGAGGAGGATGAGGAGGGTAATGGGAGTGTACAGGGCGTATACTGGCGATGAGGCATGGAAAGATATTGCAGTAGGTATGAAAAGTAGTGCATGGAAGGGAAAAGATGACCATGACCAGAAGCTGGCACTCGATTTCAGGCACAAGGGTGTGGGAAGATTTTCTTTTTTAGGTAAGGGTGTCAGGGATTGCAATGAGTTACCAAGGGGAATGATGAATAACCTAACGAAAACGTTAAAAGAATTTAAAGTTAAAATTTGTAGAGGGCAAATGTGGGTGAGTGAAGGATAGCGGGAAGTTGGGTGTGTAGGGAAATTACCACCGGAGCGTGTGCTCCATTGCAATTAAATTAAATACTCGTGCCCTTCGCTAGTTTAAAGAGTGTCTTCTGGAGTAGTTAGGATGAGGACAGATAAGATACTAAAAGTTTCAATAGTATTCACATTCAGTATGGTTTAGTATATTTTGTGGGAGAATTAGTGATTTGTGAACACTTAGGTTGGCTGTCCTGATCAGTCAGTTGATGGTAAACCTTGTTTTGAAACTGTATGTATGATTGAGAAACGTGTGTCGACGTAGAGCTTTCGCTAAGGTTCTCAGATTTCTCGCTCCAAATAATAGCTATTAGAGTCTCTGCCTGTTTTACGCCTTTGTAAATCTTCTGAAGAAGTAAAAAAAATGTGATTTCAAACTGTATACGGCAGCTTCGTTATTTAAAGTCATGTTTGTATTATGAAGTTTATTAATTAAATTTCTAGTGGCAAGCGAAACTCTCATGGCGAACGAACAAATTTCTGTATTAAGTAAAAGCATAATTATTCACAGCAGCATTATTTATTAACATGGTCTCATTCTAGTCAGTTTCTTCTGATCTACGTTTGAAATTAAAAAAAAAAAAAAAAATCGAAGGGGAACCAAGTAAATCATCTATTTACTGAAATGAATTTTTAATGCATTAGTTGATAATAATATTACCTGTATCATCTAAGGTATAATCGAAACAGTATAGCCTGATGGATGTTTTTATATGAATGGATTTTTAAGGGTCAAATGAATGTAGAGTCGTCGATCAGCACAGTGATCATTGGTTGTAAGTCTATAAAAGTTATACGAAAAGATTGAGTGATATAGTAAAGAACTTAGTTAAAATGTCTACCTGTTCGGAGTTTAACAGGTGAAATTCGTTATTGCTATTGTTTAAGTGTTATGTGGGTTGGCAATTAAATTATCAGCTCATGGCTTCGTAGAACAATTAGCAGCCGCCTGGGAGGTCAGCCGCCGGCTTAAAACCAGAACGCAGAGTGGAGGACGGGAAACTCTACCAAGCTGTGCTACCTGCTACTACGGAACAGCCATCCCCACCGTCGAGTAATGTGGTTTCACTGGCTCAGGCACCATCGCCGGTGTTGAGAACGTGCTGTGATGTCTATACTCAGCGAAAGAATGTTTTCTGCTTCCCTTTTTCTTCTTCTTCCTATCCTGTGTTAGGCCTAGTGGGCTGTTCCTGTCTCAATCCATCTTCTTGATGATCTTAGTACATCTCTCCTTCTTTTTATTCTTCTTCCTACCCTTTGTTAGGACTAGTGGGCTGTTACGGTCTCAATCCATCTTCTTGATGGTCTTCCTACATCTCTTCTTCTTTTTATTCTTCTTCCTACCCTGTGTTAGGACTAGTGGGCTGTTACGTTCTCAATAAATCTTCTTCATGGTCTTCCTACATCTCTTCTTCTTTTTCTTCTTCTTCCTATCCAGTGTTAAGCCCAGTGGCCTGTTCCGGTCTCAATCCATATTCTTGATGGTCTTCCCACATCTCTCCCGTCTCTGGGATGGTATTAGAGAATTTTTTGAATGATCTGGTCCGTCTTCATCCTTCATGGTTTGTCTAAGATGTTCTGTAGATTTGCACAGTTTTGACTTTGATTTCTACAAGGAATTTATCAGATATCTATCTGTCGGTCAATACGTTGGAACTTTCTCGCACAAATGTCCTCATTGCACGCTTTCAGGACGCTTTGTTTGACGACTCTCCAATTCACGTTGCAGTGTGGTAGGATACAGGTCGGGAGAGGTCCATGTTGGCTGGTCTGGGACCGACAGCATTCCGCGCGCACTACGTGTCCTGCAGTCATATTCACGGACCAAGCAGAGTCCTACGTCGAGGAATTTGATCTTCCTAAGTCCTACAAGTTGGAATGTGAATGGGCCGCTCAAGCATTGGAAAGGTGAGTGGGGGGCATGGAGATGTGCGGTGGCTTCTCATTACGTTGAGCTCGAATTAATTGAGCCGCGAACTCTGCAAAGTTTGTATGCTAATGAATGTGCGGCGTGACTAGGTGTCGAATTTAATTCATTTGTCTTATCATCTCGCGTTTCTTTGGTGTTGAAAGATGAGGCCAAAAAATTCAATCCGACAGTATTTTATGGAAAGAGACAATGCTTATGGCAAATGCAGAAATTCAAATAAAAAATAAGCTTGTGTTGTTTTTAAGTTAATTTTTGGTAATTTGATAATATATTGAATTGAAAATAATTATAACACTGAATCTGCGCGTCTACATCCGCGTCCGATACAAGTCTCGTGGGAACTATAAGTCTTTAAAACATTCCAAAGTCATTTAATATAAAACTTCATACATCGGAATAACTTGTTAGCTATGTGTTTATTGATAAATTCAGCCTTAAAAATTAGACATAATTCTAGAATAGAAGATTATTACCAGACAGATTCAGTGTATTACCCACATTCAGTGTTTCTGTTAAAAGATGAGCGGAAATATGGAATTTACTACGCCTTATAAACAGAATATTTTACTTCACTCAGACAAAATCACTCGCAGAATGTTGTCAGTCTTTTTGCTAAGACGACACACAGTAGAGTATGCATTATATTTAGATTCATGTTACACTAGCGCCATTCTGAATCCCCTTCACGATGCAGTTTCTTCGAATTTTGTTTGATTTTCACTATATCTAACAAGAAATTTCTCATCTTCTCCTTTCCTTTTTCACAAATCCCTTCATGCTGCTCCCAGGTCAGAAAGTTTACGTCTCTCTGTCAGTATCGGGCCAGTGCCGTCACAGACATATTTCTTAACACCTGAGTTTTCAGACACTCCGTGTCCACGGTATCAAACTTAAAGGAGATCTAAGTGAATAGGAGAACGAAACATTGGCGGATGGGAACGATATTTCCCCCTAGCGAGGGGATATTACGGTACGCAAAATGACACTGACTCTCTCTTCCGAGTACACATCTGTAAAGAGCGGAATGAAAATTCATATAAAGAAATATGAGACCAGCGAACGCTTGTATTTGCTTTGATGGAAAAGTTGCAGTGCCAAAGAAATGGACTCGACCTGAGCGCCGGACACTGCGAAACAAGCCTTACGGCTTGGTATTGGTATTGGGTTGAACACCACTCCAATAAACGTACAGATGAATACACAAAAACAGACACACATAGTGAGCGGCAGGAGAAGAATTATATAACAGACCGAATACAAGAGAAATGGAAGAGTACATTCCTTTTGATCGCAGGTGCCGGGACCTTTCCATCTAAGCAGTGACGTCACGTGATTTGCTACAAATACAATTCTATTGTCTTTCCAAATAAGCACACTCTTTGTTACAACAAAAATTCACTTATCTTATAAATCTGACTTAGAAAAAATAAAACCTGAACACCAGTTGGCTAGTGATAAGAAGTAAAAATAGCCCCGATTTTAATTTGCTTCCTTACGTTACTCCAGAAATACCATTCGGCAAAATGAATGTTAATTAGTATTTGTACAAAATTCATAATACTCTAAGACCGTATTGAAAACAAATAACAGAAATATCAACAAATTAAATAAATAATTGTTTTTCAAACGTCTAAAGTGTCGGCAATAATTTCCACGAATTTTTTATCTTAATTTTTTTCAAACAATATTTATTTACTAATCGGTAATAAAATTATAGACTTATAAATACTGTCTCCCAGAACATCAGAACTGGTCGTTTTTTTCTTTAAGAGTCTGGTCAGAATTATTCTTCGAAATTAGGAAGTCATCGCATATATTTAATTTTATAACAAATGACATTAATTGTTATATAATTATACAATGTAGGCTTTCACGGCCGGTATTAACTTCACTAGCAATTTCCGGGCTGAAAGGCCGTGGTCGATAAGTAAAACTTTCCCCTGACGTTTCGTCTTCAACTGCGGAAGACATCGTCGGATGCTTTTCATGGTCGCCCTCTTGGTAAACATATTCAGCTACGGCTGATTTCTGTATATGTCCCAGTCGGCATTCAGTCGAATGTTAACACTTCTTTTTGTAGTGCCGATATACACTTGTCCACAACTAGAAGGAATTTTATAGACGCCCGTTTATTAGTCAGATTACAGATCGTATTGGAAAAATGCTGAACAAATATGGGGTGAAAACTATTTTCAGACCAACCAGGAAAATTAAAGAATACTTAAGATCTGCAAAAGATGCACGACATCCTTGGGATACACCGGGCGTCTATAAAATTCCTTCTAGTTGTGGACAAGTGTACATCGGCACTACAAAAAGAAGTGTTAACATTCGTCTGAGTGAACATAAGAGAAATTGCCGACTGGGACATATACAGAAATCGGCCGTAGCTGAACATGTTTACCATGAGGGCTACCATGAAAAGCCTCCGAGGATGTCTTCCGCAGTTTAAGACGAAACGTCAGGGGAAAGTTTTACTTATCGACCACGGCCTTTCAGCCCGGAAATTATGAGGGATGTTATATAATTGTTATAATTAAGGAAATATCAAGAGAATAAATAGTGATTATTTCCAGTATTTCGTTCTGAAGGATTCAAACACGTTAGCAACTATAGCTTATGCAATGAATTATCGTGTGTACCAACACCATTAAAAAAAAATCTTTTTCCAAATCGATTCGCCGAACACTCGAAATTTTAAATAAAACCTCGCACAAATTTAACACACACAAAAATTATAACAGAAGCAGGAAAGCCATTAACATGAAGTTGCGGAGAAACATTAACACCGAGCGTGGTGGGTGAACGGTTAACGTTCTGGCCTCGCTTTCGGGAGGACGCGAGTTCGAATCCATGTCCGGACATCCAGATTTGGGTTTTCCATGGTTTCTCAAAATCACTCCAGGCGAATGCCGGGATGCTACCTTCAAAAAGGCCATGCCCGAATTCCTTCCCGTTCCTTGCCCCAAGTCCCATTCCGCCTCTAATGTTCTTAGCCATTGACGAGGCGTAATAGCCTAACGTTGTGTGGTTTTTTTCGAAGTTATCATTCGCAATTCATTTTACTATTTACCTATACCACAGTATTATGATTTCTGCAAACAAATTTAGTAGGATGTATCGGAAAACTTATATTTGTCTATAGCAAGTTTTATCGATTTTTTTGAAATTCACGTGTCGATAAATCGATATGTAAGAGTATCATCTTCGAGAAAAACCATGGTTTTGTTTTAATTAAATTTTTATTTTTCAAACATGAGCGTTACTCGATCAGATATAGAGGTTTGGTTTTGAATTACTATTTACTGAGCGGAGGACCACACTATTTAGTTTGATGGAAGAGAATGGACTGGAACTACAAGAAGCGCTGTGAGTTCTGAAAGTGACTAATACAACTTAATTTTTAGTGATTCCAATATAACCATGTTTCAATTTTCCTTTTTCTGGTATTCCTAAATTCCATGCTTCGCTACCATAAAGTGCTGTGCTCCATACATACAGTATTAAAAAGTTCTCTCTGAATTTTAGATTAATATTTGAAACTAAAAGATTCCTCTTTTTCATGAAAGCTCTTTTCGCTAGTGCTATTCTGCTTTTAACATCATTTAATCTTGCTTTCTAAGTAGCAGATTTCATTTACTTCTTCGCAGACGGTCCTATTTTTGTATTTAACCCACTATTACTGCTATCATTTCTTCAACATTTCATCGTTTTTGATATCCTTTGGATTTATATTTAGTCAAAACCCTTCTTTCAGTATTTTATTCATGACATTCAGTAACTTCTCAATATCATCATTCTGTTCTGCTAACAGAACAATAACAATAGATTATAAGGTATTCCTCTATCTCGACACTTTACACGTAACGTCTATAAAATTTTGAACATCTCCCACTTAACATTATCAAAAGCTTTTTCTAACTAAACAAACTCCATAAAAGTATCTTTGTTTTTCTTGTTCCGCCCTTTGAGTATTAATCTTAAAAGCAGGATTGCTTCTCTTGCACCGCGGTTTTTCGCAAACAAAAATTAAACATCACCTTGTCCCTTCTACTATCTTTTCTAATTTTTGTATATTATCCTGGTCAGTAGGCCTAACGTTGAAACATGTGATGTTAAACCTCTGGTGTAATAATTCTCACGTTTGTTGGCTTGTGCTTTCTTCCGCAGAAAGAAGATCATACTTTTACTAAAATCAGTTGGAATCCCTCTTTTTTTCGTAAATGTTTGGTTTTGGTTTGAACAATCTTTGGATTCTGTCTTTTTCTAGAGATTTCAGAAATTGTGCAGGAATCTCATCAATTCCAACTACCTTATTTGATTTCAGATCTTTCAAAACTCAGTCAAATGCTGTTCTTGAAACAGAATCTCAAGAGTCATCAATATCCTCATCACACACTTTTCCACTACACTGTTGCTTAAATCATCCCCATCAAACAGTTTCTCTATGTATTCCTTCCATTGGTCCGCTCTGTCTTCCGAGTTTAAAATAGGTATCCCATCACAAGCTTTAATGTTTATACATCTTTCCTTCGTTTCTACAAAATTTTGTTTGATCTTCCGATATGCTACCTCTGCTTTACATATGGTCAATTCCTTATTTACTTCTTCGTACTTTTCTTGCAGCCATTGTTCTTTTGCTTTTTTGAATTTACCGTTTATTCGATTTCTAAAATGGGAATCATTCTGTCGCCAGAGTCTTGTCCGCGCAACCGGGGTGCACCATGGAAAGTAGTGGTCAACATTTGATTGGAAGAGACTAATATGATATAGCCTCTCCCAAACCCTTAAATATCTTTTCCGAAAAATTAGTGATGCAGTATTTTCTTTTCGCTTATCATCTTCAATAGCCAATGATATAAGTGAATAACTGTAAATTTTGAGCATATGTTGTCATGTCATGTTTTATGAAACCTCATTCCGGGGATATTTTTTAAAGGGCAGAAGGCGTTTTAGTCGGAATAACACGCTATGTGACGTCATTGTGCAGTAAGTCCACGCGCATAAATGTTCAGCCATGTTTTGACTTACGGACAGATAGAATACCAGTGTTATACCTGTGTTTCCTACTGTGTTCTACAGCAGAAAATCTTAAATACCCTATCAGAAATAGATCACAACAAAATAGTAATGTTTCTACACGGTCTCCGTTTACTATTTTGAGAAAACCGTTATTTTCAACATCTTAAAAAATATAAGACCAGACTTGAAGACTTTCTGCTAAACCGAGCGTGGTGGGTGAGCGCATTAGGAAGTACGTGGCTTCGAATCTCTGTTCTGCCACTCAGATCTGACTTTATCCATGGTTTCCCTAAATCACCCCAAGCTTGTGCCAGGATGGTTCCTTCAAAAATCCATGGTCTAATTCCTTCCAGTTCCTTACCGTCTTTAATTACCTTGACGTAGACGAGGTGTATTGCCGTAAGCATATGCACGACTTTCTGCTGCACAGACCATTTCATCTCGTAATGTAATGTTTACCTTTTCGTGTGAAAAATGAATAACTACCTACAATGACCGATGCTGAAAACGGGGAGAGAGATATGTCTTCCTTTATCCTTAAAGTAGGTGAGTTCACTGAAAATTATGTTCGAAGAGTAAAAAAAAAACTATTTCAGGAATTTGTGTACTGAAATGGAACTTGTGGGTTACGAGACACTATTTGATTACTTGTTAGTATTTGCTATTTTCCCGAATGCCGTAGTACACAACAGGTCCGGCGGTGTATAGCCGCACCCACCGGGAATATGAGAGCAACCTAGCGGGAAGTGTTTATAGAGAAAAGGAGAAAGCACAGCATAGGCTTACTTACTGCTCATCCCTCATAACCCAGGGAACCAGACAGACACTTATTCGGAAAAATTGTTGAACCAGTTCATTTAGAAAATTGAAAAGCGCAGTACAGTATTTGAATTGCACAACTAATACTGAGTAGTTATTCAGTTTAATAATAATAGTGTAATTCTGTATACAACTTAAGTTTATTATTGAATAAATTATATTTTTTCAGAATTTATCATATAATATTTACTCATCTTATGAATATGTTTGCATGTTACTATTATACTAGCCTCTAAGCCCTTCACTAATGACGGGTGGAAGGAATGTTCAGGCAATCCATTTCTCTGCGGTTGCCTAGATAAATAGAATTGCTATTTAATGTTTATAACCTAATTTTTTAATTTGTACATATTTTGACTCCAGTTAACACAGCGATACAGATGGAACTTCTACTGAATTAATGATGTCAGCATTAGGGAACCAATGAAATTAAAAATAAATTAGGATTCCAAAACCTCATAACGCCTGAAATTGGATTTATTCCTGGTCCAGGTATCATTCATCACGATAAACACGGAACTTCTTCCATCAGTAAAATAATAACTTCAGTAACACATAGTTTATGAAAGCAGCTTAAATTATTTATAAAACTAAATTCATTGTGAATTATTTTGTAACAAATTGTGTCAGTTCTCATTCTGGTTCTATCTGCATTTCAACATACCCAATATTGCAGTTCAAAATTCATAGATTCTATTACCCGTGAACGAATACATTCACTGTATTGTGATCTAAATTTGATCCAATAGAAATATTTACATATGTCTGATATAGTGAATTCAGTAATAAAACAAAATAATAATTAACATATTAATTTAAACGCAGTTCTTACTTTTATTTCAGTGTTTCGGCAAATCATTTCTTCGATTACCACTGTGATTTAAAATATCTACATCGAATATAAACATCTTGTAATTCCGCGAAAAATGACTCGTTGAACGCAGTATTTTAGCAATTCGTTTCTTTGCTAATTTTCATAAAATAACGCTCATAGGCTTAAAAATGGTGCAGTGTTGATATTTCATAGCTTTCTGTATCCCTGTACAGAGAGTGTAAGAAATATCTACTTTGCACGAATTTTAATTAAGAGAAAGCAACTAATAACAGTCGTTTTGTACGAAATACTCACTTTGTTTTTAGTATGCTGGCTGCTTATTTACTCGTGGATGCGTAACTACTCGTAAATAGAACTGTTATTCGCACATAACCTCGAACATCTCCGGTCACTGTTGGTTGGGCAACGGAGGCGGGAAGCGTGACGTCAGAGTGTGGCAGACATCGGTACACCGTGACCAGTAATAGCGTTTCATATAGCTGATTTTATTCCCGCCCCCCCTTTTTTTACACTGGTACGCCATTGCTGGCCAGGAGTGTTAGCAGGGCGGCCGCCGAGTGGTGATAGACTCTGATTTGCCGCGCCCTCTATCTCGTGACGGAACGAACACGTTCTTTGGCGTACCTGAACTAAATTAGAATCATGTGAATAGTCATTACAGAACTAAACTAACACTTTATTTCATTAATGTCAGTTGTTATTCAAAATGTTTTAAACATTCCATATAATCATTTTAAGTCCTCAATCAGTGTTTACAGATAATGTATTGTAAAGTAAAAATTTAACAATGCTGTCTGTGGTGTTAAGCTTATGTTTCTGGACTGTTCAATCACGTTTCTTAAGCCGCCGCTGCAGCGCGAACAGCTTAGTGCAAGTAAGTGCTCATCATCAAATATACGAGCCTATAGAAACTTATTATTACTAAGCAATCGTTACGCAGACAATTTATTATACCGATACTTGCCCTAACTGATATATTTAACTAATCATTTGCTTTGTAGTAACATCTTTGGTCCACTTGTTATAGTAGAGGTACAGACGTACAGTAGTTATACTTGACACACTTGACATCAGGAACAGAACAATAGAGGTAAAAAAAGTTGGTCAGAAGCGTGATCGTTATATTTGCGAGGCACGACGGAAAGGCAAAACGACAAAAGCGTTTCCTCTGTCGTGGTTACGGCTACAGTTTAACGTGGATTTGAACCACGGAGCGTTCACGCGTGATTCAAACACACAAAGCAGAGATGAAGTGTAAAAACTACTGTACTGACTGTAGTTCGAACCGCATTCCTAAAGCGAGTGCGTTTAAACTGAGCTACTAGACCACGATATAATATAAATTAACATTTTTACCTATTATTTTCGCATTATTTGCAAAAAACGAGAAAAAATATTGATTAAAGTGAAGATCTCACTCTCAAAACCTTAATCCCCATGAAAATAGTTTATCCAGTTTTACAGGGAGAAATTTAAATGTCATTTCTATCATTATTTAAATCAATTAGGTGTTTCCTAGAAGTGTTCAACAAAACACGCTCGCATAAAATGTCATAGCAAATATAAAAATAGGAGAATCGAAAAGAATCACTTTCCTGATTCATTGACTGTCTCCAGTCCATTATTCAGAAGACTCGTATAATGCGCCACAATAAGACGCTAGAAATACTTAATAATTTTTTTCTATAGTTTTATGGCTCGTCAGCGGTGAGGTCATTAAGTCTGTTGAGGATTGTAGACATAAAGCTGACACGACATCGTCTATGGTCTTTAAAAATGTACCAGCCCTAGAAACCAAAATGAGGAATGGCAAGATGGAACATGAGTCCTTCCAGACCCCACGCTCACTCTGTAGTTCCGTTCAAAAATGTTCAAAAATCAGTTTATTTCTGAGGTGCGTAAAAACTTTACTTTTTTAGATTAAAGGCTATATTTTACACCTTTGACACCAAGTTGATGAGACGTCTCTTATTGCATCTTACTTTCGTAATGACATAAGGTAAGCATGATACTTGATCAGCCTCATTTTGTTTTGGGGCAAGTATAGATACCTAGTAAACTATAGTTGCCAATTACTTCACTATCACAGAATAAAATATAGCAATCTCACTTGGAAGAGAGTAAATTTTAAAAGACGGCGCAAGAAAACGATGTTATTGTGAGTAATGTGAAAGAAGTAACACAGGTTTCGATGCATATGCTAGTGATATTGTGGAATTCCCAAAGAAACGGTTTCACTAAAATTTGTTAATCATTAGATTTTACAAAAAAAAAAAAAGTTCCTTGTGTCATTCTCCAATTTTATTAAATATTAGCAGTGCCCCTGACTGCATCCTCGCGGACCATAGAAGCTGGTGATACTTTCTTTTTCACCTTGTAAACTACCACAATTAATTTACCAAAATTTGACACGAATTTTGTGATGTTGCAATTTCAGGGATAAATCCCGGTATTATAAGGTTTCGCTAGTGTAGTCTGTATAATTACATTAATAGTGATTTTTTTTCTTGATTAATGGATAAGAAAGATGTAGGTTAATGATTGAGTATCAAAGTTGCAAAATAGCTAAAATTGTAACTAGGATAAAAATAATTTACATAATCACATAGACTGTAAGTTATAAAGCATAGCTGTGCCCGCGCATATTCCAGAAGCACAAGAGGCCTTCTGACGTAGAGTAACAGGAACCTTTTTCAGCCGAGAGGGATTGGAGACAAGTGATGGGAAGGAGTTCATCCATAGCCTTTTAAAGACAGCATCCCCACGAGAAAGGGAATCGAGAATAAAGTCGGCCGTGGCCTTTCAAAGGAACCATCCAGGCATTTGCCTGGAGGAACTGCGGGAAACCAGAAAAACAGCAATCACGATTGCCGGACGGGATTCAAATCCTATCCACCCGAATGTCATATTCAATTGCGGTAACATTTCGACTGCCAGAAACAATATTTAACTAAGAGATTCTATTACTAAACAATTAAACTAACGGAAGATTTTTTAATTTCTCAGCTTGTTGATGTCACGTCCAAACATAACGTAACTTGCTTAATCTATGACTATATAAAATTTCGTTGAAATTGTTGGTTTTTGCTTGATCTGTGTACATACACATCAAAATTCCAAATTTTTTTGTTTTGACTTAAGTATCATGAACGGAATGTGGTGCTTATCTGGATAAAGGATATTCTATATCTTAACAGACAACATAAACTATCCCTGAAACCCATTCATTAATTTTTTTAGTCAGGTGAGTGCAAACAAAAGCAAAGATTCAAAAATGTATGAACTTGTTTAGAATTTTGTTAGTGATATAGTTAAAAAATATTCTATTTACTAATTAATCTCATAAGCTGCCGTTATGAGATAGTTCGCTGAAAAGCGTTCTTTTGTTTTTGAGAGATACGCGTACTTCAGAAACGTTAATAGAAAGCCGTAGGTGAGAAGGTTTAAGTCTAATGAACTAAAACTCAAATAGAAATTCTAAAATATAATAAGAGTAATATACCAAAAAACTTCTGCTGTGTGCGAAATATCTAGTTTGTCCTTTTGCTCGGTACATAATTATGACACAAATAATTCTGAGTTACTTGAGAATATATTTAGGCTATAGCTGAATGAAAGTTCTGAAGAGAAAAATATTTAAGACTCATAAAGAACAAAAGTCAGTGAATTATTGAATGTGGTTAATATAATGAGTTATACAGATTTCAATATCAAATTGAAAAGCAGAAACAGTATCCCGGCAGATGAGGTGAATATAATATGAAACTTACGTATGAAGAATTAATACTTCGAAGTTTCTGGGAATTTTTATTTGTTGTTTTATATGATTGTTGCTTAAAAGAGACGGGTGAAAGTTAGAAGATATTTGTGAGTAAAGCATGATCTCTTCTGTAAAGGCATAATGTTATCGGCTGATCAGCAAAACCATTTTTCAGTAGATGTTAATAATATTTAAGGTCTTTTCAACAATTCAGATTGTAACATATCTAATTACAGAATATCTCGAATCTACAAAATACATATTAGAAGAGCTGAAAGAAATCCGTGCTGAACACGAAAGCACAAGTTAAAGTACGAATGAAAATTCGTTTATCTGTAATGCAGGTAACTAAATGGACAGCCTATCATCTCTTAGAAACTAAAGTAAACCTACCATAGTAGAGTACATCAAATGAAGGAGATTAAAAAATCGCTATTATTAGCATAGGCTACGTTGAAGAATAACCATTCGATAATTGAAAAACGGCTCAACTCCATCTGTCAACCACTCCTGATTTCAGGTCTCTTAATTCTTCCATCTAAAATCAAAGAAGCATTTAAAATGGAAATTAGTTTTAGAATTCGATAATGGATTTTGTGATTAACTTTCCGCAGACTATATGGTGAAAAGAGATTAATATATATATATATATATATATATATATATATATATATATATATATATTAATACACCAACACCGTGCTTCATTATAATAACTCGTGCAGATTGCCTTTAAGACATAAATGAAAACTAATATTATCTCATTTTCAATTAAGATCAAGAGTTTTGGATAGTTAGGAACACTAGTATTACCTCATTTATAATTAAGTTTTGGATAATTGGGAGCACACATTTAAACTCTTTGATATCGTAGGTAAGAATTATTTTCATAGAGGATAAATATCAGTTCTTATTCCTATTAAGATGGGCAGGATGGTATCAAATATTATTGGCTTTTAATGATGGATACTTCTCCGTGATACTGCAAATTTTTAGTGATGGATAGAATGCATCATTAAGGAAAGTATGCAAACTACGAAACCCGCATGATTAATGAAATTAAAATTCAATTAAGGAGGTTTTAGTGAGTTGAGGTGTTGAACTATTTATTTTTGATAATCTGCATGGATGTCAAATGATAACTGGCATCCCATAGATTCTGAAAGTGGTTGAAGATCGAAAAGTCCCTGGTTCAAATGCTGGTGTCGGTTGAGATTTTCAAAGGCCCTTAACCCGACCATCACCTCTAGCACAGCTTGCTGTGTGATATGAAGTTCGTCAGAACGCTTCCGTGGTTCGGATTCAACGTTGATCTTAGGCCCCTTCACTCTGTAGGATTATCGGGTTAGGTTCGTTTGTCACGAAATAGGGCGCGTTGCTCAGCGAATCGAAAACACGGTCGAACAATCCTCCTGGATCTTCAGGGCAACAATACGATGATTTGACTTCTCTTTTAAATTTCTCCAATTTAAAAGTGTTTGGTAATAAACAATAGAAATTACGAAAATACTGATAAGAAAATTATTTCGAAATTTCTACATCTACGTCTACATATATACTCTGCAATTCACAAAATTGTGGGTGGCAGAGGGTGCTCAGCACCAAGGCTAATCTCTTTGCTGTGCATTCCAATCCCTAATGGTACGAGGGGAAAAAGAATTCATATAAGAATCAGTCCGGCACCTTATCTCTCTAATTTTATCTTTCCTGTCCTTCCGACTCAAATATGTTGGTGGAAGAAGTATTTCACTACACTCATGAGTGAAAGTTGGAGTACGCATGTTTTCCAATAAGTTTAAACGAAACGTGTGTCGTCTATCTACCAGAGACTCCCAACCTAATCTACTAATCAGTTCTGTGACGCTTTCATAAGAACTGTAGCAAGCGGTCACGAATCGAGCGGCTCTTCTCTGTACTTTCTCTATACTTTCGATCAATCCCTTACGAAACGGGTCTCAAACGGCACAACAATAATCCAAATGTGGACGCACAAGAGATTTGTACGCTATCTCCTTTGTTTGTTCATTACAATTTTTCAAGATTCTACCTATGAATCGCAGCCTAGAATTTGCTCTACCTACTAAAGAATTAATGTGTATGTCCCATTTCATGTTCCTTTGTACTGTTACTCCCAAATATTTAATGGAATCGACCATATAAATAACTGTATTGTTTAACTCGTATCTCTGAACAATCGGATTCTTTTTGTTAGTTATGCTCATTGTCTTGCACTTTTTACAGTTTAGAGTAAGTTGCCACTCAGCGCACCAAGCCAAAATAACATCCAGATCGCGCTGAATTTCTAAGCAATCGGCCAAAGTTCTTACTTCCCTATAAATAACCGCATCGTCAGCAAACAATCTAAAAAGGCTTTTCACTTTGTCTCCGAGATCGTTTATAAAAATTAAGAAAAGAAGTGGTCCTATTACACTTCCCTGAGGTACACCCGATGTAACATCTAGATTAGAAGAACTTTCTCCTTCAACGACAACATACTGCGACCGACCAGTTAGAAAATCCTTTATCCATTCACAAAGCTGATCCGATATACCGTACGCTCGAAGCTTCGCTAAAAGGCGGTTGTGTGGCACAGAGTCAAAGGCTTTCTGGAAATCTAAAAAAATTGCATCTACTTGTGAACCTGTATCGATAACTTTCATTACGTCGTGTGTAAATAGGGCCAACTGTGTTTCACATGATCTTTTCTTCCGAAATCCATGTTGATTTGTTGTAAGCAAATTATTATAATCTAGAAAATTCATAATGTTCGAGCATATAATATGCTCCATAACTCTACTATTTGTAGTAATATTTGGTATTGTATAATATAGTAAAACTGTATAATTAATAGAGGAGTGTATCGTTTTCGCAAAATAATAATAATCTGAAAAGTTTCACTGTTTTGTCGAATTCGATGTTGCCTGCGTGTGGTACGTACCGAGGTAGGTGCTGTTGGTGAGCACCCAGAACACCTTGAGCGGGTCGACCATTTCGACGCCGACGGCGCAGCGCTACTGACAGACGGCGCGAGGCGGGCCGCGCCGCACGCCGACCCCCACCACAGCCCACCCCCACCACGGGCGACAACACAGTGTCTAAGCAATCAGAACATCGGCTGCTGTAATACCGGTCGCCACGAAGTACAACCAAATTCCAGTCTCTGGATTGTACTAAGAGTACGGACGGTTAAGAGCGCATATAGTGCCTGTTGTTATTAGTCACTCATCTAAATGCACAAAGTCCCGCCTTTACTAGAATTTTCTACAAAAAATAGAAAACAAAGGATTGCGTCTGATGCACAAGTTGAAAAATGAAATTATTGTCGCACTTCTTGCTTTATTTATGCCAATACTGGCGACAGTACCATATAGTTAACAGTTTACCGTTAATAGGTCGGTTAACAGTTCGGTCCTGCATTACAACGTATTTTCAGATGTTTTATTATTTATTTTAGTGATAACTCCTTTGCACTTTCATGGCCATCACTAAAAATGATTACTAAACTTTCTCTCACAGGTGCCTACGTTGGATGTTGCTGTCTCTTAGAACAACGTCATTCACTATTCATTATAAGCATCAGCCAGTTCATTTATTTACTGACTAGTGTACGCCCGATACCGTTTTTTGCGTATCGTCACGGGCCTAGAATAGTTCCAGTTTTTAGGATGAGAGATTATGACAGGTTGACCTGTGTTTCAGGATGAATAAAATCGCTGATCTTGAAGAACTCAGAAGCATTAATAGAGGTAGGTATTAAACATGAACAGGGACGATAGCGCAATCGTATAATTGTTTAAATACAAACTTGACTTGTATTTGACGCTTAAAGTACGTACACTCTGCAACACTTAAAAAATTCCTGTTTGCTTCGAAAGCATCACGTTGTTTTTTTATTGAGACTGGGCGAACACTCTTAATCATTGGTCATAGTATCTGTAACGGCCAGAGAACGTACTACACATTCTATATTATTAAACAGTTGAGCAACTCCGAATAAATGAATTGCCAGAATAGTTGATTCGGTAACATATTTGGTCTGATGTCCACTTAAAAGAACCTAATAACTCACGTACAGCGAACGTGAACAAAGAACATTAACGAAAGTTGTTACTAAAATACCTAAAAAGGGGCCAAGTTACCAGAGTTTTTTTAAAATATTCTAAATAAATGTTCCATAACACCGAGAGAAAGCATTCCATTTCACAAAGTGAATATACTCTGTAAAGTGTAGACTTAGCTCAGAACAAGATCTCATAACTTTTTGTCACTGCACAAGCACGAGACTTGGTTATTATTATTTTTTTACAAGAATTGTTTTTGTGGGATTCATTATTATATCTCCTGATTTCTTGATTCATCTTACAGTTGATTCAATGTTATTAAAGGAAACTACTCACCAACACTTAAACTGTCAAGTATTTCAATTTTACATATGTGGCGTAACGACGTTATAAGAGTGGAAGTTATTACTTTTTAGTAAGAAAGGAGACTTTCTCGGCGAATGATTGCAGTGAAGTTTTCATAGGTTGTATCTCCGGATTTCATTGTAAAAACACGAGATTTTACCCGTGAGGGAGACGGTGGAGGCAGCCGTCGAAGTATGGTGTTCCTAAAACACAATTCGTCGATACACCCGTGAAAACTTCATTATAACTTTTTCTGCCTTTAGTCGAAATAATAACAAGGAGAAGAGGTATTAATCTTTAGCCTGAGCGGCAAATGTAAACAGGCGGCTTTCGTCAAAGAAACGAATTGAGGCAGCGGCCAAAACACCAATAAGTCAAAGGATATAAATTACCTTTTGATAGCTGCTAAATAAATAGGCATGCGATTAAAATTACGATAACATTAGTTTCCTACCAATGAATAATCAAATTTTCAGCCGCAAAAAAGGAAATTGTCACAATAACTTTATCTGCAAATACAAAAAATGGGAATAATGAAACTGTGAAAATAAAGCTGTAACTGTGTAGTTCAGATAACGTTTGCGACACATAAATAATTATATAGTTAGAAAATCGTACTTAATACGCAACATAACTCAAACTACAGAAATGTGTACTCGAAAATGAATACGTAAAAGTGTATCTATTTACTTACGAATGACGAAGGTTGACAAAAACAAACGTTTATTCACACGAGCCAAATGTAAACTGCAAGGGTAGGACAGTGCAAAACATCCGATAGAGATCGAGTGGGGCAGCGAGTCACGCAGAATGACATACATTTCCGCCGGATTTTGCGGATTGCGAATCCGCTTAATGTTTTGCGGGATCCGCCAGACTGTCTAATGATGCGGGATCCCGCGGGATTGCGGGATCCCGCTTTGCTGGATTGACTAAAATTATTAAAAAGAATTAAAGGAAAATTTTATAGTAAATCTTTGGCCCAGTTCGTACCGCAGGAATTTGGATGAAAAGTAAATAGCACGCACTATATCAGCATTCGGAAGAAATTTCAGACACATTCACGAAAAGACGAATTAAATTCTACGGCTATGTCATAAGAATGAATAACAACGGACTAACCAAAAGAATTTTCAACCTGGCCATTTCAATGAAAATGAAAAATAATTGGCTAATTTAAATCGAAAAGTATCTCTAGGAAATTGGAATCACAGACGGAATCATATAAGACAGGTGTCGATCTAGAAGCGTGGTCAATAACTGCAAATTTTACAACAACCATGTCGCGTGCCATGCCTGGATCTCTAGCAATATCGGTGGAGGTGAGGCAATGTTGAAGCAACTGTGGCGTTAGTGGGTCACATGCATGCATGCATACATGGACTAAATTTCCTGGGTGCCTTTATCCCAGAGTTTGGGGAAGTTTTTACATGAAAAATGCATCTCCTTCCATTTTAATATGGTGTCCTCATCGGTGTTGTCATTGGCGGATTAGTCTTATCCTGGCGTGTCTTTGCGGGAGCTTATAACCCACGGAGCAGTTTGTCAGGCCATCTTAAGTTGTTGTTTAGATGGACTGTGTTACCCAGGTTGGCAATAAGCGGGTTGTCTGATTCTCTGCATTCCTTGTAGAAATTCGCAGCTAATTTGCGGAATCTGTCTTTGAGGCGCGGTAGTCCACTGATTTCGTGTAGGTGGACTGTTGGAGTTTCCCGCGGCATTTTGTAAGCATATCTAATGGCTCGATTTTGTATAGTTTGCAGTAGATTGAGGTGTGTGTCAGCAGCACCACCCCAAACTACTGCAGCATAATCTATTATTGGCCTTATTAATGCGATGTAGAGGCGAATCCCAAGATGCGATGGCAGTGATGATGAGGGGTTCAGAATGGGGTATAAAACTGTCATTCTACCCATAGCCTTGTTGCGGAGGTTCCTGACGTGTGTTTTCCACGTCAGTCTCCTGTCCATAGTGACGCCTAAGTATTTGGCAGTAAGAGTCCACTCGATGTTTTCTCCGAACAGGTTGAGGGGTTGCAGGTGAGGAATGGTCCTTCTGCTGACTATGAGAGATTGGCTCTTTGTGGCATTGAATGCTAGTCGCCATTTGGTCGCCCAGTGTTCTATGTTGTTGCACGCCCGCTGAAGCTTGGTCCTCACATGCGTGGCCCTGATGCTTCTGGTGAAGACAGCAGTGTCGTCAGCGTATTGGGCAGAATCGACTTGTTCTGTCCTCGGGAGGTCCGAGGTATAGATGTTGTATAAGACAGGGCCCAGCACTGATCCCTGTGGCACCCCAGCTCTGATGGTCTTCACGGAGGAGACTGCGTCGTCTAGTATCACACGGAAGGTCCTATCAGAGAGGTAGCTCTTGAGGAGTCTCACGTGTGTCATGGGTACCCCTTGTACCAACAGTTTGTATAGAAGGCCAGCGTGCCAGACTGAATCAAAGGCACGTGACACATCAAAGAGCGCCGCACCAAAATACTCCCTTTTGTCCCATGGCTCCCATGGCAGATTCCACCACTCTAAGAAGTTGTTGCGGTGCTGAGTGGTTCCATCTAAAGCCAAATTGTTCGTCGGGCAGGATTTGTTCATTTTCCAATACCCTGCGAAACCTTTTGAGGTAAAGTCTCTCAAAGATCTTGGAAATTGTGGGCAGTAGGCTAATAGGTCTGTAGGATCTGGGAGACCTCTTGTCCTTGCCCTGATTTAGGGACCGGCACTATCTCAGCGTGTTTCCAAACTTGTGGGAATTGGCCTCTCGCCATGATTTCGTTGAAGGCCACTGTGATGAAAGTTACAGCAGCAGGAGGCATGTGTCTCAGTATGGCACCCCCGATCCCATCGTGCCCAGCCGCTTTCTTAACATTGACGTGTGAGAGTGCTTAGCACTTCTTCTTCCGTGATTACGTCTATTGCGTCGTCTGCCTGCTGTTCGGCTACTAGGAATCGCTGCAGTCGGTCTTCTACAAATTGTATATGTACAGCATCTTGCGGTGCTTCGATGGGCCGGAAGTTGGCTTCGAAAACATCTGCCAGTGCATCTGCTTTAGCCACAGGCTCGCAGACTACTTGATTCCCTATCATTAGAGGCGGAATCCTGTCCTTTCTGCGCATTAGCCCCTTGGTTACCTTCCACGCAGAACCGTCTTCTGTATTGAGGGACGCAACCCTGGCGGACCATTCACGTATACGGTGTTGCTCGAGGACTGCTTTTATTTCTCGCCGCATCCTGTTTATAGTTCTTTTCGCTGCGGGGTCCCTGGTGACCTGCCACTCCCTTGTAGCTCTGTTCTTAAGAGTGATTGCCTCCTTGATGTCAGGTGGAAGTTGTTTAGAGCAGGCTGGGGGCTTTCTGGAAGCAGGTGTAGCTGCTTCAACAGCCTCGTTAATCCACGTGGCTAGGTTAGCCATGGCGACATCCGGTCCTGAAGTTGTCGGCGTCAGTGCCTCTTGGACACGTCTGGTTAGTTGTTCCTTGAACATGTCCCAGTCAGTGCGTCTCAGGTTGTGGTGTCGTCGCTCTCCACGTGCCAAGATGTCTGTGGCCAGGTAGAATATGACAGGGACATGGTCAGAAGACAACGCAGTTTTGGTTGTTACACCAATATTGTGGTGGAGTCCTTTTGTGATGGCTATGTCCAGCACATCTGGCAAGCCATGATTGAAGATGGTAGGTTCAGTTGGACCCCACACTGCTGCATCATGAGCTTCGCTTACGCGGAGGAGCCGACGTCCACTGGTGTTCGTAGCTCTGGAATTCCAAGCCGTGTGCTTGGCGTTGAAATCCCCTGCCATAAAGATGTTTCCTCGCAGCCGAAGGAGCGCAGCTACATCATCCTCCGCTAAGAGTCCCCTGGGAGGTCTGTAGATGGCAATGAGTACCAGTTTGCCACGAGAGGTCTCGATAGTCAACTCCCGTTGCTTCAATAGTTGCTAGCTGTGGTAGGACTATCGGGTAGTGTCTGATCGTGTTCCTTATGTAGACGGCTGTGCCACCCCCTGCAGTCAGGCGGTCATTCCTGTAGCATGAATAATTTGGTACAGCTGCCTTAATGCCAGGCTTTAGGTGGGTTTCATTGACTAAGCAGGCGTCAATGCCCTCCTCTCTTAGAAAGTCTCTAAATTCTCCCAACTGCCGCCACAGGCCGTTGGCATTCCACGAGCAGATTGAAATGTCTTCAATTCTGGCCATCGTGCAAGTTTTTTGTATCCTTGTGGACAGCCTCAAGCGCTGACTGAACTGCAGCAGAAATTTGCCACGGAATGTCTTGGATCATGGTGATGACAGCTTGCAGTAATGATTGCACCATACTAAGCATTGAATCGTCATTCTGACTTTCTGTGTTCTGCGGGTGGTTTTTAGATGCGCCCTTGCCTGTTTGGTCCGGTGGTCGTTTTCCACGCCAATCAGTTTTCCTCCTGTCGGTTACAGGAGGTGCGTTACCAGGCGGGAGGTTACATGAGTTGTTTGTATCATTCTGTGTGCCTCCTGCAGGCTGATTGATGGCTATTTCCGCATAGGTGACACTCGTTGAGTCCTTAGTAGCTTGTCTGTCATTTGATACCTTATCTTGTTTCATCTTCTGCCTCTGTTGTTTCCTAATGGCAGCGAGGTACAAGGAGTTATTGGCTTTTTGCCTTTCGTCAAATCTACCGAAGGCAGGACATTTCCTGTAACTTGCTACGTGCTGCCCGCCACAGTTCACGCACTTAGGTGGAGTATCACCTTTCTTAATACGGCAGTCTTTTGAGGAGTGTTCCCCAGCACACTTCACACACTTGGCAGGCATTGAGCAGTGCCTGGCGACATGCCCTACTCCCTGGCAATTAAAACATTGGGGAGGGCCCCTCTTGCTACGCAGCTTTTCAACTGTAACTCTGAGGGCACAGAGTGCAGTCATTTTGAAAATACCCCTGTTTTCCACGGAGTCGGTGAGTACAACCAGGACCAGTGGGACCTCTTGGTTGGTCTTGGGGGAACGGAGCCTCACCACGGTTCTTGCGGCATAGCCTTGTTCTGCTAGTTCCTCTTTAACTTCTTCTGGTGAGATGCTAAAGGGCATCCCCCTGATGACAACTTTTAGAAACTTTTCCTCCGCTGAGGGAAAGGTGTAGAAGGAAATCTGGTTCAAGGATGCGTATCCTGTGACCGCATTATGTTCAGCTGCTGTCTTTGTCTGGATCTTGTACAGGTCTTTACCTGCTGTTTTAACTGTGAACCCACCACTACATATGGTCTTCAATTGCTGGTACAGTTTCATGTAGCTGTCCTTATAATTCAGTATCAGTGGTGGAGGCCTGTATGTTTTGACGCTACTGCTTTCTGGTTGTTCCTCTGTTTGAAGAGAGGCAAATTGGTTGCAGGTTGGAACTGTGGGGGCAGTAGTGCTCAGTCTTGCTGCGGGAGCGGTGCGTCGCGGTTCAACAAAGCCATCCGCATCCACTACTCTTTTCGTTCGTGCAGTCTTCATGTAGATGTTCTTCATAGCCTTGCAGGAGGTGGAAGTGGCTTTCTTCTTTCTCCGCCCCTCCTTGTCGTTTGTCACTGCCGTTATTTTCCTTGATGTGGTAGACTGGTCCTGCTGTGCGGCCATGTCTGCGTCCTCATCTGAAGAAGTATCGCTATACCAGTCCATATTAGATTCAGCGATAGTATTCGCATTGATTTGCTGGTCCAGTCCTTGAGTATCTTGTGAAGCCGACGCGTGGTCCAAGTCCGTAAGCCGGGTCGTCAACGGGGCCGCTGCTGCCGCCGGCAAAGCCGGGTACCCTGGGGCACTCGACCCGCCTGGCACGGCAGTGCGGCGAGAACTTTCCTTGTTGCTCATCTTCGCTCGACGGATGTCAACACGGAACTCTGACTAGTGGGTCACATCAGCAGTAATGGCGTATATAAAGGAGGCTACAAGACAGTGGTTGGTCGAACTTGGTCGGTCGGCGGACGTCGCACGGAAGTTATCACCGGCCCGGGTGGGCCAGCCCGGGTCCAAACACCGGTCTCCGAAACCTCGCCACTGCCTCCGCCCTCTTCTCTGCTCTAACACTCTAAGCATCTGTATCTATATCCATCGGCCCATAGTACCATTCTATGTATATAGTCGAGACTCTATGTATCCTCATCATTGTTCCTTTCTATGAAAGTGTTGTAAATATACGTACTTCTGTACTTTCAACCAGTGTTTCATTAATACCAGTAATAGAAGCATGCACGTCCGCGCTATAGACCATACCAGTGATTAGCTCCCTCCGAGTAGTCATGCTACTCGACTAATTGCTCCCATAAGGACCTACCCTGTGTCCCAAGCCACTCGGCAATACCAGGGTTAGCTTCAGCCACAGCGTTGCTCGGAGTTCTAAGAGAACCGGGTACGTGACAACCAGTATATTAGAAGAAGGAACACCTAGACAGAAGAACGCAGGAAATAATGAAGAGATTTTTGGAACAGAAGAAAAACACATCTGTTAAATAAGTTCATTCGCGCTCCTCAGTCGGGCATAACGAAGGAAGAAGAATAAAATTCCATGACAGTCCTGCCAATACATGACTAGAGGAAATTACGCATTCACCCTTAAGATATACGTGATGTGAAGCCAGTAACTTAGCAGTAATTGAAAGGAAAACACTTATCATTACCGAAATTAGTACATACTTTACACGCGGGTAAACTTTGACTTATTTTATACTTCAAACTATTATTTTCTACTTATCACAAAAAAGCAGCTGATATAACCACGATTTGAACATTATTAATAGTCTTACACGTCCATTTTTTTCTGTCGGAAGTTGAATTTATCTACATCAATAATAAATCATGGTCACACAAACGATAAGTTTTAGCAATACATGCGCTCAACATCTTTCTCGAATGTGATATCGACAATGCGTTACATTAATATACATTCATTGAATAGTTTCCTAATACCATTTAATTCATAGCGAGAATTTTCCTTCGAACTGAACCGCATATTCAGCCATGAAGGTGTCCGTCGTAACCTTTTTGAAATATTTGTTTACTAAAACCTTCAATTTCTTCCATCATATCCGAGAACCCTATCAACGCCGCTTCTCTAAAAGCTTTGCAAATATTCTGTCACTTCCTGTGTATAGGAATTGTAATTTCTGGTCGTATGTGAACTTTGTTACTAAATCTTTTTCTTTTTTTTGCTTTGTCGACGTCGAAGTCACTAGAGGTGAAAAAAGACTGGGAGCTAGAAAAGGGAAGGTATTCGGCGATGACCGTTTTTAAGAAACCATCGCTGCGTTACTAAGTACAAAAATTTAATTATTTCGGTATACCTCATGCAGTGGCAGTAATCTGCCAGCGAAGTCTTAACTCCTATTGAAAACAGTCTCTGATTATTCAATTCTCTTCCTGCAGGTAAAACAGAAAAAAATCGAATTCTCACCAAAGTGCTGAACCTCTCTAGCTATTCAGTAGGGCGACATCACAGTAAGGAACTTTCTTTCAACACTAGTGCTGCGTATTTCATTAGAAATCAACATTCAGAGTGAATTTCGCTTCAAGATCGAGTAACAACACTTATTACCGAAACGAATTTACGGCCTTAAATAAGAACGTACAGTGATGCACAAACTGCAGACTAGCTAGCAGGAATTAAGTTTCCATCTGTGCAACAGTAGGTCTATCTCAAATTTGTTGTACCGGCAGTATCATTTGCTTCATTTAAAACGTTTTATGTAAATACCTTTTATACGAAGAAGGTATTAATTTCCAAAATGTAGTTTTATAGCTTGAATCAAGAGAAATATCTTTACCATCATAATTTTCATGAAAATTATTGCTATGTTAATTTTTATTCAATAAAGTTTCCCTCCCCATCTACTTTCAGTTACATATTTTTTTTATATACCACTCACAGTTCAGGGCTATTGATTTGCCTAATTAATTCACAATATATAAAACATACTTAACACTATTTTTTTTAGTCATGTAGTAACACTAGCTGCAAAGGTTTTTTTGTGTATACATATAATGTTATAAATACGAAAAACAAAAGTTTTAGTGAGTACTTAATTTTCCACAAACAAGTAGGATTTAAAATTTTTGTAATTTTCACAATTTTGCACGAAAGTCTTAAAACTTCGAGTTATTCTGGAAGAAGTCTTAGATTAAAAATATTTTAGTTATTGTTGAACCAAAGTTTTCCTTATTTTGTAACTGTTAGACTAAGTAAGTGCTATAACACTATTGTTTTATGCGGCGTCTACCTGTATAACCTTTTTTTTTAATATTACTACGATAATTTCAAAATATATCAATCTTCAACATCTATTTCTATAGGCTTTGTACAGTATTTAAGTATAAATAAATCGATACAATATTTTAAAACAGTTAAATTCTTTTTACAACGTGAAAATTTCCAAATTATAACATTTCAAGTTTCAAAGATTGTCTGTTGTGTTTTGAAAGCAAGCTTTTAGTAGTACGTTCCGCATATATGAGCTTGTTAGAGTTTTCGGATTATCACCGCGTCTGTGATCGCTTTGATCTTTCTGAAATTATAAACCCGCTGTATGAGCCACAGCAGCCGCCTCTGCACGCGGAGTTGAAAGCCAGTCTCGTCCACGTGTTCTCTATAAAGCACGCGTTCGTCGCTTGTTTGGCGCAGATACAGTAGTCAAAGTGAAAAATTTGGTAGTGCTGGAACAGCGCAACGGGCAATAGTTAATTAAGTAATAAGCTTTATAACTAAAAATATTCTAGCACTCAGCCTTGATGATCGGTTTTTGTCGATCCCGCCGAGTGAGTGTCTTAGGGCGGGCGCGGCTTCAAACCCCCGTGTGGGCAGCCTGATTTCGGTTTTCTATTAGTTTTTTTTTTTTTTTTTAAATCACTCCAGACGAATTCGTCTATGACTCCTCTAACAGGAAGATTGTCTCCTGCTACTTGTACCTAGTTCTCTCCCGCCTCTAATAACGCCCACGAGGTGTAGAGCCATCAGGAAAACAATTAAAGAAAAAAACACAACAGATTTTTTTGTGTAAAAATATGTAAATTTTGTATTCACACAGAGACGACTATACACAGTTTGAAGTGTAAGGTTTTATGAAAAATGACATATTATCTGGTATCAAAAAATACATTTGGAAGTTATTTGCGTTGTTCCCCAAGCCAAGTTGTTTCAAATTCATTTTCGAGAGGACGGCGGTTCGAATCCCCGTTCGGGAATCCAGATTTGGGTTTTCCATGGTTTCCCAAATCGCTCCAGGCAAATGCCGGGATGCTTCCTTCAAAAGACCATGGCCGAATTCCTTCCCATTTCTTGCTCCCATCCTTTCCCG
>CM061919.1:46162779-46188452 GCA_031002005.1 Vandiemenella viatica | reverse complement strand
TTCGAATCGCTGTCCGGCCAGCCAGGTTTCGGTTTTCCATTCTTTGACGAAATCTATTCTTTTTTTATGGCTTTACGCTTCGTCGTGGTCATTAGAGGCGGGAAAGGAATGGATGCAAGGAATGGGAGGGAATTCGGCCATGGCCTTCTTCCCGAAATCACTCGGGGCGAATGTTGGAATGATTCCTTCCGAAGAACATGACTGAATCCTCTACCGTACCTTGCCTCTAGTGCTTTGTCTCATCTATTGACCTCAGAGTCAACGAGGCGTAAATCCATAAACACAAAAACCTATAATGAGCAGTAAATTTAATCAACTCCGACAATAATCATATCATTTGTTTAATCAGCTTCATATATCAATTTAAAAAAAACCTGTATCGATGTATGTGTTCTCACTATTTGTGTGGTAAGATTCCACAGCCAGTAGTGTGTGTTGTCTTGGAGTTGCTGAATTTAGTACCTGTAAATAGTATAGATCATTGCTTGTTGAGAGAGTAGTGCAATGTACATCTCAAAATACGGATGTAAGAGCCACAGATCTTTGTATTATGGATATATATTAATAGCATTGTATGTATGATGATTATAGAAGCCGAAAACGCACAGCAATCTGTTATTATTAATGAGTATTATCGAATGATTATTGTAAACACATTGGGGGATTTACGATTTGATGGATGACGCAGTTTTATGAAATAAATTGACTGTTTCGGAACAGTGTTTTTAATTAATCAGTATCAATAGCTACTGATACGATTATCTTGACCAACTATGTCTTACGTACGGTTTTAAGTTTGTCTACAACATGCTGCTATTTCTTTTGATTGGAAACATTAAAATATGATACCTAGCGGTGGTTCTTCTTGAGCTGGCGTTGCTAATTTATCAAAAACCCGTGGTAACTGGCGACCCTGCCAGGATTAATTAATCAAACTCTCAAAACTGACGACAGAGTATCCGTGTAAAATAAAACCTCATAATTGGCTACACTTGATCTACAATTAAATTAACTAAACCAATCATACGCTCGAAACACCATGCATGAGAACAGATGCCTTTATTCTTTATCACAAACGCTAAGACAGTGAATAATGTAACTCTATACGACGGAGCGGATAAACATTTTAAAGTCTCATCGATCATTATGAGCAAGTACAATCTCGAGATGTGTTCTGTTCAGGAGTGAGACTGGTTCGTCGTGGTCGGCTTGTGCCACTGTGCAGAGGCGGGAAGAGCCTCGTCGCTGGAGTTTCGTGTAGGCCACTGTTGACGTCAGCGGGCACTCCGCTCGGCTTTTGTCACCAGCCCCGCCTTCCAACAAGTTGTGACCTCTGCTGCCAGTCACGAGCAACAGTTGGTCATAAATCAAGTCACACTCGGCGCACGCGACGGGAGGCGAGCCGGTGTCAGCCGCAGCTGGCTGCCAGGTTTTGTCACAGAGGCGCTTTTATTTCTTTGATATCATGGAATTTGCTAGACAAAGAATTTGTACCCGTATCTTTCCGAATATCATCTCAAGACTATAATATCGGATAATAGTTCCAATTATTACTATTGTTAATTGGTGTTCGTGACCATAAAGCCATTCTCAGAACTATGTACGTAATTATAATGGTATACATTACTTATCATTGAAGACATGGAAAGATGTTTATTTAAATGGGACGCAGAGAGCTTCTTGAATTCATATCAGTGCTTCTGTAAATCACAGATTGGTTGGTGAGTGATGATTTTAACGCCAGTCGTTCTTCTATCAGGGCCAATGATTACATGAAAAATTCACAACCAAATAACTCATTAACATCATTATACATTCATGTAACGTACATACACGTATTACATTAAGTTGTTACAATTCTGTATTTTAAATTGCAGCGTTACTAATACAATAAAAACCAAACAAAAAGAGAAATATATATCTAAAATTCGTAAAAAAATCAGATAGTTATAACGTCTCACTAGTTCCAGGTATTAATCCAACATGTTAGAATAAACAGTATTCCTGCCAAAAGGCCAACAAAACTAATGTTGTAGGCAGTAACCTATTTGAGATTATGAATAACTTTTCACATTTGATTGTGTACAGAAACTCACAATTTTCTACTTTTAATAATGTCCGGCAGTGAAAAATTCTTGAACCTTTTTTGGTGCTAACTACAGAACTGCTTTATTCTCCAGTATATGAGTCTAAATAGGGCTTGAAAATCAATTTAGTATATGTAAAGAGTGTCGGGATACAACCATAAAATTTTTCTCAAACAGTAAATATTATATCCACAGTAAATAAGTATATACATATTTACTATACTAGCGTTCGTAATATACGGCTTATATAGGAACGAAGTCTTTCTCGGCGTTGAGAATGGATGTAGTCTTCTCGGGAGACTAGCCGAGTGAGTAAGATGTTTCCACACGATATTTCGGCGATCTCAGACTCCGTCGCCATCTTCTGGTGAAGTGCCGGATCCGTCAGAGGGCTGGTTCTTATAGCCTCTGAATGCGCGCGTGGTGGCGTGCGCGTAGCTGGTTGGCTGACTCGGTCGGCGCCTAGGCGGTGGGGTGGGGGTTGGCGCCGGTAGGAGGCAAGCGTGGGCGCAGTTTGTCCGCGGCCGCCGTGCTGTGCACTTCGGCGCGCTGACGACGTATTGCGTTAATGACAGGTGCCCACGCTTCGCTCAGCTGGTATCCACAGTCCCGGTTGACGAAATTGCGCGTGGTGCGAATTTCAACTGCTTCTGTGAGAATACTGTCCCAGAAGTTCCTTGTACGCGCCAATATCCTGGTATTCTCAAAATCGAAGCCATGGCGTTGTTCCAGGCTATGTTCCGCCACCGCCGATTTTTCACTCTGCCCCAGACGCACGTGTCGGGCGTGTTCCAGACATCGCTGGTTAATGCATCGTACCGTCTGGCCTATGTATCTCTTGCCGCATTCGCATGGAATACTGTAAACTCCCGGTGTTCGGAGTGCCAGGTCGTCCTTGGGGGAGCGCAAGATATTCTTCGGCTTCGGTGGCGGCAGGAAGATGGTCTTAATCCCGTTTCTGGCCAGAACTCTGCCAATTCTCGACGTTGTAGGACCGGAGTATGGCAAGAAGGCAATGCGATCCTGTGGCTCGTTCTCGGTATTATTGAGCCTGCGTCTCGGTTCTCGGAATGCCAGTCTGATCTGATGCTCCGAGTACCCGTTGCGCCTGAATGTCTGCCGTAGGTGGTTGACTTCGCCCGGTAGGCTGTCGACATCGCAAATCGCTCGCGCCCTATGTACTACCATGCTCATATTAATCCGAACGACCTGAATTGCACATCGCTAATTCCTCCTGGGACTTATTCAACCCATTATACACATCTACCAAGACAGTACTATACCCGGTAGGTGGTACATTCACGTTACTATCCAAAATTGAGACTCACCCACCTCACAAAAAAACGTGACATATTTAACATATTCGTTATACAAACGAAATATGGATTATATTTCGTTAATAAAAGAGTTGTGCAGACATTGAATGCACTTCATTTTAGTTTTTTAAAACATTCAAGAGAAATTACGTTCCATACAGAACATAAAAAATTACTTTCAAACAAAAAGTTAATTTTGAACAAACGCTAGGTCAGAAGAAAGTAGACATTATACCGATCATCTGTCACTTAAAATAACTAACTATTAATGATAAAATCAATATTTGCGTAGTAAAGATAGTTTTAGGTGAGTGCGTTGACAAATAATTGCAGCTTTTTGAAGTTAGTTAATTTTGCGGTGTGCTATGAAGACATGTTGTTCTTTTACTACTACATTTAAACTTATTTTAGAAACATACGGAAAAAACTTATAACTTAATTACTGTTGTCGGTGACATGAGATGTCGTCAACGCAGTCTGAGTTGACAGTATTTTAGCGTCAAAAAACTTATTTTCACCTACCATTTATAACGAAAGCTGCTTAAGGCGAAATGAAAACTCTTTTTAAAAACAAAACAGATGAGGGTCAGTAGTTGAAGACACAATTTCGCATAGTGTTGTCACCTTTGTGGTTTTAGTGGTGTTTCATAAGCAGGAAAGAACAAAAACTAATACGGCTTTTTCGCTGTAGCAATATTCTGTGGATGGTGCTGTTAAAACTCAAACGACAGGTGAAACGTTGATTTGATGTTCTTACCAAAAACGTAATTGGCAAGTATCCAAGGACAGGCACTAAAACATTTGGTAATTAACGAACTGCTGCGTTTGCTAGCGGACACGTACGAAATCATTAGTTTATTTCGCGATTTATACGCTTCTTGCTACTTGAAGTTATTATAGTATACCAACTTTTCACTCCATTCTGATGTTAATACTACGGTGAACTCTTCCGACAGTAGTCCGTATAGAACCTGCACTGATTTAAGAGGTAAATTGTTACCAGTCAACTGTAACCCAGAATACAACCAGAAGTTTCACAAGTGCGAAAATTTTAGAAGCTCATACTAATCAATAACGAATGTCAATGAACAATTGTTTTATATTTTGTAACTGTTGTTTATGAGACATAAAGTTTGGAGGAATACACAGGAAGCTGGGAACAAGGAAACGTAATGCTGGTCAACACGTGTATAAGAGTTGTTGCCCCTCTACTGCGGTCTTGGTAGGACTCATCAACTAGCTCTTATAGGCGTCACGGGCGCCCGACCGGGAAGCATGGTTGGCTTAGCGCTCGGGTAGTTCCTGGAGCAGACGAGTTCGAGTCCAGCCTCGGACATAAGTGATTTTTATGAACTGTTACGTTTCTTCTTGTGTTTAATCTAACTGTGGATCACCAAAATCACAACATACACCAACTGAGAAGCTAAAATAATGGAGAGGCTTCACCTATCGAATAAACTAATACAAATGCTTTTATTGGTTTTATTTTTTACCAATTCAGTCTTTAAATGTTTTATGTTCTTGAAATGTCACAGGAACGATTATTTACCAAGGATTGGAAAGGAATCCGGCCACGGTATTCAAGTATGAAATTAGACCCCTGTTAGCCTGAAAATTATTTCGTTAATCCTCTGAAAACCAACAACATGGATTTTCTTGACCGTGACATACATAAAATTACTGACAACTATACTTGAAAGTGGACAACCAAAATGTCAGTGCTAACAGGAACTGGTAAAAATTTCAACGATGTCATGAAAAGAAGTGCAGCTTCAAAGGCTTACTTTTAACTTAGAAAGACGATCCAAAGTTTCGCTATGATAGGTAGATCAGCAGTCACTGATTCAGAATGCTATTCATGCATCCTACCAGAAGAAATTGTTCTACTGTCTTCGTTGTATAGGCCTACGTAAGTGACGTTAAAAGCAAAATTGTAGTCAGAATGGATAATCTTCTTGATCATAAAAATCTAACAATTTCCGTCGAATCACTTAAAACAGTTAATGGTGGTTATACTGCGATCTTAACTGTCTCCTGTAGCATGCTTAGTAGTGAAAGGAAATTATTGATTGATATTCACCAATCTAATCTATGTATCAACAAATTTGCTGTCATCACAGCTATAGCAGGATGAAGTTCAAAACTGTGAAGGCATAACAAAGTTTTTAATTGGTTGGGGCTTTACAACCAGCCGATTTCAAGGTCATTAGGGCCTGCAGAGCGCTGGGGAAAGGAACGCCAAGTATCGCAGCCATGGTAATTTGGGAAACACGTCGCGGCATTCGCTTGGAGTAATTTCGGAAAACCATGGAAAATCGAAACAGGACAACCGATCCGGTGATCTAACATGCGACTTTCCGAATTCCATTCTCGAGCGTTAACCACTCACCCAACTTGTTCGGTGACAAAACAACTCCAAAATACCTTCCCAAAGAAGAAACGGTTATACGTGGATCTCACGTTTCATTAAGTCTGAGTAAAGATCTCAGGTAAGTTATCGAATTAATGAAGCTGTTGAGCCAAAAAATAGTGTCAAAATACTAAAATACAACAGCGATGAATGAGGACAAATTTTACGTAAGAATCTGAAATAACTTAATATTTCGAATATTGAAAATTATGTGTCAGCTAAAAAAAGACTCTGCGATCAAGGACGACACTGCAAACTGTTCCAAAATTTTATAGTTTAGCGCTGTTATTCTCTGCAGTTTGGTTTGTAGAACAGCAGTTATAGTTGAAGGAGGAAATTGTGAGTTTACGCTGAGCATTTGACCACTCGGAACTTGCTTTCCATTTAAAACAGAGGGTCTGGCTGGGAGTAATATCATAAAGTCTATAAGCTGAGTAATGATAAAAATCTACATTATCACCTGTTAAAAAAGTTTTCTCACTGAAAGAAAGTTATTATTTGACTTGTGTAATTGCTGCAGATGATTCTTTTCAAACATTTCTAGGGCTTAATTTCAGTGTTATTTCGTTGTATGTGTACTAAGATTTCAGATAAGTCATGATGATGTTTCGCATTGTGGTTGATAACTTCCCTGAGTTTAACAGAATTCATTTTACATAGGCCATATTAAAACTGATTACAACCGTCTGCTTCCGTAAAAGTTTTTAATCGCTATAAAACTAAGTTTTGTGAATAGAAACTTAGAATACGTGGCCACGAACGTGAAAGTAGGTATTTAAATAATCTCCCAGTACGTGGCTTCTCACGAAACGTAGCCCACTTCTGCAAGATTTTAACTCAACTGTCTTGTATTTAGGCAGCATTAGTCAAGCAATATATTTACTGCAACTTGTCAGTTCCTTTCCTCCATTTTTCCATGTGTTTGTTTCATTTTTTTTTAAAAAAATCCTTCTTATTTAACATATGCTGAAGCGTATATCCGTAACAACTTTTCTCAGCAGGTAGAAGAATAAAAAATCCTGTTCCGACGCCATAAGCATATCTGTCGATTTCGCGTGAGACATTGCAAGGAACAGTAGTCATTCCACTAATTTTTATGACAGTCGGGCATGTTAAACGTATTTTTAATTACTAGAAAATCTAAAAATAAAATCGGTCAGAGAGAGAGTTTGCTTCCCATTTTGCGAAATTATTTTTCAAATGGTATACAGAAATCAAACAGAAGAAATGATTTATAAATCTTAGATAAATTGTGAAAAGCTTGATGTGAATTTTAACAACATATTTACTCTCCGAATCGTGAAATTCAGTAAGAAAGGATTAATATAAATTTTTGTCGTAAAAATTTTCTGGAGTAGTATTTAATTTGTTAAAATTACTCATTTAGTTATTTTGTGAAAAATATAAACCGGACGGAAATCGCTATTAGCTCTTCTATAAACAAAAGGAGAAAGTCGTTCAGAATGAATTAACTGATCAGTAGTTTCGTAAATACAGCGAGGAATTAGATTTTTTTCCCCGATTTTTACAAAAACTTAGTAGAAATCGGCAAATAAAAATTTAAACATTTTAAACGTCACTGGTTTCATTTCATCTGTAAAAAGATTATGCCAAGAAAATTTTTCTTGAGTCTGCCAACAAGATCTTTATTATTTTTTCCCATCCCATGTTTTTTCAAAAATTAAAACTAAATTAAGGTTATAAATAATTAAACTCGTTCGCAATCACAAATATTAAAGAACGAATTATTTACCGACGTTGGCCATAAATACAATTCTCTCGGGGTGACAAGCTGAGTGAACAAGAGTTTCCCAACTTCGTTTTTATCGCCGAAATATAGAGTGGAAACTCTTTGTTCACTCCGTTTGTCATGCGAGAGGATGTTCAGATTGATAGACAAAGAAACAAACAGTATAAGTTAGGGCGTTGGCATGTGTTTCTTTAAATGATCTGATCGTTATGTATTATCCATACTGTGTTGAAAAACAAATGTTTGCAGTTATTCAGATAATGGAAACGTGATTACTCGTGGCCATACAGTACGATTTAAAATGTGTTGTGCAATTAAAATGAAAAACAGGAAATAACGTAGAAACAAGCTTCGGCTGGACTTGCTGCACAAAGCAGAAATTATCAACGCAGCAAGCTGTTCGAAGCCTGAATGGACAGCATAGGCACTGTTTACACATTGTGTTTATGACTTTAAGAACTTCCTTTCTCATTGGAACTCGACTGTAAGCTTAATGAGAGATTTCCATCTGCAGTATTCTGACACTGGCTTGAGGTGTTCTGAATGTTAAAACTTTTAGATTTTTATATTTCTTATTGTTGTTGAGACGCATTATAACGTATTTTTGCTGTCAAGTTTATGGAGATAAAACCTACCAGCCTTTCTGCCAGTCGTTCATTGCCTTTTAGCAGACGTCTTTTACTAGGTCCATAGGACTGTCAAATCTATCTATATATATAAAGATGAATGTATGTATGTTTGTTTGTTAGTTTGTTTGTTCTTCATACAAATCCACAGCTTTCATCCGATCTCGATGAAACTTTGCACACTTATCCTTTGAAACAAGGAGAAAAATACTGTCTACATTTGGTTGAAAAATTATCTGTATAAATAATACATGTTGTCTCATAATTTCGAAATGCTACTGAATGGCGATAGACAGACGCGTTGGATATGGACGTCTCTATACTGCCTGCTCCGTGTATCGGTCAGACAGCTCAGTGGTTAAAGCGCTTGCTTACAAATGTTTGGCTGGTGGTCTCCGGTTCAAATCTCCGTGGAGGCTAAGATTTTTAAAAATTGTTTTTGATCGTAAGAGTCACGCCTGGGCCGGATTGAATGTTAAACCGTAGATATCACAAAGTTAGGGGTGCAATGCGAGGCAAATCGTAGGTAGTCTTGCAATGCTGTAGGTGTACACTTTTTTACGTTATAATGATTCTTCAAGGGGTTGTTCGCAGTCAGAGAGAGAGAGAGAGAGAGTGTGTCAGTGTGAACCGCAGTAATAATACTATAAATACGGAAGTAAGTCTCTTTCTTTTTGTTACGTTTTGACGACCAAATGGCTATATCGATGTTGATGGAATTTGACAAGAAAATCTGTATGAAGGGCACAGGACATTTTCTCCGGTATGTTTCGTAGTTGTAGTCACGAAATTTTGAAACCTTATCGAATGGTGACAGAAATATGTTGGAAATTGATTCTCTTCAAGAGACTGGTTCGACGGTAGAATGATATAGTGATAGCATTCCTGTCATATTATGCCGACTCGGTGTTGTTTGGGTCCAATCCTTCGTTACCAACAACTTTCTATATTCAATTCTGGCAAAAAATTCTTAATCCACGCGTACGAAGTCGCGGGTACGAGCTAGTCCTAAATATACCCTACCGGTTGGAAAATATTTTCTCGCTAGCATTTGCAAATAATCCTATCGTTCGTTTCCCTTTTCCATTTTTCCTTTGCCGAAGTGCTATTCTTTGTTCTATTGTTCATTTAAATCCAGGCTAACTTTAAATCCATGATAACACATTATATGAATACCCATTTTAATATAATGCAGTTATTTGACATAAATCCATATCAGTCACTGATATAGTGATTTTTCAGATGATTTGAAAAACATCAAGGATTAAGTTCCCAATACTGACTCTTTAAGCAGTGAATGTGATAGAACTGTTTGTGAGATGGTGAATGTTGGTCTAACAATAAGATGTGGCGATCGATAATAAGACAAAAACTTATTAGAGAGATTTTATGCAGTGTTATTAGGATTTATATTTAGAATTTATTACGAAGTTAGAATAGAAGGTAGAAACACTGCTTACGCATTCGGTTTATTCCGTTAAGAACTTTCCTTCCTCTATCAAATTCGACCGTACAGTTGAAACAACGATTTCCTTCTGCAGCATTCTGATGCCAGGAAGTTCCATATAGGTTGGTTTGTTTACCGACTGGATGAGAAACTCCGCATAGCAGGCTGTATGACCTAGCGGTGAAGGTTCCCGACTACTAACGGTGCGGTCGTTGGTTTGAAACTGTGTTGGGTGATTTTTTTCCCCCTTTCATTTTCAAACCATTCCAACATACCCACTCTTACATATAACGTATGTAATTTTTGTAATAAACAATAGATAAAAATTAACACATCAGACAAATAAACTATTTCTATTAAATCTTGCTGAATAAAATCTTCTCTAACCGAAAGCAATGAGCTATAAAATGAATCATCTCTTAAATTCACTCCTCATAACAAACGATTTCTAGCACACTCATCTCTGGAATTTTCGAAAGAGTGACTATTTTCAAAGAACATACCAGATATAGCTTTTTTTTAGCTTATGGCTATACGCCTCGTCGACGTCGAGGTGACGGACTGGGGTCAAGGGACGGAAGGATTTCGGCCATGGTCTTTAAAACATCCATCCCAGCATTCAACGAGAGTGATTTGGGGAAACCATGGAAAACCCAAATCTGGATGGCCGGACAGGGAGTGAAATCTGTATCCTCCCGAATGCGAGGCCAGAGCGTCACTGCTTATCCCATCACACTCAGTCATTACAATCTGTCACAATGCTTAAAAAACTGCTTCGTCAAAAAAAGGTGATTATATAGAAAAATAGATAATTTTCAACATTTAAAATGATGAATATATTACAGAAAATAAATTTATTTTGTATCTACAATTGGTTTGGACGCCTTACTTTTGGGATTTCCTTCGTACAATAAATATGGATTTCCACTGTATTTTTACATATCAGCCTGATTATTTAAGTTGGATAGTTGAAGACAAACCCATAAACTTTTGAACTAATGTGCTGGTGATAAATTATTTATTTTACGTGTTATAGAGGCCGGTAAGAGGAAATTTAAGATTTATTTCCTCATACAGCGTTGTCAAACTTCCTGCATCGTTGTCAGATTGTCTGCCTTCTAGCAGTGCTGAAGAGCTTTCCGTGTTCAGGGAATAATGTCTCATAGCTAGTAGACGTTATCAAAAGTAGAAACACATTTCCGTTTTCCTCCTGTTTGACGTATTATACCTTTATGGAATTGATTTCTTCCTTTATAACAGTTTGATTCTTTATACAGATTGTCAATAACCATTTAATTACGAAATTTTCTTTCTTTATATATCTTTACTTCGCTTACATGATGGATTGGGCGCTTCTGCCTGCAAGGCGTCGTAGCTCTGTGGTAAGGCTGTGGTGTGATGATCCAACGGTCGTGAGTTCGAGCCAGCTTCAAGTTGTATATTTTTCGTTCTTTATTTCCTTTTCACTTGTTAAAAAATACATAACATATATGTGTAAAACATAAAGTGACTACATATGGGTAATAATTATGTTTTACAGAGAATGGTTTATAAATAATTTCTATTCTCAAACGTCATCAAGACTGAACAAGGAAATACCTGTCATTCTTCCTTAGATTGGCTTTATGAAAGTGCTCTCTGTGTCCATTGGCAAGTGGCAGTTCTATTCGTACCATATAGTTTTCTAGACTCGCCTCTAGCGTGAAAAGATCACAAGCAATGCAGTCACCATACAATTTGTTAAGCAACTATCGTCCTGGAATTATTTACAAACGGGAAAGTGTCGAGGACTATTGTAGTTAAAGAATCACGAATCTGAGCCGCGAAACTGTCTTGGTAAACTGGGCAATATTTTCCTTTGTTTTCTATAAATCCCTGAAAATTAACCCTGTTCTTAATTTAAGAAATTGTAATTGAATGATGCATTTTTAATTTCGCCCAGTTTCAATTTTAAAATAAGTTGGTCCTATCTGGCAGTATTATGGAAGAATTTAAAAACAGCAATAGCACTTATTTATAATCGATTAGAATTTTCGGTTAATGGACAAACACGGGAATAACCATGTTCTACGAGGTAGATTTTTTGTATTATGAAATTACAGAAACAATCACAAAGAGATTATTTCGGAAAAGTTTGTCTGCAAGACAGATTGAATGAAACTGTCTTCCTTAGCTGCGTTGCATACACTTTGCCGAGGAAGAAAGCAGCCAGAGCGCCATGGTCCTGTGTTTAGCGTTCAAGGTTGCTAAACGGACGGTTCTTAGTTCGAATCCAAGTATTTCATATTTTTTTAAATTTATTTTTATTCCCTTTATAAACGTACCGAACCTACACATAGCTTATGCGAAGAATATATCCATGATTCTTTCCTAACTGCGTCAGGGAATATCATACTTGAAACTGAAAGTATCAAATATTTCTTAACCAGCTGTCGACGTAAATATGAACGCTTCTGTGACGTCAACAGTGAAAGAAAGCTACTCGTGATTCTAGCCTCGCCAAAATCACATTGTCTGTCCCTTATCAAACGCACACATATTTCCAGTGGCGGATCCAGGATTTTGGTTTGGGAGGGCCTTGAGCGGTTTTTGACTTTGATTTTCAAAGGGGGGGGAGGGACGAGATCCGACACTGTATGTTTCCAAAATAATTATTTCACTATAGAGCGAACTTAACGATTCAGAAACTAATAATATTTGGTTGGAATTATTTCTGTAAGTCTGTAGGTGCCTTTAATGTTTATGCATTATGTTAATACGTGAGAGGAAATGGCAAAGAGCTAATTATTAGTGGAATAAAAATTAAATTAAACTACCATTGTCACTTATAAAAACGTTTCGTCACCCGTGATAATCGACTCCAAAATCACCTAAGCCTCAAGAATTCAAACAAACACAGTCTACCAGTAAAATAAGTTTGATATTGTCTAACGACCGGAAGAACGAGCGTCGTGGGTGAGTGGTAACGCTCGGGACTTGCATTCGGGAGGAGGCGGCTTCGAATCCCCGATCAGTCATCCAGATATGGGCCATCCATGGCTTCCGCAAATCACTCCAGCCAAATGCTGAGATGATTCTTTTAGAAGACCAGGGCCGAATTCCTGCCCGAGGGTGCGGTAGGAATAGTGTCAAGGATGTCGGCCATGCTCTTTTAAAGGAACCATTCCAGTTTTCATATGGAGTGATTTTGGGAAACCTTTGAAACCCCAAATCTGCATGACCGTTCGAGGATTTCAACCTATGTCCTCCCGAATGTGAGGCCAGAGCGTCACCGCTTTTCTCAATCTTTAAAACAGTGTTAATAAATTAAAGAAAATAATTTAATTCGGTATCTATAAATGCTTAGGAGACCTTACTTTTTGGATTGCCCTCGTACAATTAATGTGTATTCCCACCATATTTTCAATTACCAGCTGTAATTTCCAGCATTCAGTTGTATAATTGTAGTGAAATATATAAAATCTTTTGCCGAATGTGCTGCTCGTGTTAAATTATTACGTGTATTATTATCGCGTTATAAAGGTATTCTTCTTGGTGGAAGGAAGTAGGAAAGTTAAGACTATTTCCCGGTACGACGTAGCAATACTGACTGTTTACAACGTTGCCACGTCTTCTGATTACTGGCAGTGGTGTAGAAATTTTCCTATACAAGGAATCGTGTCTCATAGCTGGACGGTGTGAAGAGAACAGACACATTGGCGAAATGAAAAAATATTTTTCTTCCAGTTTGATCTAGAATATTTTTTTTGTTAGCTCATGCGCGACATTGGCGGTAAAATGTGGCCCATGAGCTAATAATTATTTTGGAAACATACAGTGTCGGATCTCGTCCCTCCCCCCCCCCCCCTGAAAATCAAAGTCAAAAACCGCTCAAGGCCCTCCCAAACCAAAATCCTGGATCCGCCACTGGAAATATGTGTGTTTGATAAGGGACAGACAATGTGATTTTGGCGAGGCTAGAATCACGAGTAGCTTTCTTTCACTGTTGACGTCACAGAAGCGTTCATATTTACGTCGACAGCTGGTTAAGAAATATTTGATACTTTCAGTTTCAAGTATGATATTCCCTGACGCAGTTAGGAAAGAATCATGGATATATTCTTCGCATAAGCTATGTGTAGGTTCGGTACGTTTATAAAGGGAATAAAAATAAATTTAAAAAAATATGAAATACTTGGATTCGAACTAAGAACCGTCCGTTTAGCAACCTTGAACGCTAAACACAGGACCATGGCGCTCTGGCTGCTTTCTTCCTCGGCAAAGTGTATGCAACGCAGCTAAGGAAGACAGTTTCATTCAATCTGTCTTGCAGACAAACTTTTCCGAAATAATCTCTTTGTGATTGTTTCTGTAATTTCATAATACAAAAAATCTACCTCGTAGAACATGGTTATTCCCGTGTTTGTCCATTAACCGAAAATTCTAATCGATTATAAATAAGTGCTATTGCTGTTTTTAAATTCTTCCATAATACTGCCAGATAGGACCAACTTATTTTAAAATTGAAACTGGGCGAAATTAAAAATGCATCATTCAATTACAATTTCTTAAATTAAGAACAGGGTTAATTTTTAGGGATTTATAGAAAACAAAGGAAAATATTGCCCAGTTTACCAAGACAGTTTCGCGGCTCAGATTCGTGATTCTTTAACTACAATAGTCCTCGACACTTTCCCGTTTGTAAATAATTCCAGGACGATAGTTGCTTAACAAATTGTATGGTGACTGCATTGCTTGTGATCTTTTCACGCTAGAGGCGAGTCTAGAAAACTATATGGTACGAATGGAACTGCCACTTGCCAATGGACACAGAGAGCACTTTCATAAAGCCAATCTAAGGAAGAATGACAGGTATTTCCTTGTTCAGTCTTGATGACGTTTGAGAATAGAAATTATTTATAAACCATTCTCTGTAAAACATAATTATTACCCATATGTAGTCACTTTATGTTTTACACATATATGTTATGTATTTTTTAACAAGTGAAAAGGAAATAAAGAACGAAAAATATACAACTTGAAGTTGGCTCGAACTCACGACCGTTGGATCATCACACCACAGCCTTACCACAGAGCTACGACGCCTTGCAGGCAGAAGCGCCCAATCCATCATGTAAGCGAAGTAAAGATATATAAACAAAGAAAATTTCGTAATTAAATGGTTATTGACAATCTGTATAAAGAATCAAACTGTTATAAAGGAAGAAATCAATTCCATAAAGGTAGAATACGTCAAACAGGAGGAAAACGGAAATGTGTTTCTACTTTTGATAACGTCTACTAGCTATGAGACATTATTCCCTGAACACGGAAAGCTCTTCAGCACTGCTAGAAGGCAGACAATCTGACAACGATGCAGGAAGTTTGACAACGCTGTATGAGGAAATAAATCTTAAATTTCCTCTTTCCGGCCTCTATAACACGTAAAATAAATAATTTATCACCAGCACATTAGTTCAAAAGTTTATGGGTTTGTCTTCAACTATCCAACTTAAATAATCAGGCTGATATGTAAAAATACAGTGGAAATCCATATTTATTGTACGAAGGAAATCCCAAAAGTAAGGCGTCCAAACCAATTGTAGATACAAAATAAATTTATTTTCTGTAATATATTCATCATTTTAAATGTTGAAAATTATATATTTTTCTATATAATCACCTTTTTTGACGAAGCAGTTTTTTAAGCATTGTGACAGATTGTAATGACTGAGTGTGATGGGATAAGCAGTGACGCTCTGGCCTCGCATTCGGGAGGATACAGATTTCACTCCCTGTCCGGCCATCCAGATTTGTGTTTTCCCTGGTTTCCCCAAATCACTCTCCTTGAGTGCTGGGATGGATGTTTTTAAAGACCATGGCCGAAATCCTTCCGTCCCTTGACCCCAGTCCGTCACCTCGACGTCGACGAGGCGTATAGCCATAAGCTAAAAAAAAAGTATATCTGGTATGTTCTTTGACAATAGTCACTCTTTCGAAAATTCCAGAGATGAGTGTGCTAGAAATCGTTTGTTATGAGGAGTGAATTTAAGAGATGATTCATTTTATTGCTCATTGCTTTCGGTTAGAGAAGATTTTATTCAGCAAGATTTAATAGAAATAGTTTATTTGTCTGATGTGTTAATTTTTATCTACTGTTTATTACAAAAATTACATACGTTATATGTAAGAGTGGGTATGTTGGAATGGTTTGAAAATGAAAGGGGGAAAAAAATCACCCAACACAGTTTCAAACCTTCACCGCTAGGTCATACAGCCTGCTATGCGGAGTTTCTCATCCAGTCGGTAAACAAACCAACCTATATGGAACTTCCTGGCATCAGAATGCTGCAGAAGGAAATCGTTGTTTCAACTGTACGGTCGAATTTGATAGAGGAAGGAAAGTTCTTAACGGAATAAACCGAATGCGTAAGCAGTGTTTCTACCTTCTATTCTAACTTCGTAATAAATTCTAAATATAAATCCTAATAACACTGCATAAAATCTCTCTAATAAGTTTTTGTCTTATTATCGATCGCCACATCTTATTGTTAGACCAACATTCACCATCTCACAAACAGTTCTATCACATTCACTGCTTATAAGAGTCAGTATTGGGAACTTAATCCTTGATGTTTTTCAAATCATCTGAAAAATCACTATATCAGTGACTGATATGGATTTATGTCAAATTACTGCATTATATTAAAATGGGTATTTATATAATGTGTTATCATGGATTTAAAGTTAGCCTGGATTTAAATGAACAATAGAACAAAGAATAGCACTTCGGCAAAGGAAAAATGGAAAAGGGAAACGAACGATAGGATTATTTGCAAATGCTAGCGAGAAAATATTTTCCAACCGGTAGGGTATATTTAGGACTAGCTCGTACCCGCGACTTCGTACGCGTGGATTACGAATTTTTTGCCAGAATTGAATATAGAAAGTTGTTGGTAACGAAGGATTGGACCCAAACAACACCGAGTCGGCATAATATGACAGGAATGCTATCACTATATCATTCTACCGTCGAACCAGTCTCTTGAAGAGAATCAATTTCCAACATATTTCTGTCACCATTCGATAAGGTTTCAAAATTTCGTGACTGCAACTACGAAACATACCGGAGAAAATGTCCTGTGCCCATCATACAGATTTTCTTGTCAAATTCCATCAACATCGATATAGCCATTTGGTCGTCAAAACGTAACAAAAAGAAAGAGACTTACTTCCGTATTTATAGTATTATTACTGCGGTTCACACTGACACTCTCTCTCTCTCTCTCTCTCTGACTGCGAACAACCCCTTGAAGAATCATTATAACGTAAAAAAGTGTACACCTACAGCATTGCAAGACTACCTACGATTTGCCTCGCATTGCACCCCTAACTTTGTGATATCTACGGTTTAACATTCAATCCGGCCCAGGCGTGACTCTTAAGATCAAAAACAATTTTTAAAAATCTTAGCCTCCACTGAGTTTTGAACCGGAGACCACCAGCCAAACATTTGTAAGCAAGCGCTTTAACCACTGAGCTGTCTGACCGATACACGGAGCAGGCAGTATAGAGACGTCCATATCCAACGCGTCTGTCTATCGCCATTCAGTAGCATTTCGAAATTATGAGACAACATGTATTATTTATACAGATAATTTTTCAACCAAATGTAGACAGTATTTTTCCCCTTGTTTCAAAGGATAAGTGTGCAAAGTTTCATCGAGATCGGATGAAAGCTGTGGATTTGTATGAAGAACAAACAAACTAACAAACAAACATACATACATTCATCTTTATATATATAGATAGATTTGACAGTCCTATGGACCTAGTAAAAGACGTCTGCTAAAAGGCAATGAACGACTGGCAGAAAGGCTGGTAGGTTTTATCTCCATAAACTTGACAGCAAAAATACGTTATAATGCGTCTCAACAACAAAATAGTAAGAAATATACAAATATAAAAGTTTTAACATTCAGAACACCTCAAGCCAGTGTCAGAATACTGCAGATGGAAATCTCTCATTAAGCTTACAGTCGAGTTCCAATGAGAAAGGAAGTTCTTAAAGTCATAAACACAATGTGTATGCTGTCCATTCAGGCTTCGAACAGCTTGCTGCGTTGATAATTTCTGCTTTGTGCAGCAAGTCCAGCCGAAGCTTGTTTCTACGTTATTTCCTGTTTTTCATTTTAATTGCACAACACATTTTAAATCGTACTGTATGGCCACGAGTAATCACGTTTCCATTATCTGAATAACTGCAAACATTTGTTTTTCAACACACTATGGATAATACATAACGATCAGATCATTTAAAGAAACACATGCCAACGCCCTAACTTATACTGTTTGTTTCTTTGTCTATCAATCTGAACATCCTCTCGCATGACAAACGGAGTGAACAAAGAGTTTCCACTCTATATTTCGGCGATAAAAACGAAGTTGGGAAACTCTTGTTCACTCAGCTTGTCACCCCAGAGAATTGTATTTATGGCCAACGTCGGTAAATAATTCGTTCTTTAATATTTGTGATTGCGAACGAGTTTAATTATTTATAACCTTAATTTAGTTTTAATTTTTGAAAAACATGGGATGGGAAGAAATAATAAAGATCTTGTTGGCAGACTCAAGAAAAATTTTCTTGGCATAATCTTTTTACAGATGAAATGAAACCAGTGACGTTTAAAATGTTTAAATTTTTATTTGCCGATTTCTACTAAGTTTTTGTAAAAATCGGGAAAAAATCTAATTCCTCGCTGTATTTACGAAACTACTGATCAGTTAATTCATTCTGAACGACTTTCTCCTTTTGTTTATAGAAGAGCTAATAGCGATTTCCGTCCGGTTTATATTTTTCACAAAATAACTAAATCAGTAATTTTAACAAATTAAATACTACTCCAGAAAATTTTTACGACAAAAATTTATATTAATCCTTTCTTACTGAATTTCACGATTCGGAGAGTAAATATGTTGTTAAAATTCACATCAAGCTTTTCACAATTTATCTAAGATTTATAAATCATTTCTTCTGTTTGATTTCTGTATACCATTTGAAAAATAATTTCGCAAAATGGGAAGCAAACTCTCTCTCTGACCGATTTACGTTTAAATGCCCGACTGTCATAAAAATTAGTGGAATGACTACTGTTCCTTGCAATGTCTCACGCGAAATCGACAGATATGCTTATGGCGTCGGAACAGGATTTTTTATTCTTCTACCTGCTGAGAAAAGTTGTTACGGATATACGCATCAGCATATGTTAAATAAGATCGATTTAAAAAAAAAATGAAACAAACACATGGAAAAATGGAGGAAAGGAACTGACAAGTTGCAGTAAATATATTGCTTGACTAATGCTGTCTAAATACAAGACAGTTGAGTTAAAATCTTGCAGAAGTGGGCTACGTTTCGTGAGAAGCCACGTACTGGGAGATTATTTAAATACCTACTTTCACGTTCGTGGCCACGTATTCTAAGTTTCTATTCACAAAACTTAGTTTTATAGCGATTAAAAACTTTTACGGAAGCAGACGGTTGTAATCAGTTTTAATATGGCCTATATAAAATGAATTCTGTTAAACTCAGGGAAGTTATCAACCACAATGCGAAACATCATCATGACTTATCTGAAATCTTAGTACACATACAACGAAATAACACTGAAATTAAGCCCTAGAAATGTTTGAAAAGAATCATCTGCAGCAATTACACAAGTCAAATAATAACTTTCTTTCAGTGAGAAAACTTTTTTAAACAGGTGATAATGTAGATTTTTATCATTACTCAGCTTATAGACTTTATGATATTACTCCCAGCCAGACCCTCTGTTTTAAATGGAAAGCAAGTTCCGAGTGGTCAAATGCTCAGCGTAAACTCACAATTTCCTCCTTCAACTATAACTGCTGTTCTACAAACCAACTGCAGAGAATAACAGCGCTAAACTATAAAATTTTGGAACAGTTTGCAGTGTCGTCCTTGATCGCAGAGTCTTTTTTTTAGCTGACACATAATTTTCAATATTCGAAATATTAAGTTATTTCAGATTCTTACGTAAAATTTGTCCTCATTCATCGCTGTTGTATTTTAGTATTTTGACACTATTTTTTGGCTCAACAGCTTCATTAATTCGATAACTTACCTGAGATCTTTACTCAGACTTAATGAAACGTGAGATCCACGTATAACCGTTTCTTCTTTGGGAAGGTATTTTGGAGTTGTTTTGTCACCGAACAAGTTGGGTGAGTGGTTAACGCTCGAGAATGGAATTCGGAAAGTCGCATGTTAGATCACCGGATCGGTTGTCCTGGTTTCGATTTTCCATGGTTTTCCGAAATTACTCCAAGCGAATGCCGCGACGTGTTTCCCAAATTACCATGGCTGCGATACTTGGCGTTCCTTTCCCCAGCGCTCTGCAGGCCCTAATGACCTTGAAATCGGCTGGTTGTAAAGCCCCAACCAATTAAAAACTTTGTTATGCCTTCACAGTTTTGAAGCTTCATCCTGCTATAGCTGTGATGACAGCAAATTTGTTGATACATAGATTAGATTGGTGAATATCAATCAATAATTTCCTTCCACTACTAAGCATGCTACAGGAGACAGTTAAGATCGCAGTATTAACCACCATTAACTGTTTTAAGTGATTCGACGGAAATTGTTAGATTTTTATGATCAAGAAGATTATCCATTCTGACTACAATTTTGCTTTTAACGTCACTTACGTAGGCCTATACAACGAAGACAGTAGAACAATTTCTTCTGGTAGGATGCATGAATAGCATTCTGAATCAGTGACTGCTACGATAACTACCTTTATCATAGCGAAACTTTGGATCGTCTTTCTATCTAAGTTAAAAGTAAAGCCTTTGAAGCTGCACTTCTTTTCATGAAATCGTTGAAATTTTTACCAGTTCTGTTAGCACTGACATTTTGGTTGTCCACTTTCAAGTATATTTGTCAGTAATTTTATGTATGTCACGGTCAAGAAAATCCATGTTTTGGTTTTCAGAGGATTAACGAAATAATTTCAGGCTAACAGGGGTCTAATTCATACTTGAATACCGTGGCCGGATTCCTTTCCAATCCTTGGTAAATAATCGTTCCTGTGACATTTCAAGAACATAAAAACATTTAAAGACTGAATTGGTAAAAAATAAACCAATAAAGCATTTGTATTAGTTTATCGATAGGTGAATCCTCTCCATTATTTTAGCTTCTCAGTTGGTGTATGTTGTGATTTTGGTGATCCACAGTAGATTAAACACAAGAAGAACGTAACAGTTCATAAAAATCACTTATGTCCGAGGCTGGACTCGAACCGTCTGCTCCAGGAACTACCCGAGCGCTAGCCACCATGCTTCCCGGTCGGCGCCCGTGACGCCTATAAGAGCTAGTTGATGAGTCCTACCAAGACCGCAGTAGAGGGGGCAACAACTCTTATACACGTGTTGACCAGCATTACGTTTCCTTGTTCCCAGCTTCCTGTGTATTCCTCCAAACTTTATGTCTCATAAACAACAGTTACAAAATATAAAAACAATTGTTCATTGACATTCGTTATTGATTAGTATGAGCTTCTAAAATTTTCGCACTTGTGAAACTTCTGGTTGTATTCTGGGTTATCAGTTGACTGGTAACAATTATACCTCTTAAATCAGTGCAGGTTCTATACGGACTACTGTCGGAAGAGTTCACCGTAGTATTAACATCAGAATGGAGTGAAAAGTTGGTATACTATAATAACTTCAAGTAGCAAGAAGCGTATAAATCGCGAAATAAACTAATGATTTCGTACGTGTCCGCTAGCAAACGCAGCAGTTCATTAATTACCAAATGTTTTAAGTGCCTGTCCTTGGATACTTGCCAATTACGTTTTTGGTAAGGACATCAAATCAACGTTTCACCTGTCGTTTGAGTTTTAACAGCACCATCCACAGAATATTGCTACAGCGAAAAAGCCGTATTAGTTTTTGTTCTTTCCCTGCTTATGAAACACCACTAAAACCACAAAGGTGACAACACTATGCGAAATTGTGTCTTCAACTACTGAACCCTCATCTTGTTTTGTTTTAAAAAGAGTTTTCATTTCGCCTTAAGCAGCTTTCGTTATAAATGGTAGGTGAAAATAAGTTTTTTGACGCTAAAATACTGTCAACTCTGCGTTGACGACATCTCATGTCACCAACAACAGTAATTAAGTTATAAGTTTTTCCGTATGTTTCTAAAATAAGTTTAAATGTAGTAGTAAAAGAACAACATGTCTTCATAGCACACCGCAAAATTAACTAACTTCAAAAAGCTGCAATTATTTGTCAACGCACTCACCTAAAACTATCTTTACACGCAAATATTGATTTTATCATTAATAGTTAGTTATTTTAAGTGACAGATGATCGGTATAATGTCATACTTTCTTCTGACCCTAGCGTTTGTTCAAAATTAACTTTTTGTTTGAAAGCGGTAATTTTTTATGTTCTGTATGGAAACGTAATTTCTCTTGAATGTTTTAAAAAGCTAAAATGAAATGCATTCAATGTCTGCACAACTCTTTTATTAACGAAATATAATCCATATTTCCGTTTGTATAACGAATATGTCACGTTTTTTGTGAGGTGGGTGAGTCTCAATTTTGGATAGTAACGTGAATGTACCACCTACCGGGTATAGTACTGTCTTGGTAGATGTGTATAATGGGTTGAATAAGTCCCAGGAGGAATTGTAGCGATGTGCAATTCAGGTCGTTCGGATTAATATGAGCATGGTAGTACATAGGGCGCGAGCGATTTGCGATGTCGACAGCCTACCGGGCGAAGTCAACCACCTACGGCAGACATTCAGGCGCAACGGGTACTCGGAGCATCAGATCAGACTGGCATTCCGAGAACCGAGACGCAGGCTCAATAATACCGAGAACGAGCCACAGGATCGCATTGCCTTCTTGCCATACTCCGGTCCTACAACGTCGAGAATTGGCAGAGTTCTGGCCAGAAACGGGATTAAGACCATCTTCCTGCCGCCACCGAAGCCGAAGAATATCTTGCGCTCCCCCAAGGACGACCTGGCACTCCGAACACCGGGAGTTTACAGTATTCCATGCGAATGCGGCAAGAGATACATAGGCCAGACGGTACGATGCATTAACCAGCGATGTCTGGAACACGCCCGACACGTGCGTCTGGGGCAGAGTGAAAAATCGGCGGTGGCGGAACATAGCCTGGAACAACGCCATGGCTTCGATTTTGAGAATACCAGGATATTGGCGCGTACAAGGAACTTCTGGGACAGTATTCTCACAGAAGCAGTTGAAATTCGCACCACGCGCAATTTCGTCAACCGGGACTGTGGATACCAGCTGAGCGAAGCGTGGGCACCTGTCATTAACGCAATACGTCGTCAGCGCGCCGAAGTGCACAGCACGGCGGCCGCGGACAAACTGCGCCCACGCTTGCCTCCTACCGGCGCCAACCCCCACCCCACCGCCTAGGCGCCGACCGAGTCAGCCAACCAGCTACGCGCACGCCACCACGCGCGCATTCAGAGGCTATAAGAACCAGCCCTCTGACGGATCCGGCACTTCACCAGAAGATGGCGACGGAGTCTGAGATCGCCGAAATATCGTGTGGAAACATCTTACTCACTCGGCTAGTCTCCCGAGAAGACTACATCCATTCTCAACGCCGAGAAAGACTTCGTTCCTATATAAGCCGTATATTACGAACGCTAGTATAGTAAATATGTATATACTTATTTACTGTGGATATAATATATTACTGTTTGAGAAAAATTTTATGGTTGTATCCCGACACTCTTTACATATACTAAATTGATTTTCAAGCCCTATTTAGACTCATATACTGGAGAATAAAGCAGTTCTGTAGTTAGCACCAAAAAAGGTTCAAGAATTTTTCACTGCCGGACATTATTAAAAGTAGAAAATTGTGAGTTTCTGTACACAATCAAATGTGAAAAGTTATTCATAATCTCAAATAGGTTACTGCCTACAACATTAGTTTTGTTGGCCTTTTGGCAGGAATACTGTTATTCTAACATGTTGGATTAATACCTGGAACTAGTGAGACGTTATAACTATCTGATTTTTTTTACGAATTTTAGATATATATTTCTCTTTTTGTTTGGTTTTTATTGTATTAGTAACGCTGCAATTTAAAATACAGAATTGTAACAACTTAATGTAATACGTGTATGTACGTTACATGAATGTATAATGATGTTAATGAGTTATTTGGTTGTGAATTTTTCATGTAATCATTGGCCCTGATAGAAGAACGACTGGCGTTAAAATCATCACTCACCAACCAATCTGTGATTTACAGAAGCACTGATATGAATTCAAGAAGCTCTCTGCGTCCCATTTAAATAAACATCTATTTTAATGTCTTTCCATGTCTTTCAATGATAAGTAATGTATACCATTATAATTACGTACATAGTTCTGAGAATGGCTTTATGGTCACGAACACAATTAACAATAGTAATAATTGGAACTATTATCCGATATTATAGTCTTGAGATGATATTCGGAAAGATACGGGTACAAAATTCTTTGTCTAGCAAATTCCATGATATCAAAGAAATAAAAGCGCCTCTGTGACAAAACCTGGCAGCCAGCTGCGGCTGACACCGGCTCGCCTCCCGTCGCGTGCGCCGAGTGTGACTTGATTTATGACCAACTGTTGCTCGTGACTGGCAGCAGAGGTCACAACTTGTTGGAAGGCGGGGCTGGTGACAAAAGCCGAGCGGAGTGCCCGCTGACGTCAACAGTGGCCTACACGAAACTCCAGCGACGAGGCTCTTCCCGCCTCTGCACAGTGGCACAAGCCGACCACGACGAACCAGTCTCACTCCTGAACAGAACACATCTCGAGATTGTACTTGCTCATAATGATCGATGAGACTTTAAAATGTTTATCCGCTCCGTCGTATAGAGTTACATTATTCACTGTCTTAGCGTTTGTGATAAAGAATAAAGGCATCTGTTCTCATGCATGGTGTTTCGAGCGTATGATTGGTTTAGTTAATTTAATTGTAGATCAAGTGTAGCCAATTATGAGGTTTTATTTTACACGGATACTCTGTCGTCAGTTTTGAGAGTTTGATTAATTAATCTGGCAGGGTCGCCAGTTACCACGGGTTAATTTGATAAATTAGCAACGCCAGCTCAAGAAGAACCACCGCTAGGTATCATATTTTAATGTTTCCAATCAAAAGAAAATAGCAGCATGTTGTAGACAAAACTTAAAACCGTACGTAAGACATAGTTGGTCAAGATAATCGTATCAGTAGCTATTGATACTGATTAATTAAAAACACTGTTCCGAAACAGTCAATTTATTTCATAAAACTGCGTCATCCATCAAATCGTAAATCCCCCAATGTGTTTACAATAATCATTCGATAATACTCATTAATAATAACAGATTGCTGTGCGTTTTCGGCTTCTATAATCATCATACATACAATGCTATTAATATATATCCATAATACAAAGATCTGTGGCTCTTACATCCGTATTTTGAGATGTACATTGCACTACTCTCTCAACAAGCAATGATCTATACTATTTACAGGTACTAAATTCAGCAACTCCAAAGACAACACACACTACTGGCTGTGGAATCTTACCACACAAATAGTGAGAACACATACATCGATACAGGTTTTTTTTTAAATTGATATATGAAGCTGATTAAACAAATGATATGATTATTGTCGGAGTTGATTAAATTTACTGCTCATTATAGGTTTTTTGTTTATGGATTTACGCCTCGTTGACTCTGAGGTCAATAGATGAGACAAAGCACTAGAGGCAAGGTACGGTAGAGGATTCAGTCATGTTCTTCGGAAGGAATCATTCCAACATTCGCCCCGAGTGATTTCGGGAAGAAGGCCATGGCCGAATTCCCTCCCATTCCTTGCATCCATTCCTTTCCCGCCTCTAATGACCACGACGAAGCGTAAAGCCATAAAAAAAAGAATAGATTTCGTCAAAGAATGGAAAACCGAAACCTGGCTGGCCGGACAGCGATTCGAA
>CM061919.1:46143746-46161779 GCA_031002005.1 Vandiemenella viatica | reverse complement strand
CTAAAAAAGCTATATCTGGTATGTTCTTTGAAAATAGTCACTCTTTCGAAAATTCCAGAGATGAGTGTGCTAGAAATCGTTTGTTATGAGGAGTGAATTTAAGAGATGATTCATTTTATAGCTCATTGCTTTCGGTTAGAGAAGATTTTATTCAGCAAGATTTAATAGAAATAGTTTATTTGTCTGATGAGTTAATTTTTATCTATTGTTTATTACAAAAATTTCATACGTTATACGTAAGAGTGGGTATGTTGGAATGGTTTGAAAATGAAAGGGGGAAAAAAATCACCCAACACAGTTTCAAACCAACGACCGCACCGTTAGTAGTCGGGAACCTTCACCGCTAGGTCATACAGCCTGCTATGCGGAGTTTCTCATCCAGTCGGTAAACAAACCAACCTATATGGAACTTCCTGGCATCAGAATGCTGCAGAAGGAAATCGTTGTTTCAACTGTACGGTCGAATTTGATAGAGGAAGGAAAGTTCTTAACGGAATAAACCGAATGCGTAAGCAGTGTTTCTACCTTCTATTCTAACTTCGTAATAAATTCTAAATATAAATCCTAATATCACTGCATAAAATCTCTCTAATAAGTTTTTGTCTTATTATCGATCGCCACATCTTATTGTTAGACCAACATTCACCATCTCACAAACAGTTCTATCACATTCACTGCTTAAAGAGTCAGTATTGGGAACTTAATCCTTGATGTTTTTCAAATCATCTGAAAAATCACTATATCAGTGACTGATATGGATTTATGTCAAATAACTGCATTATATTAAAGTGGGTATTCATATAATGTGTTATCATGGATTTAAAGTTAGCCTGGATTTAAATGAACAATAGAACAAGAGAATAGCACTTCGGGCAAAGGAAAAATGGAAAAGGGAAACGAACGATAGGAGTATTTGCAAATGCTAGCGAGAAAATATTTTCCAACCGGTAGGGTATATTTAGGACTAGCTCGTACCCGCGACTTCGTACGCGTGGATTAAGAATTTTTTGCCAGAATTGAATATAGAAAGTTGTTGGTAACGAAGGATTGGACCCAAACAACACCGAGTCGGCATAATATGACAGGAATGCTATCACTATATCATTCTACCGTCGAACCAGTCTCTTGAAGAGAATCAATTTCCAACATATTTCTGTCACCATTCGATAAGGTTTCAAAATTTCGTGACTACAACTACGAAACATACCGGAGAAAATGTCCTGTGCCCTTCATACAGATTTTCTTGTCAAATTCCATCAACATCGATATAGCCATTTGGTCGTCAAAACGTAACAAAAAGAAAGAGACTTACTTCCGTATTTATAGTATTATTACTGCGGTTCACACTGACACACTCTCTCTCTCTCTCTCTGACTGCGAACAACCCCTTGAAGAATCATTATAACGTAAAAATGTGTACACCTACAGCATTGCAAGACTACCTACGATTTGCCTCGCATTGCACCCCTAACTTTGTGATATCTACGGTTTAACATTCAATCCGGCCCAGGCGTGACTCTTACGATCAAAAACAATTTTTAAAAATCTTAGCCTCCACGGAGATTTGAACCGGAGACCACCAGCCAAACATTTGTAAGCAAGCGCTTTAACCACTGAGCTGTCTGACCGATACACGGAGCAGGCAGTATAGAGACGTCCATATCCAACGCGTCTGTCTATCGCCATTCAGTAGCATTTCGAAATTATGAGACAACATGTATTATTTATACAGATAATTTTTCAACCAAATGTAGACAGTATTTTTCTCCTTGTTTCAAAGGATAAGTGTGCAAAGTTTCATCGAGATCGGATGAAAGCTGTGGATTTGTATGAAGAACAAACAAACTAACAACAAACATACATACATTCATCTTTATATATATAGATAGATTTGACAGTCCTATGGACCTAGTAAAAGACGTCTGCTAAAAGGCAATGAACGACTGGCAGAAAGGCTGGTAGGTTTTATCTCCATAAACTTGACAGCAAAAATACGTTATAATGCGTCTCAACAACAATAAGAAATATAAAAATCTAAAAGTTTTAACATTCAGAACACCTCAAGCCAGTGTCAGAATACTGCAGATGGAAATCTCTCATTAAGCTTACAGTCGAGTTCCAATGAGAAAGGAAGTTCTTAAAGTCATAAACACAATGTGTAAACAGTGCCTTATGCTGTCCATTCAAGGCTTCGAACAGCTTGCTGCGTTGATAATTTCTGCTTTGTGCAGCAAGTCCAGCCGAAGCTTGTTTCTACGTTATTTCCATGTTTTTCATTTTAATTGCACAACACATTTTAAATCGTACTGTATGGCCACGAGTAATCACTTTCCATTATCTGAATAACTGCAAACATTTGTTTTTCAACACAGTATGGATAATACATAACGATCAGATCAATTTAAAGAAACACATGCCAACGCCCTAACTTATACTGTTTGTTTCTTTGTCTATCAATCTGAACCCTTAAACTTTGATATAATAATCCTCTCGCATGACAAACGGAGTGAACAAAGAGTTTCCACTCTATATTTCGGCGATAAAAACGAAGTTGGGAAACTCTTGTTCACTCAGCTTGTCACCCGAGAGAATTGTATTTATGGCCAACGTCGGTAAATAATTCGTTCTTTAATATTTGTGATTGCGAACGAGTTTAATTATTTATAACCTTAATTTAGTTTTAATTTTTTAAAAAACATGGGATGGGAAAAAATAATAAAGATCTTGTTGGCAGACTCAAGAAAAATTTTCTTGGCATAATCTTTTTACAGATGAAATGAAACCAGTGACGTTTAAAATGTTTAAATTTTTATTTGCCGATTTCTACTAAGTTTTTGTAAAAATCGGGAAAAAAATCTAATTCCTCGCTGTATTTACGAAACTACTGATCAGTTAATTCATTCTGAACGACTTTCTCCTTTTGTTTATAGAAGAGCTAATAGCGATTTCCGTCCGGTTTATATTTTCTCACAAAATAACTAAATGAGTAATTTTAACAAATTAAATACTACTCCAGAAAATTTTTACGACAAAAATTTATATTAATCCTTTCTTACTGAATTTCACGATTCGGAGAGTAAATATGTTGTTAAAATTCACATCAAGCTTTTCACAATTTATCTAAGATTTATAAATCATTTCTTCTGTTTGATTTCTGTATACCATTTGAAAAATAATTTCGCAAAATGGAAGCAAACTCTCTCTCTCTTCTTTTATTTTTTTTATTTTTTATTTTTTTTTAAAAAAACCTTTTTTAGTAGTTTGCTTTATGAATGTATATATATTCTGAATTGAAGTTGATACACTATAAATCAAACTAGCAACTGACCGATTTTATTTTAGATTTTCTAGTAATTAAAAATACGTTTTAAATGCCCGACAGTCATAAAAATTAGTGGAATGACTACTGTTCCTTGCAATGTCTCACGCGAAATCGACAGATATGCTTATGGCGTCGGAACAGGATTTTTTATTCTTCTACCTGCTGAGAAAAGTTGTTACGGATATACGCATCAGCATATGTTAAATAAGATGGATTAATAAAAAAAAAATGAAACACACATGGAAAAATGGAGGAAAGGAACTGACAAGTTGCAGTAAATATATTGCTTAACTAATGCTGCCTAAATACAAGACAGTTGAGTTAAAATCTTGCAGAAGTGGGCTACGTTTCGTGAGAAGCCACGTACTGGGAGATTATTTAAATACCTACTTTCACGTTCGTGGCCACGTATTCTAAGTTTCTATTCACAAAACTTAGTTTTATAGCGATTAAAAACTTTTACGGAAGCAGACGGTTGTAATCAGTTTTAATATGGCCTATGTAAAATGAATTCTGTTAAACTCAGGGAAGTTATCAACCACAATGCGAAACATCATCATGACTTATCTGAAATCTTAGTACACATACAACGAAATAACACTGAAATTAAGCCCTAGAAATGTTTGAAAAGAATCATCTGCAGCAATTACACAAGTCAAATAATAACTTTCTTTCAGTGAGAAAACTTTTTTAAACAGGTGATAATGTAGATTTTTATCATTACTCAGCTTATAGACTTTATGATATTACTCCCAGCCAGACCCTCTGTTTTAAATGGAAAGCAAGTTCCGAGTGGTCAAATGCTCAGCGTTAACTCACAATTTCCTCCTTCAACTATAACTGCTGTTCTACAAACCAACTGCAGAGAATAACAGCGCTAAACTATAAAATTTTGGAACAGTTTGCAGTGTCGTCCTTGATCGCAGAGTCATTTTTAACTGACACATAATTTTCTATATTCGAAATATTATTTCAGATTCTTACGTAAAATTTGTCCTCATTCATCGCTGTTGTATTTTAGTATTTTGACACTATTTTTTGGCTCAACAGCTTCATTAATTCGATAACTTACCTGAGATCTTTACTCAGACTTAATGAAACGTGAGATCCACGTATAACCGTTTCTTCTTTGGGAAGGTATTTTGGAGTTGTTTTGTCACCGAACAAGTTGGGTGAGTGGTTAACGCTCGAGAATGGAATTCGGAAAGTCGCATGTTAGATCACCGGATCGGTTGTCCTGGTTTCGGTTTTCCATGGTTTTCCGAAATTACTCCAAGCGAATGCCGCGACGTGTTTCCCAAATTACCATGGCTGCGATACTTGGCGTTCCTTTCCCCAGCGCTCTGCAGGCCCTAATGACCTTGAAATCGGCTGGTTGTAAAGCCCCAACCAATTAAAAACTTTGTTATGCCTTCACAGTTTTGAACTTCATCCTGCTATAGCTGTGATGACAGCAAATTTGTTGATACATAGATTAGATTGGTGAATATCAATCAATAATTTCCTTTCACTACTAAGCATGCTACAGGAGACAGTTAAGATCGCAGTAACAAACCACCATTAACTGTTTTAAGTGATTCGACGGAAATTGTTAGATTTTTATGATCAAGAAGATTATCCATTCTGACTACAATTTTGCTTTTAACGTCACTTACGTAGGCCTATACAACGAAGACAGTAGAACAATTTCTTCTGATAGGATGCATGAATAGCATTCTGAATCAGTGACTGCTGATCTACCTATCATAGCGAAACTTTGGATCGTCTTTCTAAGTTAAAAGTAAGCCTTTGAAGCTGCACTTCTTTTCATGAAATCGTTGAAATTTTTACCAGTTCTGTTAGCACTGACATTTTGGTTGTCCACTTTCAAGTATATTTGTCAGTAATTTTATGTATGTCACGGTCAAGAAAATCCATGTTTTGGTTTTCAGAGGATTAACGAAATAATTTCAGGCTAACAGGGGTCTAATTCATACTTGAATACCGTGGCCGGATTCCTTTCCAATCCTTGGTAAATAATCGTTCCTGTGACATTTCAAGAACATAAAAAACATTTAAAGACTGAATTGGTAAAAAATAAACCAATAAAGCATTTGTATTAGTTTATCGATAGGTGAATCCTCTCCATTATTTTAGCTTCTCAGTTGGTGTAGTGATTTTGGTGATCCACAGTAGATTAAACACAAGAAGAACGTAACAGTTCATAAAAATCACTTATGTCCGAGGCTGGACTCGAACCGTCTGCTCCAGGAACTACCCGAGCGCTAGCCACCATGCTTCCGGGTCGGCGCCCGTGACGCCTATAAGAGCTAGTTGATGAGTCCTACCAAGACCGCAGTAGAGGGGGCAACAACTCTTATACACGTGTTGACCAGCATTACGTTTCCTTGTTCCCAGCTTCCTGTGTATTCCTCCAAACTTTATGTCTCATAAACAACAGTTACAAAATATAAAAACAATTGTTCATTGACATTCGTTATTGATTAGTATGAGCTTCTAAAATTTTCGCACTTGTGAAACTTCTGGTTGTATTCTGGGTTATCAGTTGACTGGTAACAATTATACCTCTTAAATCAGTGCAGGTTCTATACGGACTACTGTCGGAAGAGTTCACCGTAGTATTAACATCAGAATGGAGTGAAAAGTTGGTATACTATAATAACTTCAAGTAGCAAGAAGCGTATAAATCGCGAAATAAACTAATGATTTCGTACGTGTCCGCTAGCAAACGCAGCAGTTCAGTTAATTACCAAATGTTTTAAGTGTCTGTCCTTGGATACTTGCCAATTACGTTTTTGGTAAGGACATCAAATCAACGTTTCACCTGTCGTTTGAGTTTTAACAGCACCATCCACAGAATATTGCTACAGCGAAAAAGCCGTATTAGTTTTTGTTCTTTGCCTGCTTATGAAACACCACTAAAACCACAAAGGTGACAACACTATGCGAAATTGTGTCTTCAACTACTGAACCCTCATCTTGTTTTGTTTTAAAAAGAGTTTTCATTTCGCCTTAAGCAGCTTTCGTTATAAATGGTAGGTGAAAATAAGTTTTTTGACGCTAAAATACTGTCAACTCAGACTGCGTTGACGACATCTCATGTCACCGACAACAGTAATTAAGTTATAAGTTTTTCCGTATGTTTCTAAAATAAGTTTAAATGTAGTAGTAAAAGAACAACATGTCTTCATAGCACACCGCAAAATTAACTAACTTCAAAAAGCTGCAATTATTTGTCAACGCACTCACCTAAAACTATCTTTACACGCAAATATTGATTTTATCATTAATAGTTAGTTATTTTAAGTGACAGATGATCGGTATAATGTCATACTTTCTTCTGACCCTAGCGTTTGTTCAAAATTAACTTTTTGTTTGAAAACGGTAATTTTTTATGTTCTGTATGGAAACGTAATTTCTCTTGAATGTTTTAAAAAGCTAAAATGAAATGCATTCAATGTCTGCACAACTCTTTTATTAACGAAATATAATCCATATTTCCGTTTGTATAACGAATATGTTAAAATATGTCACGTTTTTTTTGTGAGGTGGTTGAGTCTCAATTTTGGATAGTAACGTGAATGTACCACCTACCGGGTATAGTACTGTCTTGGTAGATGTGTATAATGGGTTGAATAAGTCCCAGGAGGAATTGTAGCGATGTGCAATTCAGGTCGTTCGGATTAATATGAGCATGGTAGTACCTTGCATGAACAGCCTCCAACGGAAGATCCAGGAGATGCAATAAAGAAAACGATTAAAGAAAATGCTTTGAACTAGTTTTATATCAACTTCCCTTACAACACATATCTAATGTGACTTTGCAGATAACTATTTCTGACTACATCTCGATCAGAGAATTGTTTACACCTTGGAGTGTATGCACAGGCAGTCGCTGACGATGCTTATTACTATAAAGACAGGCAAAACAAAACAAAATTTACAACGACTTTGTGGTGGCTCACGAAGTTTTATTACAAGAAATATTATACAAAATTAAAGAATTAAATAATAATAATTAGAGTTTTAATATTTAAACTTCACGAATTGTTATCAAATAAGTTACATTTAGTCTGTTGACAAAAAATAATTAGGCACATGTATAAGAAGACGCAATCTTTAAATATTTAAAAACTATCCAATTTATTTAATTTGTTTTTAATCATATACAAAACTTCTCTTTCGAGTTTCTTCCTGTTTTCTACACTTTAACACACTCGAATTTTTAATATTACTAATTCTGTCATATTATTCTATTTAATTCTGGGTCTTCCTAAGTTTTTATCCTCGATAACGCAACATACATTAAACCAACAGAAGTTTCTTTTTCTCCGATATCTACAACAACTTTTTATCCAATGATAAACATTGTGATTTATGAATTGTGATAGCGGAAGCTAATTGTAACTGAACTTGTTTTCTTGAAGAAGATATATTCCCTCTTTTACAAAATTTAGTGGTCGGTGGAATCGGAACACAACCACTGTTTTCATAACTTGAATGAAAATAATTGTCACTAGTAGTATTTGACCAGGCGGACTTAGAATTTCTTCGTAAATAATATCTTCAACACAACATAAAGCTTCATTTACTAATCCTTTTTCGACCGATAAATTAGAGCGTAACGTAACTTTAGATCCAATAGACAAAGTTGTAAATGATTCCAATCTACCCAATAATTGATTTTGCTGCAGAACAATAATTAACAGCTGGAATATAAGCAACAGGTTGACGCATTTTTTAATTTTTGATGATAAATTCTTTTACATCTTTATTTCTTACAAATAGTCTAATTGCATCGTTGAAAAAATTTCGTTCTCGTAACTGAATAGTTTTTAGACCACGTGTCACTAATTTTTCATAGTCTGCAGTTGTACTCTCACCATTCCCAATACGATCAAGTATATCTCGAAATATTTGTTGAGATTCGTTTTGTCGGAATGATACGGATAAGAAACAATATTTTTGAATACTTGATGTGAATGATAATTTTGCTTCTAAGAAAAATTCATTTCCCTGAATTTTATCACTGGAAAGTGGACAATTATTAACAGGCGGTAACTATTTGATATATATATATATATATAAACCAATGCAGCAATTGGTTCACTTTGTTATGGAGGAATAGCTCTTCGTAATAGTTAATCAATTTTCCTCGAAAGTCTGCATCCAGTCATACTAATTTCGTTTATAAACAGAAATTTACACTCATGAATTTCCTCTTGAAATTGAGCAAGTGAATGGTAACTGAGTTACCCAAATTCTTTATTTATTACTATTAAGAGATAAGAATAAGTTTGAAGCATTTATAGTAACAGCAGTAGTGGAATTATTATTAGCCATTTTAAACAATTTTTAACTAAATGTTTATGTAAGGTCATTACAGTAAGGGGAACGTTTGCTTGGAAAAAAACCAAAGAATTTAATTCTGGACTGCATATCGAACCCGCATCCTTATTAAGTGAAGAATCACAGATCGTGTGTAATATGAACCATGAACAGAAGAAAGACTGCGCCAGATGACGAAAATGCCATCATACAAATTCAATTACTTACAAAATTTAAATTACTTTTCTGTTTAGACATTTCCTAAAGTTTTCACTTGCGTTCACCTTCAAACATTTGTACACTAGATGCGGAACGTAAGACCTTATTGTAATGCATATTTATTGTGAGCTAAAAGGAATTTTATACCGAATGCCCTACAATGTACAAAAAATAACAGATACCGTATAGCCAACTGCTCGAACTGATGTGTCCATCGTAGTTTCTGTAACATCAATGATGGTGATAGAAGATTTTAAAAGGTTTCCTGATGAATTACTACCTACAGAAACTTCGTGTGGAACCGCTTTTGTGCAAGAGTATCTCGCCCTATACAAACATTGCTACTTAGTATCTCTACTGGGAGGAGTGACAACTGTATGCTGTGTACTTATGCTCAAGTATATCTTTGTGGTTCATGAACTTGATTCTACAACTAATGCGTTGGTTTGCATATATAATTGATTAATGCTTCCTGGCTTCAATTTATTATTTGAAACCTTGCATTGTTAACAAAAGCAGATAAATATTTTGACATAGGTTTAGCTGTGTCTCGTAAAATGAACGCAATATGTGAAGAAGCAATATACAAGTACAATTCTGTCACCGAGATTGCAGCTTATTTGTTTGGAAGTGTTGCACTCGTAAAATTTAATTGAAGGAGAATCATGGATTAATATAAAAATATGATATAATAATAATCATAGAAAGAGACAGATGGGAATGTAGATCATACTTATGTAAAAAAACGTGATCTTATCAAGGAAGTCAATGCAGCATTAAGATCAATAAAAAGTATAAAACCTCCTGATATACTAACATTGCTTTTGCGGATTGTGAAAGACAGTCGAAAAGTAAGTAGGCAATAACAGAAGATAATACGAAGTAATGGATATCCAAAACATTTAATACAAGTTATCCAGGATATGTTTTAAAATACAGGAATTGTGTTAGATCTGGAATATAAATTGACAGAAGAGATAAATAATTAACCAATGAGTGCGAAAAGGTTGTATTCTCCCTCCAACACCCTTTAGTATACATAATATATGACTTAATTAAGAAATGGAATAAATGTGTCTATCATTGAATAAAAATAAGTAAGAGTGCATGTATGAACATTATGCTATTTAATGACGGTCAATTACCATATATACCATAAATACATATATTAAAGATTAGTAGTAAAGATTACAATTTGCAGTTATCTCGCACAAAAACAAAAATTATGGCACGTGTAGCGGCCATACATCTCGTTACTGTGTAAAATGTAAAAATAAGATTGAAAATATATATAAATATAAATTGTTGATATAAAATACTAATGAGGTATGGAGATTTTTGGAAGAGGATTAATTATTGAAGGAAAGAAAATGGATTGAGATGAACTGAATGAGATGAGTGGGAAATGGGACCTGTAGGGAAATACCGGAATATAAAAAGAATTTGAATTACAAAAAATATGTACCGCTGCGGCCATAGAGAATATAATTGATATTGAAGTTGTGTTATGTTAATTTTTTATAGTTTGAAAAAAGTAATGTTTAGAGCAGAGTAATATATGAAGTGTTGCAGAAAGGTTTCATGGTGTTAGTTTGTTGATTTAAAAGACGATATCACAAGATAATTTAGGGTAAAGGTTTCTTTCAGATAGTAAAAAAGAAAGATAATAAATTATAACCGGATTGGTGGGCGTCGGAATGCGTCTTAGCAAAAAGAAACTGCAAAAAAACCTATTTTGGTAGCAAGTCTTAAGGAATACGACAAGGTAAAAGAAAATATTGTAAATTAATTATAATCATTTTTGAATGATGTGCGCTAGGATTTGAATATTGATGAATTGAAATAAGAAAGATAAATAGTACTAGTGCATTTAGAAGATTTATATATGCCAGAAATACACCGAAAGGGTAGGTTGCACACGGCAAGGCAGTTATCGTATCAGAGTAAAATTTGTGATTAACAATCAGTAAATGGGACAGGTCTCAATCCTTATCTAATTTGGCTGTCAACTAACTTAAAAAAAATAATAAACCGCTTTACGTTTCTTTTTAACATCGAGGTCTTTAGAGACGGGAAAGGATGGGGGGGCAAGGATGGGGGCAAGGAATGGGAAGGAATTCGGTCATGGCCTTTTGAAGGAAGCATCCCGGCATTTGCCTGGAGTGATTTGGGGAAACCAGGGAAAACCCAAATCTGGATGCCCGGACGGGGATTCGAACCACCGTCCTCCCGAATGCGAGGCGAGAACGCTAACCGTTACACCGCCCCGCTCGGTAACTACTTTCAATACTTCTGTGAAACAATTCGACGAACACTGATAGGTGAAGCCCCGAAGGAGACTCAGTTCCAATTTAAAAAAACATTGGCAGTACCGACTCTGATGTATGGCAGGAAAACTTGTGTAAATCAAATGCAATACAAAAATAAAATTCAATATTCTAATATGACGCTGCTAAGATCAGTAAAAAGATATTCCCTGAATGATAGAAGACGGAACCAAGAAATAGTGCAATATTTGAATATCTGTATTTCCTCATTAAATGATAGAATTTCAAAAATAATGAAAAATTCGAAGGGTCACGTTCTAAGTTTGATGAATGATAGATGTCCGAAACTTGCCCTGCAATACCATCCTACAGGGAGGGGACATGAACAGAAAACTGAGGAACTAAAGGAAGTCGGGAAGTGCTACATTTGGATTTCTGGGCAATGTTTCGATTTCTTATCGGGGAATGTAGGATATAGCATGTATATTTCTCTTCGGCGTCTATAATGCTATCTTTTTATAAGTTTGAAAATTGTCGCATTAAATTATTTTTCATAGAAATTTTATTCACATCCATCTGTTACAAATGGAAAGATGCTACTATTTTACTGAGCTATCGCTAACTTAAAACTCTTTCATTATTTATAACTTGGTTTTGTGAGAAATACTGATACCTGTGTACTATTAATCTATATATATAAAACAAAGTCGTGTTAGTGACACTATTTATAACTCAAGAATGGATGTACCGTTTTGGCTGAAAATTGGTACGGAGGTAGCTTAGAACCAGGAGATGGACATAGGATACTTCTTATCCTGTTACACTGCGTTCCCATGTGACGTGACAAGTCACTATAAAACGTGGTGTAACAAAACGCATCTGACTTGGAATAACAAAACGTCAAAGAGAATACAAGTCACTATTAAACGTGTAATAACAAAACTCATATGACTTGGAATAACAAAACGCAAATGACAGCTAAACGTAATTTTGCCTATGGTTAAGCATGGTTGAACGTAAAAATTGGAAGGAAAATAGTAAAAACACCACTTTTCGTGTCCCTCATTCAAAACAAGACAAAGGCGCGTTAGGATTATCTTTGGTATGCCTTCAAGTTGATTAGGCTATATGGATATTGATCTATGCCTGCCTGTGATCAGCGAAAATAATACCACTAAAGTACGTATTACCATTCCTTTCTCCACATGTGGCATTTTCTTGGTTGCCTTTAAATTTTCACTTCTCTCGAAAACCAATTGTGTGTTTATTTGTTCAGTGTGTTTACATTTAGACCCATGCCGCCTATCAGGAAAGTTTCGACTATGAAAATAGAATGCATCAGTTTAAAAGCATGCAATACTAAGATACCTAAAAAGCCAAATCGATTACTGGTATTTTAGTTGAGAAGCGATATGCGGTAGTGTCTGACGATCGAACCACACTTATCCTATTATTTTAAGAATGCAAAGTTCTGGTAAGCCTTGTGTTGATGGGTTCCATTCGTTTTAAAGTATGCTTAGGTAGAATTCGCGATGATTGAATTGGCTGCTAGTCTTACTTTTAAAGTCTATATAAATGAAAATGAATTACCAAATGTGTTTCTAAGCGCAAAACTCGAGAATGGCTCAACCAATTCGGCTAATTTTTTTCCCCATATTTTCGTTAATCCACAAGAAAGGTTCTTATGGAGAGAAAAAACGTAAAAATTGCGAGGAAAATAGTAAAATCAACACTTTTCTTTTCCCATACAAACCAATCAATCAAAACAAAACAAAACAAAGATGCGTTAAGATTATCTGTGGTATGCCTGCAAGTTGATTAAACTGTATGAATTTTAGTCTATGCCTGCCCAAAATAAAGTTCGAAAGGAAAAAGGATTTCCGTGTCATCAACGAAAATAATATTACTGCCAGTCAATCAAAACAAAACAAAGGCGCTTTCTGATTCCTCAGAATTCCACGGCCATCTTTGTTCATGATTAATTGACTTTCGGGTTAAGTCAATTAATCATGAAAAAAGGCGCTTTATGATTATCTTTGGAATTGCAAAATGATTGATCTGAAGAAATGTTTTCAAAACACCTCTTTGGCATGGGTAATGACAAAATCCCCGTATACGTTTTGACTGGCTGCATAACACCCCTGTCAATTTTTTGTTGAACAATTGAACTTAATAAAATAAAAAATCTGCTTATTTATTGCCTCTAAGGCGGAACAGAGTTCGCCGGGTCAGCTAGGAAACAATAATTCTCCATCTACTTGTATGGAAACTCACTCGTAAGTTTTTTTTTTTCCACTATGCAAAAACGATCCACTTCATATCACTTCTCTGCAATGAACCGGATAGTAACAAAAACAAAAAAATCAAATTTCTTTGCCATTTAATGCAGGGGTAACCGAACGTTTGAGAGTTAAAAGACATATAAATTCCATTATCTCCGAGTGATGTTCGTTAAAGGAAGTATCAGATTTAATCAACTATAATAAAGCCTTCTTTCCTTAATTCGTTTTGTATTTTGAATGCCGTAGGTCAAGATAAGCGCGATATTCCCGTAGTCAGTTTCAGGGAACATTGCTGTCAGAAGTTCCGTCCTTGCCTCTGTCGGTTTCTGGTTCTCAGATTATGTCTGGCGCACTCGGCTCGAACTTATCACCTGATTCTGGCAGCTCGCGATGCAAACTTTGTGCAAACAGAAACTTTGGAGACCGTGTTAGGTCTGTGATCGGAATATGCGGTTGGAATGCGCAAGACAGTTGCGTTTAACAGATGAAAATATAAGTTTATCAAAGCCGTCAGAATTCGGCTGTTTTGCAAGTCCAAAAAATTTTCTGTAGTTTAAATTAAATTTTTAGTTGTAGGGCCATTAATAATAATAACAAAAATCAACAGTCTACTTACGAGGCAGCTATGGATGGTCATGTAAAAATGTTTCTCTCTTTCTGTTGAAGTTATGTTGTCGCGTGCCGATTTTATTCCGTCAATAGTAGTTATCCGAATAGTCGTACCCGTGGACTCTGTTAAGCCAACAACTACAGTCCATGTGGCAACATCTTTTTGCACGAACGATCTCCACGACAAATGTAACTTGGTTCCTATTCGCATTATTCTACTCTTACTCTGAAATTACGATAAACATTTTTACTGCAATACGTAACCAACTTTTAAATCGATACTAATTGTGGACTCATTTATTTTAATTCATGAGATTTTCGACGACATATCTAATTGAAACATACTTTATTTTACCCGCGGAACCACGTGCTGTACATTAATTAAATCCCAATCGAGATCCGACAAGTACTTTTTGAGTGAATCGCATTCAACAGAAACTTTATAAATTTTGTTAAATTTCTCGCCCATACGTCATTACATCAAAATTAAATATACCTTGTTTTTTCCGCAACACCATGGGCTATACATTAAGAGAAACAAAATCCGAAAAGTAGTTATTAGTATTAGACAGACAGGCATCTTTTTTAAAAAATGTTTGATTCCTTTTCTGTAGGTTAATAGTAACATTAACATTTGAGATTAAAAAAAAAAAAAAAAAAAATTAAAAAAGAAAAAGAAATAAAATGTCTTAAATGTACAGATTCTTTCCTGGTAACAGTTTCTTTATAAGTATAGATTATTACAGAAACGTTAGGAATGGTGATGACAGTAAGTACCGCTGTATTTATTAGTAAGACACTTTGTTATCAGTATTCTGGTATCCTATACAGAGAACGCGAGATAGATATCTGCTTGTGCCTGCGGTAGCCACACTCCTCTTGCTCGTAAATGGTTCAGCTGAAATGTCAAAGCCTTGATTTAATGTTTCTTTCTTTTTGATTCTTTGGTGTGGAGTTTGTCCTAACATGATCATTTATGCTTAAGATTTTATGGTTGAGTAACTACTCTTAAGACTTATACTTCACTTTGACAGATCAGGTTATTATTATTATTATTCCGCGATTCACTAAAAGTGTGTGGCGGAGGGTGCATTGCACCTATCGAAAAGGGTTATGGTTTGGAAGGGTTATAAGGGATATGGCAGGAGGCGCCCATGGGCTATTGTGAGGAACCATCCCCGCATTCGCGTGGAGTGATCTGGGAAAACCATGGAAAACCCAGATCAGGATGGCTGGAGTGCTTTATCGAAAGCTACTCCTGTTGGATTTTAAGTTTACTCGTCCGGTAAATCCTTTCTATTCCATTCCCTAATCGCTCGTGGGAAAAATGAGTACAGAAATGAATCGGTTCTGGGCCTGATTTCTCTTATCTTATTTCGCGGTCATTTCGAGATATGAATGTTGCTGGTAGCAATATTTGCTGGCTGTCATTCCAAAATACGTCTGTCGTGAATTTTTCAATTAGCTTCCGTCGAGAGCAACGCCTTCGGTGTTCCAGGTCTTCCCAACCTAACTCCTTCAACATCGCACTTACGCTTACCCTCCAAATATATATACCTGTTACGAATCGGGCGGCTCTTCTTTGGACCTTCTCTAAAGCCTCCATTAACCCCTTTTGATGGGGACCCCATACAGAACAACAATACTCTAATTGAGGATGTACTAGTGACTTGTATACAATCGATTTAACTTCCTGAGAGCATTGATTTAAATTACGACCTAGAAATTGGAGCATACGATTTGCTTTTCACATTACATTCTGGATATGCTCATTCCACGACAAATTATTACGAATTGTTACCCCTAGGTATTTAGCGGAATCTACCGTTCTAAGGACAGTGCCATTAATTGTATATTCATAGTTAAATGGTGTCACCTTTTTACTTACACGCATGACTTGGCACTTTTTAGCGTTTAACTCCAACTGCCAATCTTTACACCACGCAATTATTTTCATAATACCGTCTTGTAACAAAGCGCAGTCGTCCTGGGTTTTTATTTCGCGATAAATAATAGCATCATCGGCAAATAATCTTTTCATCCCCCCTATTATGTCGCACAGATCATTGATGTATATGAGAAACAACAGAGGCCCTAACACGCTTCCCTGGGGAACTCAAGACCCCACTTTAGTAAGTGATGAACGCTCACCGTCGACAGCTACACACTGTGTTCTGCCCTTCAGGAAGTCTGCAACCCAGTCGATATTTGTCTAGATATGCCGTAACCGCGAAGTTTCCTAAGTAACCTAGTGTGAGGCACAGTGTCGAAAGCTTTTTTAAAGTCTAATAGAACCAAATCAACCTGGGATTGCTCATCTATAATTCGGCACAAGTCGTGAATTAGAAGTGCAAGTTGTGTTTCGCAGCATCGGCCTTTTCTGAATCCATGTTGATTTGGATTTAAAAGCTCACCTACATCCAAGAACCGCATGACATTTGAATAGATGATGTGTTCTAAAATCCTGCAAAATATTGAAGTTAACGAGATCGGCCTATAATTCTGAGGATCATTAACATTCCAATTTTTAAACACTGGAGTTACGATAGCGGTCTTCCATTCGGCTAGTATTTTTCCTGGATCCAGAGAGACGGTATACAATTTCATCAAATACGGTGCAATTTCCTTTGCGTATCTTGAGTAGAATCTTGTAGGAATACCGTCTAGTCCTGGAGCCTTATTGGTTTTTACATTCATAAGCAGTTTAGTTATTCCCTCGACATCAAGAGCGAGATCATTCATAATTTTGTCGGTACGATTGTTAAATATTGGTATCTACTCTGAGTTTTCTATCGTGAAAGCCTTTTTAAATATATCATTCAAAATTTCTGCTTTCTCTACGCTTGTTTCTGATAATTCACCATTTTCTTTAATCAGCGACGGCATAACCTTACGAGAGCCTCTTATTACTTTGATATACGACCAGAACTTTTTTGGATTAGTAATCAGATCTTCTGATAAATTCCTGGCTTGGAATTCTTTAAACGCATCGCGCATTGCCTTACGCACTTCCGCACGCAACTGGACTAATTTAGCACTATTAGATGAGTCCCCCGATTTTTTCACCGCGGCATGTAAACGCCTTTGCCTCCTGAGCAAACGTTTCACTTCCCTATTGAACCAAGGGAAGTTATTTGTGACCTTAATACACTTCTTAGGAACAAACTGGTTTAAACCGGTCCATATTAGTTCTTTTAAATTAAACCAAAGTTCCTCAACATTTGTATTTAGCGTGTACGTTTCAAAATTCTTCGCAAAGTGATCAACCATACCCGCATCGTTTGCCTTATCGAAGCAAAAACGAGTGTCTCTTTGGCATGCTTCAGACTCAGACTAGAGTTTTACGTTACCACAACCGCCTTGTTATCACTTATACCGTCTTCTATACAAACTTTATCTACAATATCAGGATTGCTAATTAGAAAAAGATCCAGAAGGGACGAGGAATCTTTGTCGCACCGCGTTGGCTCTTCGACCATCTGTTCAAGAGATCTTTCTGCAAATGATTCTAGGAACGTTTCGGTTATTAACCTATCTCTTCCATCCAACCTGAACGTGTATGTGTCCCACCTAACCGACGGTAGGTTAAAGTCACCACCCACGACTAATATATGTCCTTGAAATTTTTTGTAAATGTTATTAAGCGACTCTGTGAAGTATTCCGCGTTAGACAAATCAGAATCCGGAGGTCGATAAAATGACCCGAGTGTGAACTTTAAATTTTTGCCAATTTTTACCTTGACCCATATTAACTCGCAAAAATTTTCCGTTTCAGTTACGACAGAGCAATTAACGGTTTTACTTACGGCCACGAACACACCCCCGCCCATTGAGACAGTTCTGTCCTTCCGAAAAACATTGAAATGAGGGCGAAATACTTCGCTAGATTCAACTTTAGGCGTCAACCAGCTCTCGGTTCCTAGTATTATATCGACATCATTAGTCGCAACTGAGGCGTGAAAATCCGCTACTTTCCCTCTAATACTCCGACAATTTAGTACCATTG
>CM061919.1:46010832-46142746 GCA_031002005.1 Vandiemenella viatica | reverse complement strand
CACATATTCCAGAAGCACAAGAGGCCTTCTGAGGTAGAGTAACAGGAACCTTTTTCAGCCGAGAGGGATTGGAGACAAGTGATGGGAAGCAGTTCATCCATAGCCTTTTAAAGACAGCATCCCCACGAGAAAGGGAATCGAGAATAAAGTCAGCCGTGGCCTTTCAAAGGAACCATCCAGGCATTTGCCTGGAGGAACTGCGGGAAACCAGAAAAAACAGCAATCACGATGGCCGGACGGGATGCAAATCGTATCCACCCGAATGTCATATTCAATTGCGGTAACATTTCGACTGCCAGAAACAATATTTAACTAATAGATTCTATTACTAAACAATTAAACTAACGGAAGATTTTTTAATTTCTCAGCTTGTTGATGTCACGTCCAAACATAACGTAACTTGCTTAATCTATGACTATATAAAATTTCGTTGAAATTGTTGGTTTTTGCTTGATCTGTGTACATACACATCAAAATTCCAAAATTTTTGGTTTCGACTTAAGTATCATGAACGGAATGTGGTGCTTATCTGGATAAAGGATATTCTACATCTTAACAGACAACATAAACTATCGCTGAAACCCATTCATTAATTTTTTTAGTCAGGTGAGCGCAAACAAAAGCAAAGATTCAAAAATGTATGAACTTGTTGAGAATTTTGTTAATGATATAGTTAAAAAATATTCTATTTACTAATTAATCTCATAAGCAGCCGTTATGAGATAGTTCGCTGAAAAGCGTTCTTTTGTTTTTGAGAGATACGCGTACTTCAGAAACGTTAATAGAAAGCCGTAGGTGAGAAGGTTTAAGTCTAATGAACTAAAACTCAAATAGAAATTCTAAAATATAATAAGAGTAATATACCAAAAAACTTCTGCTGTGTGCGAAATATCTAGTTTGTCCTTTTGCTCGGTACATAATTATGACACAAGTGATTCTGAGTTACTTGAGAATATATTTAGGCTATAGCTGAATGAAAGTTCTGAAGAGAAAAAATGTTTAAGACTCATAAGAACAAAAGTCAGTGAATTATTGAATGTGGTTTTGCAGACGATATGCTAGTTGTAGTTTGTGGAACAATTCATATAAGGTTTAGTATGCTGATAAAATTACCAGACTTTAACCATTCTACAAGGTAAACTGATTATACAAAAAAAAAAAAAGTCTAAAGGGGCAGTTTGATCTTCAAACTTAATTTAATCAAAAAGTTTTTCTTTATTGGACTCAAGGAATAAGTTTGACGTACAAAGAACAATATAATGAGTTATACAGATTTCAATATCAAATTGAAAAGCAGAAACAGTATCCCTGCAGATGAGGTGAATATAATATGAAACTTACGTATGAAGAATTAATACTTCGAAGTTTCTGGGAATTTTTATTTGTTGTTTTATATGATTGTTGCTTAAAAGAGACGGGTGAAAGTTAGAAGATATTTGTGAGTAAAGCATGGTCTCTTCTGTAAAGGCATAATGTTATCGGCTGATCAGCAAAACCATTTTTCAGTAAATGTTAATAATATTTAAGGTCTTTTCAACAATTCAGATTGTAACATATATAATTACAGAATATCTCGAATCTACAAAATACATATTAGAAGAGCTGAAAGAAATACGTGCTGAACATGAAAGCACAAGTTAAAATACGAATGAAAATTCGTTTATCTGTAATGCAGGTAATTAAATGGACAGCCTATCACCTCTTAGAAACTAAAGTAAACCTACCATAGTAGAGTACATCAAATGAAGGAGATTAAAAAATAGCTATTATTAGCATAGGCTACGTTGAAGAATAGCCATTCGATAATTGAAAAACGGCTCAACTCCATCTGTCAACCACTCCTGATTTCAGGTCTCTTAATTCTTCCATCTAAAATCAAAGAAGCATTTAAAATGGAAATTAGTTTTAGAATTCGATTATGTATTTTGTGATTAACTTTCCGCAGACTATATGGTGAAAAGAGATTAATATATATATATATATATTTTAATACACCAACACCATGCTTCATTATAATAACTCGTGCAGATTGCCTTTGAGACATAAATGAAAACTAATATTATCTCATTTTCAATTAAGATCAAGAGTTTTGGATAGTTAGGAACAATAGTATTACCTCATTTATAATTAAGTTTTGGATAATTGGGAGCACACATTTAAACCCTTTGATATCGTAGGTAAGATTTATTTTCATAGAGGATAAATATCAGTTCTTATTCCTATTAAGATGGGCAGGATGGTATCAAATATTATTGGCTTTTAATGATGGATACTTCTCCGTGATACTGCAAATTTTTAGTGATGGATAGAATGCATCATTAGGGAAAGTATGCAAACTACGAAACCCGCATGATTAATCAAATTAAAATTCAATTAAGGAGGTTTTAGTGAGTTGAGGTGTTGAACTATTTATTTTTGATAATCTGCATGGATGTCAAATGATAACTGGCATCCCATAGATTCTGAAAGTGGTTGAAGATCGAAAAGTCCCTGGTTCAAATTCTGGTGTCGGTTGAGATTTTCAAAGGCCGTTAACCCGACCATCACCTCTAGCACAGCTTGCTGTGTGATATGAAGTTCGTCAGAACGCTTCCGTGGTTCGGATTCAACGTTGATCTTAGGCCCCTTCACTCTGTAGGATTACCGGGTTAGGTTCGTTTGTCACGAAATAGGGCGCGTTGCTCAGCGAATCGAAAACTCGGTCGAACAATCCTCCTGGATCTTCAGGGCAACAATACGATGATTTGACTTCTCTTTTTTATATTTCTCCAATTTAAAAGTGTTTAGTAATAAACAATAGAAATTACGAAAATACTGATAAGAAAATTATTTCGAAATTTGTAGTAATATTTGGTATTGTATAATATAGTAAAACTGTATAATTAATAGAGGAGTGTATCGTTTTCGCAAAATAATAATAATTAGAAAAGTTTCACTGTTTTGTCGAATTCAATGTTGCCTGCGTGTGGTACGTACCGAGGTAGGTGCTGTTGGTGAGCACCCAGAACACCTTGAGCGGGTCGACCATTTCGACGCCGACGGCGCAGCGCTACTGACAGACGGCGCGAGGCGGGCCGCGCCGCCACGCCGACCCCCACCACAGCCCACCCCCACCACGGGCGACAACACAGTGTCTAAGCGATCACAACATCGGCTGCTGTAATACCGGTCGCTACGAAGTACAACCAAATTGCAGTCTCTGGATTATACTAAGAGTGCGGACGGTTAAGAGCGCATATAGTGCCTGTTGTTATTAGTCACTCATCTAAATGCACAAAGTCCCGCCTTTACTAGAATTTTCTACAAAAAATAGAAAACAAAGGATTGCGTCTGATGCACAAGTTGAAAAATGAAATCATTGTCGCGCTTCTTGCTTTATTTATGCCAATACTGGCGACAGTACCATATAGTTAACAGTTTACCGTTAATAGGTCGGTTAACAGTCGGTCCTGCATTACAACGTATTTTCAGATGTTTTATTATTTATTTTAGTGATAACTCCTTTGCACTTTCATGGAAATCACTAAAAATGATTACTAAACTTTCTCTCACAGGTGCCTACGTTGGTTGTTGCTGTCTCATAAAACAACGTCATTCACTATTCATTATAAGCATCAGCCAGTTCATTTATTTACTGACTAGTGTAAGCCCGTTACCGTTTTTGCGTATCGTCACGGGTCTAGAATAGTTCCAGTTTTTAGGATGAGAATTATGACAGGTTGACGTGTGTTTCAGGATGAATAAAATCGCTGATCTTGAAGAACTCAGAAGCATTAATAGAGGTAGGTATTAAACATGAACAGGGACGATAGCGCAATCGTATAATTGTTTAAATACAAACTTGACTTGTATTTGACGCTTAAAGTACGTACACTCTGCAACACTTAAAAAATTCCTGTTTGCTTCGAAAGCATCTCGTTGTTTTTTTTATTGAGACTGGGCGAACACTCTTAATCAATGGTCATAGTATCTGTAACGGCCAGAGAACGTACTAAACATTCTATATTATTAAACAGTTGAGCAACTCCGAAGAAATGAATTGCCTGACTAGTTGATTCGGTAACATGTTTGGTCTGATGTACACTTAAAATAACCTAATAACTCACGTACAGCGAACATGAACAAAGACCATTAACGAAAGTTGTTACTAAAATACCTAAAAAGTGGCCAAGTTACCAGAGTTTTTAAAAAAAATTCTAAATAAACGTTCCATAACACCGAGAGAAAGCATTCCATTTCACAAAGTGAAGTGAATATACTCTGTAAAGGGTAGACTTAGCTCAGAACAAAATCTCATAACTTTTTGCCACTGCACAAGCACGAGACTTGGTTATTATTTTTTTTTACAAGAAATGTTTTTGTGGGATTCATTATTATATCTCCTGATTTCTTGATTGATCTTACAGTTGATTCAATGTTATTAAAGGAAACTACTGACCAACACTTAAACTGTCAAGTATTTCAATTTTACATATGTGGCGTAACGACGTTATAAGAGTGGAAATTATTACTTTTTAGTAAGAAAGGAGACTTTCTCGACGAATGATTGCAGTGAAGTTTTCATAGGTTGTATCTCCAGATTTCATTGTAAAAACACGAGATTTTACCCGTGAGGGAGACGGTGGAGGCAGCTGTCGAAGTATGGTGTTCCTACAACACAATTCGTCGATACACCCGTGAAAACTTCATTATAACTTTTTCTGCCTTTAGTCGAAATAATAACAAGGAGAAGAGGTATTAATCTTTAGCCTGAGCGGCAAATGTAAACAGGCGGCTTTCGTCAAAGAAACGAATTGAGGCAGCGGCCAAAACACCAATAAGTCAAAGGATATAAATTACCTTTTGATAGCTGCTAAATAAATAGGTATGCGATTAAAATTACGATAACATTAGTTTCCTATCAATGAATAATCAAATTTTCAGCCGCAAAAAAGGAAATTGTCACAATAACTTTATCTGCAAATACAAAAAATGGGAATAATGAAACTGTGAAAATAAAGCTGTAACTGTGTAGTTGAGATAACGTTTGCGACACATAAATAATTATATAGTTAGAAAATCGTACTTAATACGCAACATAACTCAAACTACAGAAATGTGTACTCGAAAATGAATACGTAAAAGTGTATCTATTTACTTACGAATGACGAAGGTTGACAAAAACAAACGTTTATTCACACGAGCCAAATGTAAACTGCAAGGGTAGGACAGTGCAAAACATCCGATAGAGATCGAGTGGGGCAGCGAGTCACGCAGAATGACATACGTTTCCACCGGATTTTGCGGATTGCGAATCCGCTTAATGTTTTGCGGGATCCGCCAGACTGTCTAATGATGCGGGATCCCGCGGGATTGCGGGATCCCGCTTTGCTGGATTGCAATCCCTAACTATAACATTGTAATTAAACTGGAGGCATTATCGGAAACTTTGATTATTGGGTGCAGATCATTGACTAAAATTATTAAAAAGGATTAAAGGAAAATTTTATAGTAAATCTTTGGCCCAGTTCGTACCGCAGGAATTTGGATGAAAAGTAAATAGCACGCACTATATCAGCATTCGGAAAAAATTTCAGACACATTCACGAAAAGACGAATTAAATTCTACGGCTATGTCATAAGAATGAATAACAACAGACTAACCAAAAGAATTTTCAACCTGGCCATTTCAATGAAAATCTAAAATAATTGGCTAATTTAAATCGAAAAGTATCTCTAGGAAATTGGAATCACAGACGGAATCATATAAGACAGGTGGCGATCTAGAAGCGCGGTCAATAACTGCAAATTTTGCAACAACCATGTCGTGTGCCATGCCTGGATCTCTAGCAATATCGGCGAAGGTGAGGCAATGTTGAAGCAACTGTGGCGTTAGTGGGTCACATCAGCAGTAATTGCGTATATAAAGGAGGCCACAAGACAGGGGTTGGTCGAACTTGGTCGGTCGGCGGACGTTGCACGGAAGTTATCACCGGCCCGGGTGGGCCAGCCCGGGCCCGAACACCGGTCTCCGAAGCCTCGCCACTGCCTCCGCCCTCTGCTCTGCTCTGAACACTCTAAGCATCTGTATCTATATCCATCGGCCCATAGTACCATTCTATGTATATAGTCGAGACTCTATGTATCCTCATCATTGTTCCTTTCTATGAAAGGGTTGTAAATATACGTACTTCTGTACTTTCAACCAGTGTTTCATTAATAGCAGTAATAGAACCATGCACGTCCGCGCTATGGACCATAACAGTGATTAGCTCCCTCCGAGTAGTCAAGCTACTCGACTAATTGCTCCCATAAGGACCTACCCTGTGTCCCAAGCCACTCGGCAATACCAGGGTTAGCTATAGCCACAGCGTTGCCCGGAGTTCTAAGAGAACCGGGTACGTGACAACCAGTATATTAGAAGAAGGAACACCTAGACAGAAGAACGCAGGAAATAATGAAGAGATTTTTGGAACAGAAGAAAAACACATCTGTTAAATAAGTTCATTCGCGCTCCTCAGTCGGGCATAACGAAGGAAGAAGAATAAAATTCCATGACAGTCCTGCCAATACATGACTAGAGGAAATTACGCATTCACCCTTAAGATATACGTGATGTGAAGCCAGTAACTTAGCAGTAATTGAAAGGAAAACACTTATCATTACCGAAATTAGTACATTCTTTACACGCGGGTAAACTTTGAATTATTTTATACTTCAAACTATTATTTTCTACTTATCACAAAAAAGGAGATGATATAACCACGATTTGAACATTATTAATAGTCTTACACGTCCATTTTTTTCTGTCGGAAGTTGAATTTATCTACATTAATAATAAATCATGGTCACACAAACGATAAGTTTTAGCAATACATGCGCTCAACATCTTTCTCGAATGTGATATCAACAATGCGTTACATTAATATACATTCATTGAATAGTTTCCTAATACCATTTAATTCATAGCGAGAATTTTCCTTCGAACTGAACCACATATTCAGCCATGAAGGTATCCGTCGTAACCTTTTTGAAATATTTGTTTACTAAAACCTTCAATTTCTTCCATCATATCCGAGAACCTTATCAACGCCGCTTCTCTAAAAGCTTTGCAAATATTCTGTCACTTCCTGTGTACAGGGATTGTAATTTCTGGTCGTATGTGAACTTTGTTACTAAATCTTTTTTTTTTTGCTTTGTCGACGTCGAAGTCACTAGAGGTGGAAAAAGACTGGGAGCTAGAAAAGGGAAGGTATTCGGCGATGACCGTTTTTAAGAAACCATCGCTGCGTTACTAAGTACAAACATTTAATTATTTCGGTATACCTCATGCAGTGGAAGTAATCTGCCAGCGAAGTCTTAACTCCTATTGAAAACAGTCTCTGATTATTCAATTCTTTTCCTGCGGGTAAAACAGAAAAAAATCGAATTCTCACCGAAGTGCTGAACCTCTCTAGCTATTCAGTAGGGCGACATCATAATAAGGAACTTTCTTTCAACACTAGTGCTGCGTATTTCGTTAGGAATCAACATTCACAGTGAATTTCGCTTCAAGATCGAGTAACAACACTTATTACCGAAACGAATTTACGGCCTTAAATAAGAACGTACAGTGATGCACAAACTGCAGACTAGCTAGCAGGAATTAAGTTTCCATCTGTGCAACAGTAGGTCTATCTCAGATTTGTTGTACCGGCAGTATCATTTGCTTCATTTAAAACGTTTTATGTAAATACGTTTTATACGAAGAAGGTATTAATTTCCAAAATGTAGTTTTATAGCTTGAATCAAGAGAAATATCTTTACCATCAAAATTTTCATGAAAATTATTGTTATGTTAATTTTTATTGAATAAAGTTTCCCTCCCCATCTACTTTCAGTTACTATTTTTAATATTTATATACCACTCACAGTTCAGGGCTATAATATTGATTTGCCTAATTAATTCACAATATATAAAACATACTTAACACTATTTTTTTTAGTAATGTAGTAACACTAGCTGCAAAGGTTTTTTTTGTGTGTACATATAATGTTATAAATACGAAAAACAGAAGTTTCAGTGAGTACTTAATTTTCCACAAACAAGTAGGATTTAAAATTTTAGTAATTTTCACAATTTTGCACGAAAGTCTTAAAACTTCGTGTTATTCTGGAAGAAGTCTTAGATTAAAACTATTTTAGGAATTGTTGAACCAAAGTTTTCCTTATTTTGTAAATGTTAGACTAAGTAAGTGCTATAACACTATTGTTTTAAGCGGTGTCTACCTGTATAACCTTTTTTTTAATATTATTAAAATAATTTTAAAATATATCAATCTTCAGCATCTATTTCTATAGGCTTTGTACAGTATTTAAGTATAAATAAATCGATACAATATTTTAAAACACTTAAATTCTTTTTACAACGTGAAAATTACCAAATTATTATAACATTTCAAGTTTCAAAGATTGTCTGTTGTGTTTTGAAAGCAAGCTTTTAGTAGTACGTTCCGCATATATGAACTTGTTAGAGTTTTCGGATTAGCACCACGTCTGTGATCGCTTTGATCTTTCTGAAATTATAAACCCGCTGTATGAGCCACAGCAGCCGCCTCTGCACGCGGAGTTGAAAGCCAGTCTCGTCCACGTGTTCTCCATAAAGCACGCGTTCGTCGCTTGTTTGGCGCAGATACAGTAGTCAAAGTGAAAACTTTGGTAGTGCTGGAACAGTGCAACCGACAATAGTTAATTAAGTAACAAGCTTTATAACTAAAAATATTCGAGCACTCAGCCTAGATGATCGATTTTTGTTGAGCCCGCCGAGTGAGTGGCTCAGGGCAACCTGATCTCGGTTTTCTATTAGTTTTTTTTTTTTTCTAAATCACTCCAGACGAATTCGTCTATGACTCCTTTAACAGGACGATTGTCTCCTGCTACTGGTCCCTAGTTCTCTCCCGCCTCTAATAACGAGGTGTAGAGCCATCAGGGAAACAATTAAAGAAAAAAAACACAACAGATTTTTTGTGTAAAAATATGTAAATTTCGTATTCACACAGAGACGACTATACACAGTTTGAAGTGTAAGATTTTATGTTAAATGACATATCATCTGGTATCAAAAAATCCATTTGGAAGTTATTTGCGTTGTTATTTCCCCAAGCCCAGTTGTTTCAAAATGTATGTTATCAGCAAACTGACGAAAATTCATTCTTGTGTTTCACTGTGGTTAATTCAAGCCTGAGGCTTCTGAGCTTGTAAGAGTTAAATTCGCACTGCTACCTCCAAAAATCTGGTATAACTTGTTGTGCTAAGTTTTTTCCCCAACTCGAACGTGCCTACTCACACCAACGATGTCTGTCCAGAATATCTGCATCGAATTACAGAATTATGGATGGATTGTTGCAGATCCTTTTAATATGTGCAATTAAAATATAATGAACAGCTTAAGGAATTTCAAAAATACAACCACAGAAAGCCTATTTCAGTAGAGAGAAAACTAAATTGGATCTACATGTCAAATGTCATGCTACCAATGAAATTAATGAAAAGTTATGTTCCCTTATTAGTAGTGATCCGATCACAGAAGCAGCTAAACTGAACTCACATGATTTCATGGAATATAAGACTGTTGCTTTCTGTCGTAATGGTGGGTGAACGGTTAGCGTTCTGACCACGCATTTGGGAGGAAGCGGGTTTGAATCCCCGTCCAGGCATCCAGATTTGGGTTTTCCATTGTTTCCCCAAATCATTCCAGGTGAATGCCGGGATGCTTCCTTCAAAAAGGCCATGGTCGAATTACTTCCCGTTCATTGTCCATCCCCAGTCCCATCTCGCCTCTAATGACCTTAGCCGTCGATCAGGCGAAAAGCAATAAGTATTAAAAAAAAAAAAATTTTTTTGTAAGCCAGAGTAAATATTGAGGTAGATTTAGATCAAATTTGTGTTTTAATATTTTGTCCTTACGAAATATCATTAGCCAAATCAGTAAAAAGTTTTAGGTGACAGCCGTTACGATTGGGGGTGAGTTACTATTGCAGTACTAGAGATATCGACAGATTTTTTCTCAACCTGTTTCATAGGACACGTAATGTGGCAAACTAACCACGAATCACGAATGATGGTACTATCTCTTGAAATACGAACCAACCGTGTTTTATGATGATTCCATTTCCTCTCAAAAGTATAATATAAAATGTTCTTATACAATTTGTCAGATTAAATTTGAATGACTAAATATCGATCAAAATCTTGTCATACAGGTAATTATTAAATCTTTTTTTTCTCCTAACCTTCCTTTAAAAATATAATACAAAAAGGAACACTATTGTATCTTTGGTGAGAGGCTGTGACGATGTTCCAGGAAAACGAAAAACAGCTGTGGAGCGCTGTGGAGTGGCTGGTCACGCCAGCTGACAATTACGGCTTGCGGGCCCTGGCAGCTGCTATCGAGTTTCTGTGCGCGGGCAGAGAGCTGCGGGCAGAGAGCTCCAAGGGAGATCGGGTACACGCACATTCAGTCTATCTCAGTTTAACAAATGTAGCTTTGCATTCACCGGACGTTGGTAGCGCAACAGGTCAGAAATTCAATTTATACATTTCCTCATTAACCGAGTAGTCCATAGGAGAAAAAAATATTGCATCTTAAAATTCCGAAGCCACTTTGTTGCTCTAGAGAAATCCTATTTTGAGATATATGTTATCACATTTTGATTTAAATAAAAGGGATAGCTGAATAGAAAGTCGAAGAACATATGTTTTAGGTGAAATTTTTAACATACTCTTAATTGCCAATAAGATGCGATGTTTACAGGTGACGCTATAATATAGACAAAACAGAATGCACCTTCCATGTAGAAAGGACACTGAACAATCCCTGCGATAAGATTTTACACACACGCAGTTCAGGTAGAAAATAAAGCAAAATGTCTGTCAATAGCGTACCAGTGCAGTTATATACAATTAAGAGATTTATGTATTTAATTATGGAAACTATTTTAAAAAAACACGAAGTTGAGAGGGTAATGGCAAGTGAAACCGCCACTACTTCACGATCGTCAGCCATAACCTCTACAACTTGCCATCGAGAAGCTTAAACTTTCCAAACTTTTTTTTATTTTTTATTTATTTATTTGTGTTGGCTTTCGGCCTGGTCGGCCATACTGCCAGGTTCTTTACATTAAATTTTACAATGGTTTATGTTTAATGTTTAGTTAAGTTACAATTCTTATCCTTTATTTTACAATGGTTCATAAGTCCCATGAGAAATGGGTTACAATTTCTTTATAAAATATTTCACGTTATTACCTTTTCAATTGCACAGTGTGAGTCGTCGCCAAAAGCCAAAAGACAGTGGCAGCTTTTTGTATATTTCCACCACAATTGAAAGTTCATGAAATAGTTTCTGTGGTTGCCTGATCTATTTGGATCCTTTGGTGAGAATAATGTTGCGTACTTGTATTTGTAACTATTCTCATTGGGTGTTGCTTTAGTGTGTATGTTCTAGATAATGTGGAGTATTTGTGAAGGGTTAGTGTATCTACTTAGTTTATGGCTGTTGGTCTAGGATTGGCTTATCAGCTTTGTCTTATATTTGAATATTTCCTTCTTTAAAAAAGGACATTATGGTTCTGTATATTGAGTGGTTGTTGGAAGAGAGCAGGATGGCTAAATTAGTTGGGAAGGGGATATTGCACCTTGTGAGTTCCTTCAGCATTTTGTTTTGGGTGTTGGTGTATTTTTTGCAGGAGAATAGCAGGTGGTTGATGTCCCCTATTGCTCGATCGGCACAGTCACATCTGGGGGTATCTCTTAGTCCTATCCGGTTCAAGTGGCTGGGAAAGTTTCCGTGGTGGAATCTGCTTCTGATATATTAATTAAGTGGCGTCTGTTGATTTTCCAGCTGTAGAACCAGGGTTGGAAGGAATATGTGGTTGGATATGTCCGTAAAAGGATCCTTTATGGTGCATCGTATTGTTCCAATCTGTTTGCCATCTATTTCTTGCTCGCTGTTTAATATCTTGTACATATGCTGATGGGGGTAGTAGTAGTTCTTTTCTTTGTCCGTATGCGATAGATTCCTTGGCTAGTCCGTCCACAGTTTCATTGAACTTAATCCCGTTATGCGAGGGAACCCATACTAAGCTTGTTGTGATGCCTATGTTGTTGCTTGTGTGTATTTCTTTTAGTATTTCTATCAGTAGTGGTGCCATCCTATAATACCACCTTGGTTCTGCTATGCTTCTGATGACGCTCAAGGAGTCGGCTATTATGACCACCTTCTTAGATCTTCTGGTCCGGCCGTATCTTACAGCTTCTAATATCGCGTCCGCTTCTGCCACATATATTGTAGTTTGCGGTGGTAAGGAGTATAGGGCTTTGTACTGCGTTTTGGGGCAATATAATGCGCTGCCGACTCGTTCTCCTGAGTTATTTTTTGATCCATCTGTGTATATATGGAGTGAATTTGGGTATTGGCTGGCGAGCAGGGCGTTCAGGGCGTAGTTGGCGTTGGTTCCCGGCGTGTGGTTCCAAATACATTACTTTTGTGTCTAGATATCGGAGCTGGTAAGGAGCTTGGAATATCGGTGTGTAGAAAACCTTCGTTATGTTAACGCTCCTTTCTTCCCACGTTTTGTACATATTAAGTAGAAGAATGTTGCTTAACGCGCCAGTCTGTTTATTTCCTTTTTTATAGTGTTTGAGGTTGTCTAACCGTTCCTTAGTGGGTGTGTGGTGCTACTCAGTTTTTCGATTATAAACTTCTCTGTAAGTAGTTGTCTTCTTATGTTGAGTGGCATTTCGCCTGCTTCCACTAGTAAGGCGTTGGTTGGTGTAGATTTGAATGCTCCTAAACATGTTCTGAGGCAGCGATACTGCAGGGAATCTAATTTCCGCAATGCGTCTTTTGTGGCGTTGGCGTAAAAGACGCTGCCATAGTCTATGATAGATCTAATCATTGATTTATAGGAGCAGAAGTGCGTTGGGGTGGGATCCCCATCTCGCTCCGGCCACTGCTCTTAGGATATTAAGTCGTTGGTCTGATTTGGCTATTATATGTTGAATATGGTCTCTCCAAGTTAGACGGGAATCCAATATCATTCCTAGGAATCGGCTCTGTTTATGTACTGGGAATGAAAAGGGACCTAGTTGTATCCTGGCCATATCGGGAATGTTGCGTTTGGAGAATATGACTACGGATGATTTCTCAGTAGATATGTCTAGTCCGTTCCGGTGGGCCCACTTGATGAATGTCTGTATCGCTTCATACAACTGTTCGAAGACATCTTCTATTAATGAGCTCATAGTGTATATAACGATGTCGTCCGCAAATTGGAGGATTAGAATACTTGGGGAAAAGATTTTTTCTAAGTCGTGAGTGTATATCAGATAAAGGAGAGGACTTAATATCGCTCCTTGTGGGAGTCCATTGTAGACCCAACGGGGGCCTACCAGTTCCCCTGAGTTTGAGATGTATATAACTCTTTCCGATATGAGCGAGTGTATCCCTGCTACAAACTCATGTGGGATTCCCAAGATGGAGAGCTTTTGCATCAGAATGTTGATAACAACGTTGTCATAAGCTGAAGTGATATCTAAGAATATTGCCCCTAAGTAAAATTTCCGTGCGAATGCAATATTGATATCTGTAGTAATTAATGATATGTTGTCGAGTGTACTTTTTCCTTTCCTGAATCCAAATTGTGATGTTGCTAGTAAGTTGTTTTTTTCCATCCAATATTCTAATCTGTTTTTTACGATGCGTTCTAATGTTTTGGATACACACGACATCAGGGAAATAGGTCTATACGATCCTGGTTGCTTGGGATCTTTGTTGGGTTTTAGTATTGGTATAATTATCTGAGTTCTCCACTCTATGGGACTCGGTTGCTTCATCCAGATTTCGTTGAAGATTTTAGTTAGGAGCTGTAGGGCATTGGCAGGCAGATTACAACATCGAGTAATGTATTCTATCTTTGCCTGGTGTCGTGTCAGGTGACTGTTTAATATTTCGTTCCACTTCTTTAATTGTGAATGGAGAGCACAGTTCGTGTTCCGAATGTTGTTCTGCGTTCGGAGAAATCTAAAGTTTTTATGGTTAACACTATCGGGGGCAATTCTTTCCGCTATGGCTTCTATACATGAGCTGTCTAACTTACTGCTTGAAGTGAACGTTTTCCTGTTCAAGTTTCTTATTTGTTGCCAAATGGTGCTAGTGTTTGTATCTTTCCCCAGTTTCTCACAGTATTGCATCCAACTGAGTCGTTTCTGAGTTCGCAGTATTCGTTTGGTGTATGCACATGTTCTTTTGTAGGTTAAGAATCTTTCTACTGTCGGTTCCTTGCGATAATTTCTGAGTGCTAATCTCCTTTTGGCCACTGCTTTAGAGCACTCCATATTCCACCAAATTGCTGGAGGATTACTTGTGTGTTTACGTCGTTTTTTAAGCGGTATTGATTTGTCTGCAGCTGTTGTGATGGCTTGCATCAACTGTTTGTATGCCTCCCTGGCCGAGATATCCGTGGGGATGTTCCTAACTTCTTCCTCTAAGTATTTTTATATAGTGCCCAATTTGTTTGGCTGGTGTTCCAGTGTTTCGTAGGGTGTCCCTTCCAATCGAAGTTGGTGTTGCAACCTATCGTGATTTTGATAGGTAGGTGGTCCGATCCTAAAACTGTCGGTTAAGTTTGCCACGTAGTTACGGATGCAATAGATGGAGAGCAGAGTGTTAAGTCCACAGCTGATGGGTTCCGTCCTACTCTTGGGATTAGCGTAGGGGATCCATTGTTCATTATGACGAGATTTTTGGTCTTCTATTCTTTGTAATATGTCCAAGCCAAAGGGGTCCGTCCTGTTGGCAGCCCCAGCTTCTGCTGTGGGCGTTTGAAATCGCCCGCTATAATATATGGGGGGTGTATTTGTTTAAAGAGATGGTCCCAGTCGTTTCGACTTATTCTAGTTCGCGGGGGGCAGTATAAAGAATATAATTGTGCATTCGAGGTTTTTAAGGGCGTAATCGAATAGAAATGGCTTGGAATGGGGCAGTTGGTGGGAACTAACTTTACCGGTTCGTGTGGTATGTGATGTCTAATCAAGATTGCGACTCCTCCTTTTCCGTCTGGGCGGTCGTTTCGATATGTCTGGTAATGTTTAAAGTTGATTCTTTCTGTGGTTGGAACCAAGGTTTCAGATAATAGTGCAATATCGATTTTACTATTACGTAGCTCGATGATCAAGCTTTCCCTATTTGAGTACACGACCTTCCGTTCCATTGGAAGGAGGTTAAGTTGAGTTGTGTAAGGGGGGAGATTGTGGTGCCTTGAATTAGCTGTAGGGTTCATGGAGTGGAGGAATTAATAATTTGCTGGAGTGAGTTGATTACTTGTACAGGGTCCACCGTGCCGTTGGTTCTGACTAGCTCAGTGATAGATATTATGAAAGTCATCAGTTTTTCTATCAGTGGGATTTCAGTATTTGGGAGTTGGTGTCTCCCTGTTTGGTGATAGTTATGTGGTGCTTCTAAGGTACTATGTGGAGAGGTGGGTACGGGTTGTGGGTTATAGGTTGGTATGGTCCGTTACTTCTCCAGAACAATTTTTGGGGAATTCTCACTTCGTTTCCCTTAGTGCTTAAATTTGCTGTGTTGGCATATGGCTGCGATTCTTTTGTTCGACTGTACAATGTTTTTTCCATTTGTTGTGCGGATTGTTGTGAATTAGGTTGAAACGCTAGATAGGTTCCTTCCCGGTAACTGGTGCTGGAGTTCTGGATAATTGGGGCGTGAGAGATAGTTGGTAAGGGCGGGAATTCAGTATTGCTCTCTTGAATCTAGGGCTGGGGTTTGCTGCTGTCTGGGCGTAAGCTCTATTTTCCAGTGCAGCTGATGCTTCTCTAAAACTGACGTTGTTGTATATCATGTGTTGTTTAATTATTTTAGCTTTCTGGTAGTTGGGCATACCCGATCAGTTGCTAGGTGTTGTCCTGTGCAGTTGGCACACCTTGGTGGAGCGGTCTTAGGGCATGCATCAATGTTGTGGTCCGCTGAGCAAAAGCTGCATCGGACCTGACTACGGCACTGATTACTGCCGTGTCCGAAACGTAAACATTTGTAACATTGGATGACGGCGGGTATGTAAGGTTCTACCCTACATCTAACGCCGTGAATGTAAACAAATTGGGGAAGGACTTGCGCTCTAAATGTTAAAACGCATACCGGTAATGGTATAGTTTTCTTGTTTCCCTAATTTATCGATTTTTTTCGTGAACCGCCTGATATTCAATACTTGGAATTCACTTTCTATTACCGAAAGAATTTCTGCTTCACTAAGCAGGGTATCTACATTTCTCACAACTCCTTGTTTTTGTATCATTGATCTAGGGATGTAGGCCTCCAAGTTATGTCTAGCGAATATTTCCGAGGTTACTAGGTTATTTGCAGAATCTTTGCTGTTGGTTTCTATTTTAATTCTATTGCGCCCGACACTGGAAATGTTTACTAAGTTGTGAGAAATCATGATACCTTGCTCCCTCATGAGTTTTCCTATTGCCATTGGGTGAATACGCCCAATATTCTTGTCCTTTCCTTCTACTATTACTATGTATGGACCACAATCACTTGCCTCGTACCTGTTGGCCATTGAGTTCTGCTGTTGGTTCTGCAAATTGATGCCGTTTGTTGGTGTCGGCTCCGTGCTGTAGAAGGCTGCTGGACGATGTGGTGTTGCGACGTCTGTTGATAGTGTTGCTAGTGTCTCTGCTTGCTGCGTGGATCTCCTTCCTTCCTCTTCTTCAGGTATCTGCCGTTTCGTCGTCTTGTGGTTCGAAAGCTGGAAGTCTCCCATGGGATCGTCCGACTGCAGACCAAGTAGGGTAGGTGTAATGCTACTTGAGTTATCCTCTTCTGTTAATGGGCTGGTGGTTGTATTCAGTGTAGTTGGTAATACCATACTTGTTGAGCTGTGTCTGAAATTCGTGTCACTAGTAGATGCTTCTTCTAAGCTGTGAGTTCCTCCCTCGCCATATAGGCCCCCCAAACATGGTCGATGCTGGTCACTCTAGAGGCGGCGTTGAGCGGAGGTTACGATGATTCTTCTACTCTCTCGCTGAGAGGAGTATTTAATTTATATGTAGATAATGTCTTGTATTTCACCTGTCACTGCTATAACTTCACTGTACACTTTGACTCGATATGTATGTTTTCCTGGTCCGTCCACACAACAACAACTGTACGTAGTCGTTCCGCGAGAACAAGGAAGTTCGCTCTCCGAAGGTTGCGACTAGACTGCTTTCCAAACTTGTACGACAATGCACGGAGAGGACATTTTTGCACAATATGCATTACGCTTTTTGTTCTACCTCACCGCAGTTATAGTAAGGGGAACCTACCTAGCCCCAGGCACGGAGAGCGGAAGCAACTCTTCCCATGCCACATCTAATAATCAATTCCAAACATGTCGAGGCAGGTTGAATCCCGGAAGTTTTGAGCAGGGATTAACTGATTCGCACGTGCCCCGTCGAGTTGACGCTGGTCATTCTGCTGTCCAGCTATCTGTAGGACTGGAAGTTTTGGCTGTTAGAATCACAGCAGTTTCACCGACAGGGCGGCGTGGCTTAGCCTAATATCCCCGTGGTTGGAAAGCGCCCCGTTTATTCGGGATTTTCGAACGCAGTTGAGTAAGGACCATTTGCCTTCTGATGTTACTGAGCAGCGGCAGCCAACAGAAGGATGTGGAAACGAGAGTGCCAGTTATGACGCGCATGGTATAGCGAAGCTGGACGTCCAGCATATGAATGTTACAGCTTTTCAGCTGTACAATAGAACAATATTTAGCAGTGGAGTAAACCTTAGAAAGTTATATTTATGGAAGATACTGAGAAAATTCTTATATGACCACTTTACTTTGTATTTGAACCACATAGTTTCTGCGAAACAATTAAATATTTACCGGAAGTAATTCGTATATAATGTATTAAAAATAATGTCATCGACATTTATTGTAGCTTTAGCTGGAGGCAATAAAACAGAGAGGCTTACAGGACGCTGACATTTAGCCGGATGGTGAACTAATGCGTGTATGATTTCTTTTTTCGAAATGTAACTTCTTTGTCCGCGGCAGGGATATATTTGCTAGCGTTGCGCGTTAGGCAATCAGTGGGCATACACCGCACCATTCTGCACATGCCTAGGATGTTGATAATCACGTAATTAAAGGATACTTACACCCGGAGGAGTCGCCATTATTAAACAGAGACAGGAACGGTTTTCTTTTATTTCTTTTTGTTTATTAGTTGTTTTTGTATTTATTTATATTAGTTCAATGTTGATGATTTCATCATATTCCCTTATAACTATTTTGATAAAATATTTAAGTTTCATGCACAAATATTAGCATTCGCCATTACAACATAGGTAATGTGTTATTTAAGATTTTGTAAATTATTTAAGATATGAAACAGGAATCTGAGTTCAATCGGTCATTTTTGATGAGTTTACAAACTAATTATTAAAAAGGGTGTGAACACAAGGTTGTAGTCTATCCCCACTAATATTCAACTTGTATGTAGAAGAATCAACAAACAAAGTGAAAGAAAGATTTCAGAGTGGCATAAATGTTCAAAGAGAAAAAATCAGTATGCTACGATTTGCTGATGACATTGTCTTGTTAACAGAACGGTCAGAGGATCTTGAAAAGTACTGAATTGCATGAATGAAATACTTAAATAAAATTTTAGTCTAAACGAAAATAAAAATAAAACAAAAGTAATAAAATGTAGCAGAAATGATAGCAATAACAGTAGATTAAATAGGATCGGATACGATACGAGAAGTCAGTGAATTCTGCAACCTAGGAAGTAAAATTACAACTGATGGCCGAAGCAGGAATTAAGTTAAAAGCAGAAATAAGAGAAATCTTTTACAGTAGTTTTAAATATTAATATGGGACTCAGAAAGAACTTTTTAAAACAGTACGTGTGGAGCACAGCACTTTATGGCAGCGATGTTTGGACTTCAGGATTACCTGAAAGAAGAAAAATTGAAGCATTTGAAATGTGGTGCTATAGAAGTATGCTGATAATTAAATGGACAGATCAAGTAAGAAATGAACGTGTTTTGGAAATGATTGGTGAGGAAAGACGTTTCTGAAAGAGTGTAAAAGAAAGAAGAGACAAGATGTTTGGTCATATTCTGAGGCAAGGGGGTTGGTTAATTTGTTAGTGCAGGGAACAGTCGAAGGTAAGAACTGTAAAGGAAGACAGAAGTTAGAATACAATAATTGCATTAAACCAGTCGACAGAAAAAAACCATCTAACAGAATTTTTTGTTGATTTTCGTTATGAGCCGGAAAACCTGCGCGCAGTCCGTCATATATTCCGCTCTTAAAGCTGATTAACAATGAAAACAGACCTTAATAACGGTTATCAGGTAATTTTCTCCAAAATGTTCGTGATACACGTTAACATCGTACACACGAAATCAGCTTATTAATTACTAATAATAATTAAATTCCTTTATGCTGTAACAAGAATATTCTAGCCCAGGCTGCATTTTAACCTAACCACAATCTCCGTTAATATTGTCGCAACAAAATCAAAACATGCAGACACATCTAAACACATGAAATACATCGCAAACTACATTTTGTGAAATAATGACATATTCTACATCAGGATACTTAATTAGCATGATATAAATTATCACAATTAATTACATCATACAATTCAATATGAATTGCAACTGGACTAAACCAGCGCAATAATACATTCACTGTATCAAGATATAAACTTGAGCAAGTTGTCCTCCTATATAAAAGCTAAAAACAAAAATACAGACTAAGGCTAGATGCAAGACTCTATAATCTAGCAGAGTGTGCTTTAAATTTTTTTTTAAATTTTCATTTGTTTACGGGGTTAAATTAGACAAATGCAATACAGCGTCATCTTTCGTCCACTCAAGTGCGAAAGTGATGTAAAAAAATACACAGTAAAAACACACAGAAAAATACATGGACGATTCTTTTCATGCACGTCTACACGCTCGCTGATACACGCATTAATTTTTTATTATTATTATTTTCGAGTATCAAATATTCACACTAAGAAGGAAACAATCTGAACGTTATGTAAGAAGAATCCGTTCCTGTACTACCTTATTTCCGGTGTACCTCCAGCTTTCTAAAAGGTTTAATTTTCGTTCGAGAGAACTGACCTGTTTCTGTAACTTGCCAGCGGATGGTGTAAAGAGAAGTAGATGTTTGTATGGGTCAGTTTCCACCATGCTCTGATAATATCAGTGGTTTTTGAAAGAAATTTGCGTGGGCTTTGTATATGCCGCTAGTCATTCCAGTCATTTATTATAAAAATATACAGTTATTTCAACCAAAATACATGTAGAAAACTACAAATTCATCCTAAAAGTTTATCACAACAAAGTGTTTGCCAATAATAATCTAACAAATCCTTTGGGGAGATGGAAAATAGCCTATATCATACTGATATGGTGCTGAAATTTCGAAATGTTTATGTTAAATAGAAGTTAGATTAAATGTTTGAAAAATGGTGTCCCAGAAGAATTAAAACGAGATGATGGGATAAACGCTAAGAAGATAATGCAACAAATAAGTGACTTGTACAACAACTTATGTTAAATTAGCAATCGAAATGCTTAGAATTTAAGTATCACAATCTACCTATATCTATAAAACGAAAACCGGATAAATTTGTCTTATAAAAACTCGGAAACTACGGTGCAGATTTCGACGAGGTTTTCGCCGTTTTAAAGCTGCGAATCTCAGTTCAGTTGTTTGGCATGTCTTATGATTCAACGTCAAATAACGCAGGAGCATTAAATGAAATTCTAAACGTATGATGACAAATCCCAAAGATGGAAGGATTAGAAGTTGCATACTTCGCACTAAACACACAACTACAATGTCTATGACCATAGACTTTAATAAAAGCAGTAAGAAAACTTTAGAATAATAACATTTTGAACACTAAAGAAAACTTGTTCTTTCGTTTAATTCGGGATATTCATTTTTTAAACGCCATAGATAGCTGTAAAAACAACAGAGATTTTCTTTAACCATGATCTCTGGTAGTAAAACTACAATATCTCTGACCATCAGCATTAGTCTTCTGTCGACAATAAAATCTTTTATTTACGATACTATTCTGGATTCACTTTTGATAGAGAGAGTGAAAAGACTGAATCTGGCGTTTCGAGCAAAACGTATATCCATTCTCTTCGTAATTGAATCAAATGTGAGTTTCCAACATAATCTAGCGTTGTTTAGTAATGTAGTAATACAATTTCTTAGCCAAATTAATGAAGCTTGATACACATGAATCTTTTAGGATGAATGAAAATTTTATGAAACTATTTACAAATCTTTCTCATTGCGGGAATACAAAAAGTGTATGGGTAAATCTGCGCCAACTATACCGAGCGACGTCGGGAACTCCGCTAGTTAAAAATAAAATAAAGCCGTAGAAACGTTCCTAATATACTTACACAAAGAATAAAATAATCTTCAGAGTAATATTTTCTGCTAAATATTGGCAAAACTGAATAAACAAATTTTTCATTGACACAGGTCCTATGTCTCATACCCAAGAAAGTATGCATATAGAAGTTATTTAGCGTAACTTACGATTTACTTTCAACAGTTACGATCGTGATTTGAGAAGTTGTTATTTCATGTCGATCAATTACTGATTTTATGTAAATACGTATAACAATTTTTAGTGGGAGGAATCCGCAGCTGCAATAGTAGGGGTCAGTACTGTACCCCAGTTTGCCACGCAACTCCGATCTCGTGACAGCTGCGCTATCCTACTTGGCCACAGCAGCAGAACCTTCCAGAAAGCACAACGTTCAAACGGTCAGTTAGTTGTATCTAGCAGACGGTGCACAACACACTGGAGAGTAGTTATGCCTGAGGAGACGAATGGAGCATGTTGACTGAAACGTCGTACAAGGATGCGATGACTCAAGACAGCATGCATAGTGTAGCTTCATTGTTCACTGAGATTGCAATAGGCTGCAACATGTCTTATAATACTTATGGGTGTGGGAATGGATGTGTGTTGTAATTACTAATTGATGTTGATCTGAATAATTCAATTGAAATGTGTTACTGGGGGATAATACATTTTCCCACTCTTCCGTAATAGAAAACTATTCAGTAGTTATAAGGTGGCCGTTAAATTATGTATAACATAATTTAAAATTATTATAATTTTTCGAGTGAAATTAATAGCTTTTATTTTTTAAACTTTAATTGAATAATTACGTTCACCTGCATCCTTTGTTTAGCTTTCTGTAACTGCTGGTTGTTTTTTGCAGCGATCGCTGTACATAGTGACTCAGGTTAGGTTTACAATAAATTGAGAATGTTATTAATTTTTACGCAGAATGGTTTGACAATCTGCCACCATTTCCGGGGCCACAGTTTTGTATTTTGAAGCGGTCTGGTGTTTCAGGTATCATTCGGGTGGAGTCGACAGATCATCAAAGTGACAAACCAGTTACTGACCTCTGAATAACTGATGACCTTCTGATTCAACCCAATGGACTCTGTAGTAAGGGTGACGAGCGACATTCGTAGCTGGTTGCGGTCGACATGGGCTGCTTCGAGTGGTCGTGTGGGACTGTCAACAGTCACGCAACACAGTGCAATGTGGGAGGTGAGACGTATCCTGCCGTCACCGCTACTCACCAAAGAGGACGCTGAATCGTTAAACCAACATTCGTATAATTCTTAGGAACCACATTATTCTTTGCTCCGTAATTTTCACTCTGTTCCGTTATGAACAAATGCCCTATGATGACTTTGGAAAACTCTCTGATGTAACTGTGTTAGTTTGGCCAGTTACATTTCGATTATGGTAATTTTATTGACTAACAATTTGTTTGAAATCTATTTTCAAGTGTCAAATGGTGAATAAGGATTCTTGGTTCTTATTTATGTCGCCAATAAACTAATGTCAAATTAAAATGTTACTAGTGGCATTACCACAATTTCGACCATTTTAGACATCTACAATATACAGTGGACTCACTATGCTCTATATATCAAATGCACTTCGGTATCTTCGTAAATAAATCTAGTGTATTACGTTATGCTAGACTATTTCAACAGTAAATATGAAATAGAAGTTAATCTTCAAGTTATATCATTTAAGAAGCTATATTTAATTACAAGCAATTAATTCAATTAATTTAGTAGCAGTTTAAATCACTTAGCGGCCGCATAACCAGTGCTTGTTATTAATATTACCGCTCAAAAAGAGCCTAATCAAAACATTCATTTCGGCATCATGTCGTAAAGACATTAAAGTTTCAAAATGTCATAAGAAAGTAACAGTTCATCGTCCACAGTAATTATTGACAAATTTTCAACTAGTTTTACTATCAGTTGTGTAATTAGCCGCATCATCGAAAGTCGAACCTAAGAGTCTTCCACAACGCACACGTGTACACGCATTACATAGAGAATAATGGCATCATATAAAATTAAAGACTGCGATTATCTTAACATTTTGAATGTGATGTAATTATGATAAAGCTTATGCGATATTTAATGGTGGTACTAAATGGTGGACTATATATGCCATTATGAAGCGTATTTTCAATGACATATGACTTATTATTTAGAATAACGTATAGTTCATTTCATAACAACATTCATTCGAAGTACACACCTTTTTCAAATATTCAATCATTTCTGTATTTTAGACGCTTAGCATATTCTGAAGTTTGTACTGAAATAACAATATTTTGTGAATGGTAATAAAAATTTAATATTTAGTTTATTTCTCTATTCTTAACATCTTTAGAGATCATTTTACAGCCACTCAACAAACTTGTATTTGTCAGAATTGCATTAAAAAATTACAGAATTTCTTAAAACATGCATCACCCTTTTTCAAACCTAATAACCCTAAAATTAATGCTCCACTAATCACTACCGACAGCTATTGTCATATATATCTTGTATTTAGCAATTTAAACGTACAGTTTCCACCATAATTTAAAATTTTTGCAATTTTTTAAAATAAAATTATTTTTCTGGTGTCCTGAAGAGTATACGTTATAGATTCCATTTTTTCTCACTACACTTAGGCAAAAGGATTGGCGGCTAGAAAATTGAACTACCTGATGCCACCTAATTTTTCAGATGAGATGGAAGAAATATTTATGGTTCAAAGCAAAAGTGTTATATTTGCAGATATAAACTTTTTTATCTAATTCCTGTAACTGCTAATGGTGGGATAAACCTGAAATGTTTAACGAAGTTTCCTTCTCTTATTACTGCAGTTACATCTTCATCTTATATAACCGTTTTTTGTTCTCGATATTAAGAAAATGTGGAGCAAAATAATTGAAAAAAAATACCCGTGCAGATTAAACACGAAGTAAGGTGGCGTGCGGATTTTATTGTTGATTACCGACTTTTGGAATAATATGAACAGTTAACTGAGGAGCGCAAAATCAAAACAGCAAACTGAGTCCTTCATCAACTCTGTGGCCGTGCTGTGTGTCTTGTAAGTAAACCGTCACAAGTGGAGAAACACCAACTTCAATTAAAAAAACTACAGTAACTCGACGACATAAGCACAGAGATGAAACTTTCTTCCACCACATAGCTCTTAATGCTAGTGACAACATTTAAAAATACAGACCAGTTTTCGTAACTTTTCCGGTGCACTACGCCGTCCTTTACATCTAATATCACATTAAAAGCTATTATGTTGTTAATCCAGTGTTGTTGTAGGCCATTTTTCCGCAGTTGCTCTGTAAATTAATTGACGTTATATTGGATTGGTGTTATTCTATCAATTAATATTACATTTTTTGTTTTGCTTAATTTTCATATTTTAACATAAATTTTTATTAATTATAGAATTACTGTAATGAAAAATTTAACACTTTCAAAAATTGTGTCACCAATAAATCCAACAGCAAAAAGATTAACGATGCGGAAATTATTACCTCCACAAATTGAACGCTACAACAGGATACTATCAAGACACTAATCGTTTTGGAACAATGTTCGGTCATATTGACTACTATTCTCTGTTATTCTTATTTGTAAACATCGTGAAAATTTTAACGAGTTTTGGTGCCTATTAAGGATACCCAGTTGACTGGTTTTGATTAACGGAGTTCATAACTCCACCGCCATACTAGATATAAGGAAATATAACTCACGAATTTCACATATGAACTTGCGACGTCACTGGACTCGACTTCAGAGGTTACGTCTAGTTATCTAAGTTGCGCAGTCTACCTTTCTACAATTAGCGTCAGCTGAAAACCTACAGGTTTAATAGAAAAAAGCTAACTTTAATGTTATGATCCTGCCAGAACGTTTTACGTCCCTCAAACCCAAAATTACTTACTCCGATAAATGTATTTTGATAGAACTTATTTAATTTTAAACACATCTGATCATCTATTGAGACAATTTTGTGACATAATTCTACTATATCCTTCTTTCAAACCATTTATGGAACTCCAGTTATTTTTTTAGTGTATTATATAACCACTTACAGATGTTGGCAAAAAATGCTTCTACAAGTAGTCTACAGCATATGAGTTCTACTCACATATCTACGCCGTAAAAAAGAAAAAGAGCACCGGGGCCAGATTTATGATGCCTAACGACCTCGTTAAGCTTATATTCCAGTTGTTACATGTGTTTTTGTGGCTGTTGTTGTACTGGACAGCCCAGCAGTCATTTGTCTCCCTCAGTGTGCGCTGATACAATGCTCACGCAAACCGCAAAGCGAATGAATCATTTTATCCAGATCCTAAGAAAATTACTCCAGTCATACAGCTGAGTATCTTTTATTGTCATACGTGCAGAAAGCAGGATAAAAATATATGATCAATTGTAATAGGAGAAGTAAGTGAACTCTATTGTATATTGGCCATCCTTCAGCAGTTGCTTATTACACAATTGTAAATAAAAACACCGTCTATTAGCAACTGGTTTTATTGATATAGGCTCAGACGCGTTTCGCCCTTGTGGAATGGGGCATCGTCAGTGACTGTGGATGTATATACATGTTGATGTTAACAAAATTACAATATTAACATACAAAACTAACTAATAATAAACTACATTCTACTTACGACTTATGGTGGAGGCAGTTACATGGTGGTCAGGAATAACTCCATTTGCACTTTTTTGTGACGTGAACTGTAGTTATGGTTCCACATAACTATGAGAATAGCTGTTGTTACCCTGTTTTTTTAGGTAACCCTACCACTGTTTTCAAAATCTATTGAAATTGACACTTTTTTGTCTGATGAACAGCAAAACCTCAAAAAACAGGGTAACAACAGCTGATCTCATAGTTATGTGGAACCATAACTACAGTTCACGTCACAAAAAAGTGCAAATGGAGCTATTCCTGACCACCATGTAACTGCCTCCACCACAAGTCGTAAGTAGAATGTAGTTTATTATTAGTTAGTTTTGTATGTTAATATTGTAATTTTGTTAACACCAACATGTATATACATCCACAGTCACTGACGATGCCCCATTCCACAAGGGCGAAACGCGTCTGAGCTTACATCAATAAAACCAGTTGCTAATAGACGGTGTTTTTATTTACAATTGTGTAAGTGAACTCTGTTACTTCGGAAGTAAAATTACAACTTCTTGTCGAAGCAGGAAGGATGGAAAAACAATACAGCTCTATGGAAAACAAAACTTCTTAAAAATGACATCTTTCAGTTTCAAATATCGATCTAGGACTGAGAAATAACTTTTTAAAACTCCATGTGTGGAGCACAGCACTTTATGGTAGTGAGGCATGAACTTCAGGAATACCACAAAAAAGGTAAATTTAATCATTTGAAATATTGTGCTGTAGAAGGATGCTGAAAATTAAGTGGACAGATAAAGTACGAAATGAACGTGTTTTGAGGGATGAGGAAAGAAGTTTTGGGAACAATCGTACAGAATACGGGATGTTCGATAATATTTTAAGACGTGCGGTCTTGGTTAATTTGGAGGGAACATTCAAAGGTAATAACCTTATAGAAACGCAAAGATTAGAGTATATCAAGCTAGTAATTGCGGACGTACGTTGTATATTGGGGTGAAGAGGTTAAAGTGAGATAGGAAGAGATGGACGATTGTATCAAGCCAGCTGATAGACTGAATATAGCAAAAAATTTAAAAGTTGGGCTGTTAATTGCGAGATCACAGTTGGCAATAACTTTCCCCTGGATTTCATAAAAAAATCTGATGAGATAATAAAGACTAAAAAAGAAATAAGAGTTATTTTAGACTGTTATTTATGCTTTTATGTACTAGTAAGGAACCAGCTTAAAAATTTTGGATGGAGAAGTGACTACAATTGCTGACTTTTCTTTCTTTGGTATTTAGGGTTATAGGGAAGTTCAGAAGTTTTGATTGAAGTATCCGGGAGACTATACATTAGTATTACAATAACACAAATCGGCCTGCTTGTTCAGTCTAACAACGCGTGAAAAATAAAATCCTTTAACTGAAAAAGGTAGTTAAAATTAGTTTACTTTCCAGATTTATATGATGATAAATTAATAAATTAATGTGGCCAAAGCCCAACTGACAGAAAGACTTACATCCAATTCCGGCTCCGCAGTTGTGGCTGGGTTTCGCGTATAACGTGAAACCCTAACATTTGATACTGTAGTTCAAAATACACCAACACTCAATGCGACATGGTGAAGTTACATAGAATTTTCGTAATACCACTTTCTACTCGTGTTTCTCATATTTTTAGGAAGTGACAGTTAATTTTTTTCAGAGCACTACATGAACAACGTTTCTTTGTAACTTCTGCAAATTCTAATATGTAGTCTGAATTTCTTATTACTACAGAAATTTATTTCCAAATGAGAATAAATCATAGATTACAGAACAATAACCTAGATTTAGCAACAGAATTTGTTTGTATTTTCTAAATAGTTATGTTAAATGGGAAACTTTTGTTATAAAAATAAAAAAGGGATATACATACAGTATAAAGTAATTTTACTTGCTTGATAGGTATATATCGTTTCTGAGGCTACCTTTAAAAATAGCGCGTATGATACTATGTTTTACTGCTAAACAGCTTATGATTCTGGTGCACTTGTCGAGCGTTGGGAAGATGATAGCTTTTATTATTAACAATCATACGATCTCTAAGCCCACCTCGTGTAACAGGAACCACAGGAAAATATGATATTTATTGCAGGGAAAACTTGCCTTTTACACTTGTTCTCCCTAGGAATATTTCGTGTTATGTGTCCATTTCAATCTCGCTTAGCCCCCGTCGAGATAATGTATCAATGTCCATCCTGGCCACTAATGGAGCAGTGGAATTCACCAAAACGATCGACGTCAGTCAATCAATCAGGGTGTGAGGGTCGTTATGGAGGAGCAATAACCTGCCGTGCAGACATAAATCACCGCGGTGCCTGTGCACTCCACAGTCACACATCATACATTGTTATTTCATGTAATATGGTAGTAATGACAGAAAAAGTTGTCTGTCATTTTTTATTGGCGCTGGAAAATAACAGAGCTATGTCTTAAGGTCTGGGAAGGATAAAATAAAGCAGAGTGAGAAAAATATTAAGCTATTTCCAAGATTAAAATTTTGATGATAGTTGATTGATAGTTAGTCTGTCTGATTCAGTTGAGTACACATCAACTTACACCCACAGTTGGTTCTTCATTTCTGTAATATAATTCATCATTGCAGTGACTCTTACTCTTTTATTTGTCATGTATTTTTTGTTTTCAAAAGAAACGAAATTTCTTTTACGATTCAATGTTAGTTCTTCCATCGCTGTCTGGGAAGCCACAACTAGCTTTAGATTGGAGGGAATACAAATGTCGTCAGCATTTCTGGTGTATTTTTGTTTGTGAAATGTGCAGTTGTGAGCTGTGAATGTAGAACTGACCCATAATTCACTTTGATGATTACGAAAATACCTTAATGAACGTAATTATTTCAGGCGATAACCAGACGAGGGGTTTGAAACTGATTGTGTTGCACCTCCTCGGTACACGTTATATGTGTTTTAACGCTTACGAACAAAATTGAGTGGTACAGTACACAATACGAGAAAAACTGTTTATCATTTTGAAAATTTACTTTACTGATTTTGCAGTTTAAATTCTGGGACAAACAATGGAATTCTTCGGGATTTTAACCAGCGTTTTACATTGTATATCTCTGCATTTAGGGCGAAGGTATAATGCAGAAATTATTACCCACATCACTAAAATTGTAAACTACTCACATCATTCTTAGCAAATATTTTATTGTAGTTTCATGGGTTACTGGTGACGCGATTATAACTACATCGTTTAGGATTTCCTGTAACACAAGAAAACGTATGTTACGTCTATTTTTCTCGCGCTGTTAATGAGTTTTACAGTAGTTTTGTATACAAAATTAATGTTATTACAAATCAAGCAATGTACATGCTTCCAGATATTTTGATTTCCGTGTGGTTTAATTTTCCATATCACCACAAAATCTTCGTCAGATGTTTCGAATGACGACTTGTTGCGCGTTTAACACGAGCGTCTCTAACTCACGCCACGTCACCAGGGGACTAGGCTGTACTCAGGGAGCTTAACAGCTTACGCAGACGGCCTCAGTGGTGCGGTCCATATCTCACCTGCACTCTCGCTACCCTACATCCTAGACGCTAGATATATAAACAAAATCACAGTCTCCTGCCAAAATCGGATTGTGACTTTTTGATCTGATTCAGAGATCTCTGCTTACGTCTTAGGAGCCAGTACTATCATAAAACACAACAAACTATAAATATTGCCTATGCAATGTGTACCGCTCGTTAAAATCACGAAGAATTCCAATATTTGTCCCCAAATTTAAACTGCAAAGTGAGTAGAGTATCACCTCATTAGGTCGCCGTCCTAAGGTTAGTTTAACAGCAACGCATCTTATTATTCTAAAACTCGGTAAAGATATGAATAATTTACTCAAGGCACGTGCAACACATTTATTTTAATTAACATGAATAAGATTTAAACTTTACGATAGTCGGAATTAGAGTTTGATTTAATGCTTAGTGTCAGTTAAAGGCACAAGATATTATGGACATGGTAACAGACTCAACAAATACAGAAAATAGCTAGGCTTGTTTGTGGAAATTACCGCATAGCACAATCCGTAAGTGTTATGATAGAGATGTTAGTTCGTGAGTCATTGGACGACGGGAGGAGAGTGAAGCGAATATTGCGAGTGTATTAGGTCTATATTAGAAATCAACTTTGCGCGGGTATCGTTAAAAGAGTTGGGAGCAGTACTTTGGCGGGGAAGAGGTAACCATGTCCGAAAGCTGGAATTTGATTCCAGGTATAAGCGAGTGGGAAAATTTTCTTTTGTTGGTAAGCGTTTCGGGGAATACAGAAAATTACCCAGAATTTACCGAAAATATTGAAAGAATTTAAAATTGAAATTCGTAAAGGGCATGTTGAGTGGTCATATTTCAATCAATGAATTCCAAGATAAAAATATGAAAGCATGTGTCATGCAGCATTCCAATTAAAGTAAAATTATAGTACCCGAGTGCTATTCATTCAAGAGAGAATAACAAAACGATTAAGTTATTATTTTAATAAGCATATAAATTGGTTGGTTAACTGCAGCAGCAAAAAAAAAAAAAAAAAAAAAAAAAAAAAAAAAAAAAAATTTAATAGGATAACAAGTGTGCAATATACCGAGATTTTCATAGGTTTCCGAGAGGCACGAAAACTATTTTGGCGAAGGAAGATGAAAAAAGAACAACAAATTAGGAATGAAGTTTTTTCACACAATCATCTATAGTCAGCCGAAATAGGAAGAAAAATCGTCATGTAGTTTATTAGAAGAATAATTCGCTATACAGTTGTCTGCACCATTAAATATACAAGGATCTCTATGACTTGGAATATATATCATGATCTACAACAACCTGATCTGTCAAAGTGAAATATAAGTCTTAAGAGTAGTGAATCAACCATAAAATCTTAAGCATAAATGATCATGTTAGGACAAACTGCACACCAAAGAATCAAAAAGAAAGAAACATTAAATCAAGGTTTTGACATTTCAGCTGAACCATTTACGAGCAAGAGGAGTGTGGCTACCCCAGGCACAAGCAGATATCTATCTCGCGTTCTCTGTATAGGATACCAGAATACTGATAACAAAGTGTCTTACTAATAAATACAGCGGTACTTACTGTCATCACCATTCCTAACGTTTCTGTAATAATCTATACTTATAACGAAACTCTTACCGGGAAAGAATCTGTACATTTCAGACATTTTATTTCTTTTTTCTTTTTAAATCTCAAATGTTAATGTTACTATTAACCTACAGAAAAGGAATCAAACATTTTTTTAAAATGCCTTTCTGTCTAATACGAATAACTACTTTTCGGATTTTGTTTCTCTTAATGTATAGCCCGTGGTGTTGCGGAAAAAACAAGCTATATTTAATTTTGATGTAATGACGAATAGGCGAGAAATTTAACAAAATTTAAAAAGTTTCTGTAGAACGCGATTCACTCAAAAAGTGCTTGTCGGATCTCGATTGGGATTTAATTAATGTACAGCACGTGGTTCCGCGGGTAAAATAAGGTATGTTTCAATTAGATATGTTGTCGAAAATCTCATGAATTAAAATAAAAGAGTCCACAATTAGTATCGATTTAAAGGTTAGTTACGTATTGCAGTAAAAATGATTAGCGTAATTTCAGCGTAAGAGCGGAATTATGCGAATAAGAACGAAGTTACATTTGCCGTGGAGATCGTTCGTGGAAAAAGATGTTGCAACATGGACTGTGTGTGGATCGTGTAGTTATTGGCTTAACAGAGTCCACGGGAACGACTTTTCGGGTAACTACTATTGATGGAATAAAATCGGCATGCGACAACATAACTTCAACAGGAAGAGAGAAACATTTATGCATGACCATCCATAGCTGCCTCGTAAGTAGAATGTTGATTTTTGTTATTATTATTAATGGTCCTACAACTAAAAATTTAATTTAAACTACAGAAAATTGTTTGGACTTGCGAAACAGCCAAATTCTGACGGCTTTGATAAACTTATATTTTCATCTGTTAAACGCAACTGTCTTGCGCATTCCAACCGCCTATTCCGATCACAGACCTAACACGGTCTCCAAAGTTTCTGTTTGCACAAAGTTTGCATCGTGAGCTGCCAGAATCAGGTGATAAGTTCGAGCCGAGTGCGCCAGACATAATCTGAGAACCAGAATCCGACAGAGGCAAGGACGGAACTTCTGACAGCAATGTTCCCTGAAACTGACTACGGGAATATCGCGCTTATCTTGACCTACGGCATTCAAAACACAAAACGAATTAAGGAAAGAAGGCTTTATTATAGTTGATTAAATCGGATACTTCCTAAACGAACATCACTCGGAGATAATGGAATTTACATGTCTTTTAACTCTCAAATGTTCGATTACCCCTGCATTAAATGGCAAAGAAATTTTCTTTTTGTTTTTTGTTACTATCCGGTTCATTGCAGAGAAGTGATATGAAGTGGAGCGTTTTTGCATAGTGGAAAAAAAAACTTACGAGTGTGAGTTTCCATACAAGTAGATGGAGAATTATTGTTTATTAATAGAACACAGGTATCAGTATTTCTCACAAAACCAAGTTATGAATAATTAAAGAGTTTTAAGTTAGCGATAGCTCAGTAAAATAGTAGCATCTTTCCATTTGTAACAGATGGATGTGAATAAAATTTCTATGAAAAATAATTTAATGCGACAATTTTCAAACTTCTAAAAAGATAGCATTATAGACGCCGAAGAGAAATATACATGCCATATCGTACATTCCCCGATAAGAAATCCAAATGTAGCACTTCACGACTTCCTTTAGTTCCTCAGTTTTATGTTCATGGGTCTGCCAATATGTCCCCTCCCTGTAGGATGGTATTGCAGGGCAAGTTTCGGACATCTATCATTCATCAAACTTAGAACGTGGCCCTTCGAATTTTTCATTATTTTTGAAATTCTATCATTTAATGAGGGAATACAGGTATTCAAATATTGCACTATTTCTTGGTTCCGTCTTCTATTATTCAGGGAATATCTTTATACTGATCTTAGGAGCGTCATATTAGAATATTGAATTTTATTTTTGTATTGCATTTGATTTACACAAGTTTTCCTGCCATACATCAGAGTCGGTACTGCCAATGTTTTTTTTTTTTTTTTTTTTTTAAAATTGGAACTGAGTTCCAGATTAGGGTTTTCCATGGTTTCCCAAATCACTCCAGGTAAATGCCGGGAAGCTTCCTTCAAAAGGCCATGGCCGAATTCCTTCCCCATTCCTTGCCCCCATCCTTGCCCCCCATCCTTTCCCGTCTCTAAAGACTTCGATGTTAAAAAGAGACGTAAAGCAGTTAAAAAAAAAAAAAAAGGAACTGAGTCTCCTTCCGGGCTTCACAGTGTTCGTCAAATTGTTTCACAGAAGTATTGAAATCGGTGAAATTTCTTCTTCGCTAAAACACGTTTCTTCTTCATTAGAAGTTGGTTGGCAGCCAAATTAGATAAGGATTGAGACCTGTCCTATTGACTGATTGTCAATCACAAATTTTACTCTGATACAATAACTGCCTTGCCGTGTACAACCTACTCTTTCGGTGTATTTCTGGCATATATAAATCTTCTAAATGCACTAGTACTATTTATCTTTCTTATTTCAATTAATTAACATTCAAATCCTAGCTCACATCATTCAAAAAATGATTATAATTAATTTACAATATTTTCTTTTACCTTGTCGTATTCCTTAAGACTTGCTACCAAAATACGTTTTTTGCAGTTTCTTTTTGCTAAGACGGATTCCGATACCCACCAATCCGGTTATAATTTATTATCTTTCTTTTTTACTATCTGAAAGAAACCTTTGCCCTAAATTATCTTATGATATCGTCTTTTAAATCAACAAAATAACACCATGAAACCTTTCTGCAACACTTCATATATTACTCTGCTCTAAACATTACTTTTTTCAAACTATAAAAAATTAACATAACACAACTTCAATATCAATTATATTCTCTATGACCGCAGCGGTATATATTTTTTTGTAATTCAAATTCTTTTTATATTCCGGTAATTCCCTACAGGTTCCATTTCCCACTCATCTCATTCAGTTCATCTCAATCCATTTTCTTTCCTTCAATAATTAATCCTCTTCCAAAAATCTCCATACCTCATTAGCATTTTATATCAACAATTTATATTTATATATTTTTCAATCTTATTTTTACATTTTACACAGCAACGAGATGTATGGCCGCTACACGTGCCATAATTTTTGTTTTTGTGCGAGATAACTGCAAATTGTAATCTTTACTACTAACCTTTAATATATGTATTTATGGTATATATGGTAATTGATAGTCATTAAATAGCATAATGTTCATACATGCACTCTTACTTATTTGTATTCAGTGATAGACACATTTATTCCATTTCTTAATTAAGTCATCTACATATTATGTATACTAAAGAGTGTTGGAGGGAGAATACAACCTTTTCGCACTCGTTGGTTAATTATTTATCTCTTCTGTCAATTTATATTCCAAATCTAACACAATTCCTGTATTTTAAAACATATCCTGGATAACTTGTATTAAATGTTTTGGATATCCATTACTTCGTATTATCTTCTGTTTACTTTTCGACTGTCTTTCACAATCCGCAAAAGCAATGTAAGTATATAAGGAGGGTTTATATTTTTTATTGATCTTAATGCTGCATTGACTTCCTTGATAAGATCACGGTTTTTTTTTTTTTTTTTTTTTTTTTTTTTTTTTTTTTTTTTTTTTTTTTTACATAAGTATGATCTAGATTTCCATCTGTCTCTTTCTATGATTATTATTATATCATATTTTTATAGTAATCCATGATTTTCCTTCAATTAAATTTTACGAGTGCAACACTTGCAAACAAATAAGCTACAATCTCGGTGACAGAATAGTACTTGTAAATTGCTTCTTCACATAATGCGTTCATTTTACGAGACACAGCTAAACCTATGTCAAAATATTTATCTGCTTTTGTTAACAATGCAAGGTTTCAAATAATAAATTGAAGCCAGGAAGCATTAATCAATTATATATGCAAACCAACGCATTAGTTGTAGAATCATGTTAATGAACCACAAAGATATACTTGAGCATAAGTACACAGCATACAGTTGCCACTCCTCCCAGTAGTGACACTAAGTAGCAATGTTTGTATAGGGCGAGATACTCTCGCACAAAAGCGGTTCCACACGAAGTTTCTGTAGGTAGTAATTCATGAGGAAACCTTTTAAGATCTTCTATCACCATCATTTAAGTTACAGAAACTACGATGGACACGTCAGTTCGAGCAGTTGGCTATACGGTATCTGTTATTTTTTGTACATTGTAGGGCATTCGGTATAAAATTCCTTTTAGCTCACAATAAATATGCATTACAATAAGGTCTTACGTTCCGCATCTAGTGTACAAATGTTTGAAGGTGAACGCAAGTGAAAACTTTAGGAAATGTCTAAACAGAAACGTAATTTAAATTTTTGTAAGTAATTGAATTTGTATGATGGCATTTTCGTCATCTGGCGCAGTCTTTCTTCTGTTCATGGTTCATATTACACACGATCTGTGATTCTTCACTTAATAAGGATGCGGGTTCGATATGCAGTCCAGAATTAAATTCTTTGGTTTTTTCCAAGCAAACTTTCCCCTTACTGTAATGACCTTACATAAACATTTAGTTAAAAATTGTTTAAAATGGCTAATAATAATTCCACTACTGCTGTTACTATAAATGCTTCAAACTTATTCTTATCTCTTAATAGTAATAAATAAAGAATTTGGATAACTCAGTTTCCATTCACTTGCTCAATTTCAAGAGGAAATTCATAAGTGTAAATTTCTGTTTATAAACGAAATTAGTATGACTGGATGCAGACTTTTGAGGAAAATTGATTAACTATTACGAAGAGCTATTCCTCCATAACAAAGTGAACCAATTGCATATATATATATCAAATAGTTACCGCCTGTTAATGATTGTCCACTTTCCAGTGATAAAATTCAGGGAAATGAATTTTTCTTAGAAGCAAAATTATCATTTACATCAAGTATTCAAAAATATTGTTCCTTATCCGTATCATTCCGACGAAACGAATCTCAACAAATATTTCGAGATATATCTGATCGTATTGGGAATGGTGAGAGTACAACTGCAGACTATGAAAAATTAGTGACACGTGGTCTAAAAACTAATCAGTTACGAGAACGAAATTTTTTCAACGATGCAATTAGACTATTTGTAACAAATAAAGATGTAAAAGAATTTTATCATCAAAAATTTTAAAAAATGCGTCAACCGGTTGCTTATATTCCAGCTGTTAATTATTGTTCTGCAGCAAAATCAATTATTGGGTGGATTGGAATCATTTACAACTTTGTCTATTGGATCTAAAGTTACGTTACGTTCTAATTTATCGGTCGAAAAAGGATTAGTAAATGAAGCTTTATGTTGTGTTGAAGATATTATTTATGAAGAAATTCTAAGTCCTCCTGGTCAAATACTACGAGTGACAATTATTTTCATTCAAGTTATGAAAATAGCGGTTGTGTTCCGATTCCACCGACAACTAAATTTTGTAATAGAGGGAATATCACTTCTTCAAGAAAACAAGTTCAGTTACAATTAGCTTCCGCTATCACAATGCATAAATCACAATGTTTATCATTGGATAAAAAGTTGTTGTACATATTGGAGAAAAAGAAACTTCTGTTGGTTTAATGTATGTTGCGTTATCGAGGATAAAAACTTAGGAAGACCCAGAATTAAATAGAATAATATGACAGAATTAGTAATATTAAAAATTCGAGTATGTTAAAGTGTAGAAAACAGGAAGAAACTCGAAAGAGAAGTTTTGTATATGATTAAAAACAAATTAAATAAATTGGATAGTTTTTAAATATTTAAAGATTGCGTCTTCTTATAAATGTGCCTAATTATTTTTTGTCAACAGACTAAATGTAACTTATTTGATATCAATTCGTGAAGTTTAAATATTAAAACTCTAATTATTATTATTTAATTCTTTAATTTTGTATAATATTTCTTGTAATAAAACTTCGTGAGCCACCACAAAGTCGTTGTAAATTTTGTTTTGTTTTGCCTGTCTTTATAGTAATAAGCATCGTCAGCGACTGCCTGTGCATACACTCCAAGGTGTAAACAATTCTCTGATCGAGATGTAGTCAGAAATAGTTATCTGCAAAGTCACATTATATATGTGTTGTAAGGGAAGTTGATATAAAACTAGTTCAAAGCATTTTCTTTAATCGATTTATTTATTGCATCTCCTGCATCTTCCGTTGGAGGCTGTTCATGCAAGGTACTATTCACTGACCTACAAATTGAAGTACTTCACAAAGAGATTAGTTTTAACGCTTTTTAACATAACAGTACTACAGCATTCATAATAAACATAATTTTGGTTTAAATTATAGGAAATTATTTAATAAAAGACGTCGATGCAACTGCTGTTTGAATTTTTGTTTATTTGGGAGACGTTTAGCCTCACTCCAATGATTTTTTTTCTGTAATATCCTCTATGTTTTCAGATTGTAAATTTTGTAAAGACGGTTTTATTTAAATACTGCTACAATTACGTATATATATATAGGTTTTGTATTCACTTGCAATTACATTTCTATCGACATGTGTGCTAGCTGGTTTTCTTTGTCTTCGACTGGTATTGTCGTTCATGATAACTGCAAGAGACGAATCCCGTCCGAAGTAAATAAAAAAATTCCAACAACAGCTTGGCGTCTCTTTATTAAATAATAATTTACTGTGTTACATGCAACTACAGAAGAAATGGCTTACAGTAATAATGTATTACAAGATTAGTTTATCAGCTTCTTTATTACGGTCCATAAGCATAACTTGTAACAGGTAACCTACTGGCCTCACATTGCACAGTACATGTCACATGTAATACGTTACCATTCCTGCAGTAAGGCATTTTAATTTATACGATTGTTTAGATGTTTCTTCGAATAATGCTTGGAACCATTAACTCTACAGCCACTAATATGGACAAGTGGAACCAGTTGCTGCGATGAATGTTAGAATACTTGCTTCTCAAAACTATAAAATTAAACCATGTTCAGTGACTTTGTTAATTCTTCAATCTAAATGAGCCAGTATGTGCTGTATTATAACAATAAATCACAACTCAACTGTCGTCTTACGCTTTTTTGACAGTTTTGTGGATTCTGGATCCACTTAAAGTTCGTGATAGTTTGGTCTAAGCTGCCTGGAGAACTCTCGTCATTTTCACCCCTCTGCATTTTGTCGCCTGTCGCCTAGTGTTTTCTATATCTTCTAAGTCATTCGATCGTTGGTCGTTTTGAAGACACATCAATATACTACGACTCTTTCGAATTAATGTTGTTATTGATTTTAACTTTTTTGTAGTTTTTGGCTAGGTGCCATAAATTTCTGCACATCAGCTCATCTGTAGCCAGACAATTTTATGATTTCCATACCCGGTGGTATGCAGTAGATTTAAGAGGTATAACGAATATTTAGCGATCGCTAGGGTGGGTGATTTACAATCCACAGCTCCAGGTTCAATGACTGGTTTAGCTTACTCAAAAATCATCCACAATGTACCAAGCGTGATGAATGAGCAAAAAGGCTCAGGCTTCACATTCGGGAAGACGTAGTTTCGAGTCCCCGTCTGGACATTCAGATTTCTCTAAATCACTCCATGCGAATGCTTGGATGTTTTCTTGAATTGGTTATGGCCAAATTCCATCCTGTCCCTTGCCGCCTCTAATCACATCGACGTCGATATCGTCATTAGTCGATGAGGCGTAAAGTCATAAGCAAAAAAGACAAAAAAAAGACAATACTGTGATACAGTCTGAATGTAACTATTTGATTGTTATACGCTACTTTTGATGTCTAGAGTGATGGATTTTGATAGTAGATCCATAGAATGCAATGGATTGTTTGTGGAACCGTAATCTGTGTATCGCACTGTCCAATGTCCAATGGTTTCTGCTTCCTCCACTACGCATTATACCTTACTGTCCTGTGATTCATATGTAAATGATATCTGCTACACAGCTCTTAAGGGTAAGCTGGCTCACATGAATACCACACGCACCGCATGCGGAGCTTGCAGTGCGAATTACATTGAATACAAACGTGTAAGATAAGACGTGTTAACGTAGTAATCGCATTACAAATTGTGCTACTAAATAAATAAACTTGAATGTCGCCCTTATTACCTCTATTTGTGATTTGTAAGTGATTTCTTATAAAATACCAAAATCATTCGAACCAGACTCAAATTAGTGACTTGTAACATATAGTAGAGATGGTGAATATTAAACAACATGCAATGAGATCCTCACGGGTGTACCGCCGAAGTGCATTGTCAAAACACGAGTGGCTGAGGAAGACGGCGGAGCTAGTCGTCGAAATATCGAGTTTTAACAACTGAATCGGGCGTTATAGCCGTGAAGACTTCACAGCAATCATACCGCGGAAAATCTCCGTTCTTACAACTTCTCATAATGTTGAATAATATTAAATAATTTCTTCCAGTATTTATTTAGTTTATTTGAGGTAGTTTGATACATTTGAACTTCATATGTAATTCAGACTGAAGTCTCGATTCCTTATCAACAAGAATCGTACTATCGAAAGATTTGACTTGAGATTAAAGAACAAATAATAATTAAATTGAAAGTTTGGCCGCAGAGTTCTGGCAATTTATTTCTTCGCCTTACTCAAAAAGCAGATAGGATATAGCGAAAACATCTACATCCAATATAAATAGGTTCTGAGTCCGTCAAAAATTACGGGTTAAACACAGCGTATTGGCACTTAGTTCCTCATTGTTGGTTAACTAAATACAGTTGTTGTAAAATAACGCACATATCCCTTATTTGGTAATATTGTAAAAACTTCGGATGTACTGTAGTTTACATCGCGATACAGTTGGAACTTTTTACATACGTGTAAAATAATATCAGTAATAGGGCGTCAATGAAAGCAAAGAAAATTATAACCTTGACGGGTTCTCGCAGATTTTTTTTTCTCACATGGTTCAACTCAATATAACAAAACACGAATGGCCTTTACATTTGGAACTACTTACATTCGGCTCATATAATGACATCAGTAATATGGTTTCAATGAAAACAAAATAATCTACTTAGCATGCATTATAAAACATTAACTATATCGCTACATAACCTTTATCCCACATTTCTTAGCTTAGCATAAGAGTAATATGTATAGAAACAGAATATAATTACAACAATTACATCGAACGAATACAAATAATCTATTAATATTTATTATGTTGATTTAAACGAAATATATACTTTTCTTTCTGTGTTTCGGCAATTCATTTCTTTGCTGTTAATTAAGTAAACAGGATCAGTACCTGCTAATAAAATAACGTTCAGAATACTGATTTTGTAATACCATCTCTGGTCATTGTTAAGGTGGCAACGAAGGCCTGATACGAAACGTAAGCGTAACGGACACGATGACACAACTAGCGTTTTATTAGTACTGATTATGATCGCGAACAATACATATGATAATACACTAAAGTGCAAAAAGTGATGGAATAAAAAGATGTAAATTTTCAGATGGTGGTAGCACCGCGGAAGAAAGGTATAAATGCGGAGGTGTCGGGGCCTTCATTTGTGCTTTGTACCTTGTGTCAAAGGTACTCTGCCGTGAGTCTGTCGCACGGGATGAATTAAGAGACTTTGAACGCAGAATGTCAGTTGGCGGTAGATGCATATGGAAATTGTTCCTAAATTCCACTTTTCTCGATCCACACAGTGAAGAGTGTGCCGTGTATGTGTAACTACTGATATTACCTCCCACCACGGACAATGCAGTTGCTGCCCACGTCTACTGAATCACCTACACCAGTGATGTCTACGTCTAGTTGTCGGTATTGACAGGCAGCCAACACTGCGCTAGTAACAGAAATACTCAATGTGGGGTACACGACAGACGTGCGACATTTGTCGTTGATGGGATATGGCAGCAGAAAACCAACGCGAGTTGGCTGCAGTGCTTCTCCAGGACTCGTGAACATGTAGTTTGGACCTAGACGACTGGTAAAGGAGGTCGGATGGTAGGGTACCAAAAGAACGTAACCATCGACACTAAGTACAGTTACAACAGCGTAACAGATGCTTTTAAGGTAATCTTAGTTACAGGGAGAAACAAGTCTTACTGTTAAACAAAGTGAAAAAAAAAAGAAATTCTAAATTTTCTCTAAGTAGCCAGTAACTGATACATCACGTTGGGGTACACAATATGGAAACAGACGTTGCGCTGTGTAAACCAAATTTTAACAAATTCAAGGCACTAAAACAAAGTTTTCTGTCTCCAAAAGCGATGGAAGTATGTCGCGGATATATTCCTAAAGGAAACCAACAAATAATTAAAATCTGGGGAGTGGATGGTTTATGCTCAGTAAAAATATTTGTTACCACAAGACAATCAGAGAACTCGGTAATGATCGGTGCCATTCTTCAGTAATTAAAAAAAGAAACGTAAAATAGAAAGAAGTTATGATACTTCTGGTGTCCAGGTATCGCGTTACGTGTACATTGTTATAAGAGTAATTATTTATTTGAAATATTAGACAAAACCACGAAGTTCTTTTAAACGATAAACTTGGTAAATTATTAAACTTGTCGTCATTAATCTATTTATCTTGGTACGGTGGGTCACAATTTTCTGCCTTCTAACACGCATGAAAAGCATTACTCACTTTATCCGATTCTTATGCTATTGCTGTAGGCTATTTTGAAAACTCTAAGACATTTTTCTGATTCATACCTAATGATAGTGATATAAAAATAAACTGAAATAAAATGAACTAAATTTAAAAAATACCAAGCACCAGCAGAAAATAAAGATCAATTAAACTTTGCTAAGTTTCGTGTAATAGTCTTACGAAGCTTGGTATTCGTTTTCACGAAATGAACAAAGAGACGCCGATGTAAAATATTTAAAACACTTAAATACCATTCAGTAGATCCTAAAAACTCCCCCGTTCAAAACATACGAATTTGTTAAGACTAACTGATCTGCGTGTTCGTTATTACGAAATAGCTTTGTCGTATATATCCAAAAACTATCTGGTTTAGCCCTGTTATACTTTATACTCAACACGCCTGTTTTATTTTTCCTATTCATCGCAACAGCACTAGATTCTTTCATATTTTACACCTAAATATTCCTTTCGTATCATAGTAACTTCCGAAATATTAGTACAATAGCTGTTTTCTATTTTTTCTTCTCACTCAGGCAACAAAATACTATTTTGACGGTACCGTATCTTCTGAATGAATGTCCGTCCGTCTATCGCCTGGAGCTGTTACATTCACATAACTTGTGGTACATTTAACCTGTAAATTTTAGTTTATACTTTCGTCAGCGTATTCATAACATAAAATCTCATTAATAGTGGGGTTCGTAATAAAAACGGAGTTTTTGGTACTGAATGGTCTTCTTGGCTATCAAGTGTAACATGGCAAACCATGGAAGCTGAAGTTATTATTCCTTATTTCACCATAAACGAATTTTCACCAAAAAAAGATTTAAAAAGTATTTACGGATCCAAAATTTCTTTAATGTATATAAATAAAAATTAAATACTGTTGGTTGGTAATCACATCACTTGAGAACGGCTGGACCGATTTGGATATGTTTCTTTTAAGTCTAAGTAGTAGTCGGAATAAGGTTTTAAGGAAAAGAAAAATTGGAAAAGTTCGACAGGAAATTGAAAAATTCGAGAAGAATTAAATTACTTTTTCCATGGATCGATTTGGCTAATTTTTTAAAAATGTTTCAAACAGACCGAATAATTTTTCTAGAGGAACAAAAATTGGAAAAGCTTCCCGCAAATCAGAAAATTAGAGAATATTTGAAATAGTTTTATTGTTGTATTGTTTTGAAATTGTTGTACCAATTTGACTGTTTTTTTTTAAATGATCATAATAGTTTGAATAAGGTTTTTATAGGAAAAAAAATTGTAAAAGTTGTCCGGAAAACTGGAAAAATTGGGGAATCCGAAAGTGATTTTTTCTTTGTACCGGTTTGGCATTTTTTTTTTTTTAAATGTTCGTATTAGGACGAATAAGGCTTTAAGAGAAAGAAAAATTGAAACAGTTGCCCGGAAAACTAAAATGTCTTCTTTGTATGGACTGAAGTGGTTATTTTTTTTAAAATGTTACTAATAATCCAAATAAGGTTTTTCGAGAAAGAAGAATTGAAAAAGTTGCCGGGTAAATTCGAGAAAAATTGAGAGTGTTTTTTCTGAAGGACTTTTGGATGGACTCATGATTCGATTGATATGCCTAATTTTAAAAAAAATTACCTTTGCTTTTATTTTTATGTAGTATCGCGATCTTTGCATCAAATGTAGTTTATTTCTATTCCATCGATATTCATTGAAGACATGGGTTTGATGATATCGAACAAGTTATTACTTCAATTAGGCCCCCAATCGTCCGACCCACGACGCATTTAAACAAGAGTTGATTCCCGAAAATCGATATAATTGTGATGCATTGCGAGAATTAGTACCAACGGACGTTCCGCTGTTGAATCGCCAACAGAAGTATTTGTACGACGCTCTCATGAAAGTTGTGAAGTTGGAACTAGAGGGATTTTCCTCTTGGAAGCTCCTGGAGAAACTGGAGAAACGTTTTTGATCTCATTGATTCTGGAAACGATTCATCACGGAATAAAATTGCACTTGACTTGCTTTATCAGGAATTACAGCTACGTTCTTGGAAGGCGATCAAACAGCTAATTCAGCATTCAAGTTGCACTTGAATATGCAAATCAATAAAACTGCAACGTGTAACTTTTCGAAGAACTGTGCCGTGGCCAAAGTTTTTTGCAACGATACAAATTGAACGTTTGGGATGAATGTACGATGGTATATAAAAAGTCTCTGGAGGCATTAAACCAAAAGATACAAGATCTACGAAACAATCAAAACAGGTTTGGTGGTGTGATGATCAACATGTAAATAAAACATCATGAGAATAATTGAGATTTAAAATTTAATGGAAGAAAATAGATGATTTGGTTAACATGGAATTCTGACTTAATTCAATTGTGACTTAAACTTCGGAATAAAACCGCTTCGTTCCAAGTCGATCACATTCCAGGAACATAACACATTTCGAGCAATTGAGCGGTGTACTACCGACAGAATTCATCTGAAATGTATAAATTACCATTGGCATACATCTCACTGTACTCAACCTGAAATTGAATAATTATGGACACAACCGTTAATATATAAAATGATTACTCAGAAATACGTATTTTTTATTTTTACTTTGTTTATACATTTTCAACAGCTTTGCAGAATTTCACAAAATGACCTCAAACTAATTTATTGGAATCTGGACAGGACAACGTCTGTTGAGTGAGCTAGTAATTTATAGTAAAAAGTACATTCTTAAAAGGATAATTAATGTCTATGGAATCACACATACCTTTCGTGAAACAATTACATATTTTTAAAAGTATTAAGACAACAGCTTTTTAGTGAATTTTGTTTAATACACAATGAGGCAACTGAAAAATCTAGTCGGTGATAATAACTCGAATTCGACGGATTTTACTATACCTGATGATCATGTTTTGTATTCGTGCTTTCGAGCTATATTGTTAGAGGCTAATGAACTTCCACAGCCGTGAGCATTGATTTCTGGTAGTCATGACGCTTCGACGTGTTTCCGTGTGCCTTTCGACTACTTTCTTCTAAACCAGATGCTCGTCTAAGCTTGGCTGTCCAATCATTTACAGGTGCAATTTGTATCCCTGCGTATTTTGTCGACAGAGTTCATAATATTGTTTCTCAGTCAGAGCATCGGAATCTGCTCCGATTTTCTGGTGTACTGTACCAACCGCATGCCTACTGGAAGACCGTGTCTTCAGAGTGAAAGATAACTTATGCTGAACACTAAAAATGTGTCCGGCTGTAGTTATTGTGTTGTCTCAAGTTACTTGTGACACCAATTGTAAAAATTCAATTTCCATAAGTTTCTACAATGTTTTTGCAACAATTTTCAGACCAAAATTAAGTAAATTTAATGTTCTGTGATCAGTGTTGTCTGTATTTCGGTTTGATGATTACTCATCTTTCGTTTGTCGTCAATAACATACGTTCCTCTGTCTACCCGTCTGAATAGAGCACACAGGTGGGACACCGTTTTTTGCAGACACAAAAGAACGTCATTAAGTAAAGCATTTAAGCGAATTCGTACACATGACACACGGAGCGTTCAAGTAGTTTCACCAGGACTGCAGTGCGTGGCCCTCTCTCATAAACTCATTATATCACGCCAACGACGATAAACAAAACCACAACCTAATTCCTCCCAATAATATGAAGCCTGTCCACTGAGAGAAGTAACTCAACTTTCAAGAGATACTAATTCGTCGATACTTTCTCATAAATTTCTCAGCCTTCTTGACTGCCAAAACATCGAGGGACACCCTACTTTGACCCCGGGATTGCACGGAAGCCATCAAAACCCGACAGCCAGTTTCTGCATTAGTCGCGTTCAGACAAACAGACAGACGGTCTTAAATCTTAAAAACTGTTTATTCCTTCTGTGTAGCTTATAAACGGCGATCCTAACTACTTTCTTCAAAAATATCTTGAACATTCAGACTTTCTTCTGGATGCTATGTTATTATATTTACAGATAATAATAATTATTCTACTCTTCACATGGTCTTCAGGTGATATGTAATTTTTAATTCTTCTACACTTATCTCTACTTTTCTCCACTCTCTTCATCCTTGCCTTTTAAAGATTCTGCCTCTGACATTACTGAAACTCGTTTCTGCCATTGACATTAGTTTTCCATTAAACAACGCCCTTATTTTTTCACTCCAAGATTCTCTTTCACTCTGTGTACTTATAACTCTCCTTACCCTATATTAAAAATTCTCTTCTGCCTTAAAAGCACTTCTGCAGTGACTAAATTATATCTCAGCAGAAGTCTTTTTTCGAGTTGTTATTAAATCCTTGGCAGCTCTACCTTCATATTACTCATAATCAACACCTAGGTTTTATTTTTATCAAGACGTTTCAGAAACGTACAAATTCTTGATTTCCCCTTTTATGTTTGATAAACTAAATTCTAGCAGTGCAGGCGTTATTGTTGCAGTTATTCCATTTCGACAGCAGAACAATAGAATCTCAAAGAAACATTTTGATATCATACAAGAAACTCAATCGTTAAATGGTGACATACATTCCTCGCTCGAACATCACTTGCAAACACATTAAAATTTTCTTTCCAAATAGTTCTACAATTCATGGTATTTTTAATCCATGAGTATACATATAAATAAAAAAGTTGATTCCTCCGAATATTACGATACTGCTCGTGCGCTGAAACCACGATAAATATTTCCAATGCGAGAAGTAGCTTACTTTCAAGTTAGATACTAATTAGAGGACCCTTTCCATTTCTCAGCTTTCCGACGTCTTATCAGATAAAAAAAATCTTTATTACTCTTCTGGTAACGATAAACTGTTCGAATCCCCATCAAAATTGTACTTGTAAAAATTGCTGGAATCGCGTTCACCAAAAACTGGATACTAATTTCCCAGACTTTTGTGTGAATTTCTCAACGTTTCAACATCTTATATAAAAGAAACATGTTTTATTTTACTCCTGAGAACAAGGGTTCCACATTATTGGAAATCCCATCGCAATCCGACCAGCAGCTTTGAACTAATCGCATTCAAAGAAGAATTGATATTAAATTTCAAAATGAAACATATCCTACCTAGTTTTTACCCCGGGATCAGGTGGTATACGTTATTCAGAATTAGACTAGTTAATTTTAAGTGACTCCAGTTCATCCAGACAAACAGACAGACACAAATTTAAAAAAAATATTTTTTTCATTGTAGTTTATGAACAGTGATTCAAACTCATTTTTCCAATATCATGCTAAATACGCAATGCAATATTTTCTAATTCATTTTCAATACCGCGTATAACAAGTGCTTTTAATGAACAGAGACTTACGAATATGGTTATATGCATAGTAATCTGTAATTTCACCAGTCTGCAGTTCTTAACTGTTTGAGGTGGCGTCTTGGTTTTCGAATATAACAATGCGTAACAGTAATTTGTTAAGGCGGTTTAAGCTCACAAGCAACCTAAGTATGACGCATTTAACACCCAATACAGCCCCCTCTGTGATAATCAGTATGCATTTACTGAGCAATTTTGAAACGAGGAGATAATCAGCAATATTACATCAGCGATATTAAATCAGCGCGAGGCGTCCTGCCGTGTGAAAGGGAGAAAATTATCAGCGATCTTAATGACACGTAATGTTCTCTACAATTGTACTCACAGACTCTATACTGTGGTTATTTCAGCATCATTCATGGATGAACTCGAACCTGAAATAATAATGAATGAAGAAGCCGGAAGCTTTAGCTGACACACTCAGCAGAAGAGCAGCGGAACAGAGGCGAATTTCAAGGCTTTTGGTTCCTTACAATTATCAGCGGGAAGCAATCATAGCGTTACCGTTGCAAGCTATCGTCGATACCACCACTCATACTAAACTACGCGATTCACCTTAAATTCATGTAATGTGCTTCAAGTATTCATATAATTTTTCATAGTTATCTTGACTGCTTAAAAAAAATTGATATTAAAGAAACTTAAAGAGATGCGTAACTATCTTATCTGACGGTATCACACACTGGCTATTTGGTTTTGAGAAATAAATGGTGAGAAACTGAATCCAGACAATCTAGGAAAGGGAGCTTCAGTAATTCAGAAACTTGTGATAGCACTTGTGAACTTGTTGGTAACTCTGCAGCGGGATTATGGTTGTAATCAGCAGTTTGCACCTTGACATTACTTAATTTTGGATTTCGTGTAACTAACATCAGGATGCTCGGTATTTAAAGGACCGTGTTTAGGAGTCCTTGACAGTGGGAGAAGATATTCACATTCTGTCTAGTCACTGGACAGGTCAGGCCAGTATAGCGGCGCAGCAGGTGGCATTATTACTTATAAGAGCATTTAGCTGGTCGCTCAACTTCCATAAAAATTCAGCGTTTTTATAATCTACTAGCTGTTACCCGTGACTTCGTAAGCGTGGATTAAGAATTTGATTGCTATAATTGGATACACAAAGCTGAAAGTTACCTAAAATATGTCGGCATAATATGACGGAAACGCTATCAATATTCCATTCTACCGTAAAACCTGTCTCAATTATTCATATCGGAAAAAAGTATCCTATTTCGTTCCTAATGATACAAAGTATTTCGGTATATCGGTATACACATATATTCATCAAAACGTAAAAAAAAAGATGGAGACTTACTTTCGCATATATAATATTATTAGTTTAGATCACACAAAAACTGCATCTGGAACCAGCATACCCTGACTAAAGTAAACGCTTAGGGCACTATTCTATCGCCAAAGATTTTCCAGAACATGGTATCCTTTCTTCAAAATCCTACGCTTGGCTCAATCTATAAAAAACAACTCATAATTTTTTTTGCTTCCAGTGGGGTTTGAACCCGAAGATACACGGGAATGTTCTTAAGACGCAAGCACGTTACCACCAGGCTACGATGCCATTGCTCTCTGACTTTAGGCATTACAAAGATATATAGATATTATGCGTTTGTCTTTCACAGTTCATATAGTTTTCATAATTTAATAACAATATGTTCTTATCTATACGGAATATGGTATCCCATGTCCATCCTAATGACAAATAGCATCTCTTCGTCAAATTTATTAACGATTGGAGTAGCCGATTAGCCCAAGAAACGTGACAAGAGACAGACAGAGTTACTTTCGCATTTATAATATTAGTATAGATAAAACGATATGAACTAAGCAGATAGATATTCCTTTTGCCAAGTGAGCTGCGGCGCGTGAAACCTCTTCTTGCATTCTCGTCTGCAGTAGGCAGTAAATAATTCCGAGTATTAATAAGACAGAAGCTGAATTGTGCTGTGTCGAGGGCCGTGAGGAGGTCACCACTGTGAAATTAGAAGCAAAAAAGAAGGAAGTAATTAGAGCGTGCGTCTACTGTCTCGCTCCTTGGAATGAGTAATGTGTTTGATTATAATTAAGCCCACTGGTAAGCATTAATCTGGAGCAGTAGCAGTTTATCTCCCAGTATATGTAACGGCACAAGAATTTTACGATGATTCAGTAAACCCTACAGTGCCTCGCCTGTACTCTTCATGATAGGATGGTTCAAAGTTTTAAAATTATTCTCTATATCAAGTCTTGCCTGCGCACATTTAAATACAAAAAAACTTTTATTTTTATAGTATGCAGGATATATCTAGCAACAACAACTGTTACAAGCAATTGTAGCAACATGGAAGTTATAAATTAATAAATAATTTAATTCAGAACAAGCACACACTTCATTACGCAGTGTTACCGAGAATATAACAGCCACGAGTAGCCATTAAAATTTCATAGTATTGATTTCGTCTAAACCTATGTTGCTTCATAACTCGACATCGATCCTGACACTGTCGTCATATGAAGATAGGACAGTGACGACGATGAGGACAGCGATGATGATGATAAACTCCTATCACGATCGCCATGTTAAATTTATTTAATGTTTGATCGCTTTTACCTCCAACTTGCTACTTTACAAGCAAACAGTACTTTCAGGTACCGATCAAACAACAATTTGTGATACGTGACTTCGTTGTGGAAGACTTATACAGTAAAACTACAGTTAAATGATTCTTTTACATATCTGGTTTTATACACGGAGAAACCGTTTTTGAAAAAACTGTTTGAAAGTTTGATCTTGTGGCAAGTTAGCAATGTTTTTTTAATTGTGTCACAAAGAAACTACGAATTTGTTCGCTTTGCGGAGGGGATTCTGTAGTAATTATAATATTGTAGAGAAACATAATGTGGTAGGTAATTATTTGACCGGCTGAAATAAGGAATAAAGTTTTTGCGTAAATAAGACTCCAATTAACTTTAATAACCCGCAAAATTTCAATGCCACGAAAACGCGAAGTGCAGTAACTGAGCGATGATAGCACATCATGTATGAACGATAGCCTCAGGCTACCAAGCCGTACTGAAAGTTGACATATTCCGTGCATAGGAATAACCTGAATATTTTTTAACGAGTTCAAGAGCTTTTAATGACCGAGTAGCATTAACTTACATGATATCAGATAACCTAAACGATTTACCCACAGTACAAAGTAAGAACACTTTAACAACGAAACTTTCTTTGTCGCATACATTATAGTCTATTAATAAAATTGAAGATGAAGTATTAAATCGGAAAATAGAACGAATAAACGGTTTATAATAACAATATGGTTGCGTACTATTTACAGCAGGCTTTTTACGCTAATACTAGAACTGTTAAACATAATGATGATGGATAGTTACATGAACCTAATTAATACGAATAGAAATAGTGTAAGGGAAATAGTATAGTAGTATTACATATTTTTATGTCAAACGTGTCCCACAAATACAATTCTTGTAAAAGTAGGGTCAACTCTCACGGTTGTTTACTTATAAAATTAATGAGATCTCGTTCTCAGAGAAGTCTACATTCTACAGTGTATATTCACTTCACGTAATAGTTTCTTTCGGTTTTAAGGATCGTTAATATAAAAAGTGGAAAAAAATATGTCAAGTGATTTTCTAATGATGCTTGTTGCGAAAGAATTCTTGGTTTTGTGTATTTGTAACAGTGATAAAGGAACACAATTAAGGTATTTACACTGAAGAGCCAAAGAAACTGGTATAGGCATGCGCTGTGCAAACACAGAGATATGTAAACACTCAGAGTACGGCGCTGCGGTCTGCAACGCCTATATAAGACAACAGGTGTATGGCGCAGGCGTTGGATTGGCTACTGCTGCTACAATGGCAGGTTATCACTATTTAAGTGAGTTTGATCGTGGTGTTATAGTCGCCTCACGAGAGATGGGACACAGCATCTCCGAGGTAGCGATGAGGTGGGGATTTTCCCATACGACCATTTCACAAGTACACCGTGAATATCGAGAATCCGGTAAAAAAAAAATCAAATCTCCGACATCGTTGCGGCCGGTAAAAAGATCCTGCAAGAACGGGACCAACGACGACTGAAGAGAATCGTTCAACGTGACAGAAGTGCAACCCTTCCGCAAATTGCTGTGGATTTAAATGCGGGCCATCAACAAGTGTCAGCGTGCGAACCATTCAACGAATCATCATCGATATGGGCTGCAGAGTGCACGACACAAAGCTTTACGCCTCGCCTGGGACCCGTCAACATCGACACTGGACTGTTGATGAATTGTAAACATGTTGTCTGGTCTGACGAGTCTCGTTTTACAAGTTGTATCGAGTGGATGGACATGTACGGGACATGGAGACAACAGTCATGAATTCATGGACCCTGCAATGCAACAGGGAGACTAGTTCAAGCTGGTGGAGGCTCTGTAATGGTGTGGTGCGTGTGCAGGTTGGAGTGACATGGGACCCCGTATACGTCTAGATACTACTCTGACAGGTGAAACGTACGTACGCATCCTGGATGATCACCTGCATCCATTCATGTCCATTGTGCATTCCGACGGACTTGGGAAATTCCAGTAAGACAATGCGACACACCACACGCCCAGAATTGCTACAGAGTGGCTCCAGGAATACTCTTCTGACTTTAAACACCTCCGCTGGCCACCAGGAACGCCTTGCAATGTACCGTTCAGAAGAGATCTTTACTCCCTCGTACTCTTACGGATTTATGGACATCCCTGCAGGGTGCATGGTGTGAATTCCCTCCAGCACTACTTCAGACATTAGTCGAGTCCATGCCACGTCGTGTTGCGGCACTTGTGTGTGTTCGCGGGGGCCTTACACGATATTAGGTAAGCGTACCAGTTTCTTTGGCTATTTAGTGCATATACTAAAAGTTTTACTATCTAGTCTGCTAAAATACAGCATACACAATGATCACGTCACCTGGTACTTCTTTTTCCTTCATCGACAACAACAAGAGGTAATCATTCTGTTTCAGAAAGTGAAGTGAATATACACTATAGAGTGAAGTCCATGGCAAATTTATCCAGGATTCTATCTTCCCCGAAGTAACTAGAAGATATTGCATGTATATATGGATCTCCTTCCAGATACTCTAGAGTTGCCATTGTTTTTGTGGCATTGTTGGACCTGCCAGGTTCTGTGGTGAGACATTCGTTTATACATCATCAGTTGCCAGCTTTACTGTCCATCAGGTTTTATTCTTAAGGCGTACTTGGTTACCTAATTGTTAGATGAGCCTGTTGTTGTTGAAACAGTTTCTTCGCCACATCTCCGAAACCTTCCATCAGCAGAAGGAGATCGTTAATATGAGGAAGCATAGTTATGTCTGCAACCTTCGGCAGTTTGTGGGGTACGTTATAGCCCAGATAAGGATTGGTTGGAAGTGTGTTGCCCCACATAGTAGCCGTATATGCCTACTCGAGGATATGTGTATATAGTGTGATGGCTGTGTTTGGATACAATGGTTACTACGGCTACTACGGCTGAGCACCTGAGAGAGCTGCCTTTGCACGGGTGCTATTAATGCGCGCTTTCCTCGTCTATGGTGACGCCTAGGTAGATACCTGACACTTAATGCCTTCTCCCAGCGGTCTGACAGCATGTAGGCGTGGAACGCTTCTTAGCGCACTGTGCCTATAGAGTGGCTCAGAGCAAGATCTCTTTTTTTTTTATCAGTAAACATCCACGAGACTGGGCCCTATTTTTGTACACTTTTTTTGTATGCTGATTGTTTATTCTGAATCGTCTTTTTTTTCTGGCTCTAATTTTTGCACATTAAATCCAGTCTGTTATGTCCGTTCACTAATATTCCAGCTGGTACCGAGTTTTCAAACACTGATGCTTTCTTCAACAATGGGCTCGCGTCCGATTCGTTGGTGCGTGTCTGAATTACTGTCATCATCCAATTAGACCGGTGCACCAGGAACCTCCGAACAAGTATGAAAACGAATTAAAATGTAATATGTTTGTTAAGCTTCCTTATCTCTACGCACAAAAAAATCCGTGACATATAGCGTGGTTCAGAGCAAAGTAATTAACGTTTGGGGGCTATCATTTTGTAAAAATAGAGAAAATCACTAATACTGGACTTTTCTTATGATCTGGGGATGAAATAATGTATGTTTAACAAATAACCTATTTCTAGGACCACGGGATAGTTCAGAATTATGATGACGGGTGTCATAGCAGTTCAGAATTATGATGACGGGTGTCATAGCCAGTTAAAAACTTTGAATTTCACTGAAGTAAGAAAAACATGAAAATAAAAGTTAACAAATTAGATAAGCTCCATTTATAATGAAAAATTGTAGCTTATTAAAGAAGAAAGGGATTTTGCTTTCTGAGTAGATATGGAGAAAATACAAGTAATTTCACTATATTTAGACCTTTCTTATAATTTGCAAGTAAATCTTTTCTGTGCACCAAATTTCAGATTTCTATGACTGCTGGAAGTAATTTAGTTTTGATGATCACCAGAGAGTGAGTGACAAAATCTGTGGAGTTTGCATTTAAATAGCTTACAAACTACGAACAGGAACGAAGCAAAATATATTGTGTTCGTTAAGATTGCAGATATCTAAACATAATAGAAATATGAGACATCTAGACTGAAGACTGTGACCAGAAAGCTGTACATATCGCAGAGGATATGTAACCAAACGGAGTAGGATGTGATAGACGACCGGTGTCACTTTATAACAACAAGTGAGACCAGAGACATCATTGAGCGTTTGAGGACGATAGTCAGAAAAATATTTCTTTTTACTCTGTATATTGGAAGAAAGCGTTTGGCAGAGTAATGAAAGCTTTAAATGTATAGGTATAGATTGGAAAGACAGGAGACAGCTAAAGCCGTTGCACATAGGGCATATAGTAGTACTTAGAGCGGGAGGGGAGATGAGAAGTGATACGGAGCTCCTATATCTCTCTATCATTTTTTTAGCAGATACGAGTATGCTAAAAAAATTGACAGAGAATGGCTCGGAGATAGTACGAGGCATTGTGAGGGCGAAGAAAGACTATAAGCCGTCACGTATGAGGAGGAAAAGTTGGCGGATTGAGAAAGAAGCACTGCAGGATATGGTGAAGGAGAATGTGAAACTGGGAAAGAATAATAAAGTAGATTAAAGTAATAAATGCGGAGAGGCACAAGGCATTGTCACTGCACCGCATAGGACAAGAGGCTGGAGCAGGTCGCGTTACTGGGAATCCAGACTGTATGGAAGAAGTAAGGAACAGAATATCTACCAGAATGGAAGCTTCCTGCAACGTAGAGGAGGCAGAGATTGGCAAAATATTTTGTTTGGAGTATGATGTCATATGGATCAGAGATGTTAACATCCAAAAAGGAGGAAGAACAAGTTTTTGACAGTTTTTGAATGTGGTTGTGGAAGAAAATTAAATCTACAGGAGGACTGTGAAGTTAAGAAAGGGTGGGAAACCTTTCGAGTATACTTAAGAGGAAGTCGTTAAAACATATTATATAGAAATTTTCTATAGAAGAACATGAAGAAAAGAAAAAAGACGAATTTTAAAAGATCATTTGGAATGATAAAAGATATTAAAATAAGCAGAAGGTACAATTAAGTAAAGAATGATACTCAGAACAGAGAAGAAAAGGAAGCTGTACAACTGGAAGGAAGCTGGTAATACTGTTTAATACATCAATCACAAACAACGGTACAAGTTTAGCAATGAGTAACTTTAAAAACAACAGCAACAAAAAATAGTTCTTTAGATTTTATACGTTATCTACTTCGGGTTGGTTCATAATATAAGGATTAGAGGTGTTATATTGTATTGATAATGCATCGCATCTGCAGTTACAAGTTTCGAAATTTTCCCGTCTAGATTGATCTAGATGACAACGGATAACGTTGACACGATTGTCGTTATACCAGGAGCAATAGTTAATTTATTTTTTATCTTCTTAACGTCTTAACGTAACAGCGAGGTCTTTAGAGACGGGAAAGGATGGAGGGCAAGGAATGGGAAGGAATTCGGCCTTGGCCTTTTTGAAGTAAGCATACCGGTATTTGCCTGGTGTGATTTGGGAAACCATGGAAAAACCAAATAGCAATAGTTAATGCTATTCTTTTTGTGACAGCACCTCGGTGTTTAGTTTTTTCGCAGAGTAAAGCATGCGACACTTTTATATCAATTTGTAGTATCTTGTTATCTCTTTGCCAAAACCATATTTTAACATTTACGTTATCTGAAAAACCTAAAATGCAGTTTGACTGGACAAGATTTTTTTTTAATAACATGCAAAACACTCGGAGAAAATACCAGACTTCTACGAATCCCCATGTGTAAATTTGTTCGCAGTTTTCTTTCTGTGTCTAAGCTAAATTGTTTACTAACTACCTCCTAGAAGGAAGATCTTTCCGAGTTTCACAGCACTATCGCCCAAAACATAGCACAAGTATACTCTCAGACAATAAACTAAGTATTTTCACGATCTCCTCCTCATACACCAGAGAAGCTTTCATTCATTTTTTATTAGTCTTGTAAAGTAAAATCCTCAGTTTACTTCCGTTTTGTGACGTATCAATAGCAATTTGTTTACATGCAGTTTCTTCATTACAGTGATCGCTACTGTCCTGACACAAAACGCCATGTTTTGATTTAAGTGTGAAAATCACGCAAGTCGTGTTAAGGTTCGTTCTAAGGCGTCGACTTCGCTGCACTACTCTCATCAACTGGCTGTGATGGATGAATTCAGAAACGCGATTAAAATACTCATAGCTGGTGTTCATATATTTTATATCACCATTTTTTCAGATAGCCATTTTCTGCTGCATGCAAATTACATCTGAAATTTTAGGACAGACCGACACCTTTCAATATGTCATAACACCATTAAAATCTGTGAAGAGGTTTTTTTTTACTTCTTTCAGGTTTCAGATGGAAGAATATATCATTTTGATTTCATGCTTCTGTATTAAATGATGATGTGCCATAATACATCCCTCGAATTTAAATCAGAATTTAAGATTTCAACGTATGAAAATTCCAACAAAATTTTTGCTGTAGTTTTTAAACTATGCCAGATTTTTGGGAAAAGGTTAGTTGCTTACAGCAAGTGTTACAATTCCTACTAACGTTGTGTCATAAAAAATTCCACAGATTTTAAAAGAGACAGCAAGACTTCACACTGTGAAAACACCGTCAAAATTTGAGCTGAAGTTCTCGCGCGATACGAAACAAAAAGACACATACGTGATACATTTGCATGTAGTAAGATACAGCCAGTTATACAGCATGAAAATAATTTAATTACTGAGTCGTTCTTTCTGTTTCTCTAGTTCAGTACTTTCTGAAAAAAATTAATTGTTTTGGGAATTCTTAGCTACATAATGAATATTTTCAATCATGAGTTTTGTGAAGACTTGTTTGTTACCGCACTCAGAATGAGGCAAGAGAGTGCGATGCATTAACAGGATTAGGTCCCGGCTTGTTTTGTGTGTATTGGGTTTTGCTAGTCTCTTGGTTGTCCCTGGAGGAGCAGCGAAGTGGTCGGGTGCATTCTGTTTAATCAAACAGCTTCCAGCAAACAGCACCCGGTACCAAATTGAACTACAGGAGGCGAATACGTTTAAGAAATTTTCTACTCTTCAAGGATTAAACAGGCAAGTGGGTTCAAATATTCAAAACTCGCAACAGATGTCAGGAAATAACATCACAAACAGGGTGAAAAATCATTGATTCAAATTCAAAATGGGCAGAATCTGTCGTCACTTTACTTACAACAATCGCAAATGGAGTTAGCTAATATACTTGATTTGACTCTAATGACTATTTATTCATACTTGCTGGAGCTTCGTTAGGATAATACAGTAGAAGAAAAACGTTTTATTGTTGTTGAGTATTGTTGGGCGGTGACAAATTATTGACGAGGAAATGTTTCCAACAGCCTTTACTCTCATCGACACTGCATGGCGCAATATTCAGGCTGCTGAATTCACCTGAAAGTGCTCAAAGATCAGCGATTCAACTAATAAGAGTAGCATATTAGTTAACATGTGTCTTTTATTTCCATTAAAAAATCAGTCATCAATCTTATTCACGAATTTTTTTATGATTTCACAAACTTGGAACCCTGAGTTCGAAAATTCTCGTCACTACTGCAAAGTATTCAATGAGCTTAGCGCGCCAAAACTCATCTCTGTGGCTCCAAGTGTTCCTTTAAATTTAATAACCGTCTTCATAGATGGACATTTCCTAACTTTGATTCGCGCTTTTTTTAATTCCTCCACTCGTCACTTAGCTCGTCGTTTAATAACCTGCTTTAATATCTTTCTTATCCTCTACTCATCACACCTATCCTTTTACTTTATTAACACTGTGACACCTTGCAACACACTCACCATGCGTCTCTCAGCGCTCGTGCCCTCCCTATCTGGTTTACTTTTGCCGTTGGAATCTCATCATAATTTGCGCTAATGTGGTAATGTTTTCTGTAAATTCTACCACTGGTCATCTCAAAGAGGAGAGCGTATGTTGTCATGTCTCCCACCTGTTGAGAATTGTCTCAAAACCTTCTACCAATTGAAACATACACTGACTAGCCAGAACATTATGACTACCTACATACTGTCGATATAAACCCGTCCAGGCGATACCAGGGTCACTTGACTACACTGAATGCTAGTCAGACACACGCACGGTGCATGTAGTATCAGTGAGCGTGGTATCCGTGTTTAGAACGGGCCAGGCGCGCGATCTATCTGAGTTTGAGCGAGGGCAGATTGTGATGGCCCAGATGCTCGGCACGAGCATTTCGGAAACTGCACGAGTTGTTGGGTGTTTCGAGGAGTGCTGTGGTGAGTGTCTTCAACAAGAGGTGAAACCAATGTGATACCACGTCCAAACGTCGAGGGGTTGGGCGGCCACCCCTCATTATAGATGTCGGACGTCGTAGGCTGGACAAACTGGTAAAACAGGACAAACGGCGAACTGTGGTGGAACTAACGTCATACTTTAATGCTGGGGAGAGTACAAGTGTGACTGAACACACAGTGCACCGAACACTCCTAACGATGGGCCATCGCAGCCGACGATCCCTACATGTGCCATTGCATTGGCAACTACGACTGAAATGGGCACTTGACGTTGGCGCAGAGCGTTGCATGGTCCGGTGAATCCCGATACCTTCTTCATCATGCCGTTGGGAGGGTACGAATCCGTCGTTTTCCAGGGGAACAGCTTCTTGACACCTGTACTGCGGGACGGAGACCAGTTGGTGGCAGCTCAATTATGCTCTTGGGAATATTCACTTGAGCATCCATTACAACTAGAATTACAACAAAACTACACATAAAGATAGCTCAAGTGATTGGTTATCATACTTCTGATTTTTGTGCACAGTTAATGATACCGGAAATTTCGGAATTTTTATCCGTATATACACGCATCAAACCAAACCCAAAAAGCGGATTTCAAGAAACTTTACACTTAGTAATTGCTTATGTCATAGGTCAACATTTAAGATACTCTCCAACCCGAAACGTTATAAAACTACCTGAGGAAACGTAACAAAAAACAACGTAGCATTTCTTGGATCGTTTATCTGTAGATTGACAGCAGACACCTCAAATTACACGTAGATGAAGTCGCTGGTAAAGCAATTTGTTTTACAGACATTAAAGAGACTTTCGATCTTAAAACTACGAAACCAATAATGTCACACTGAAAAAACAGTGAAGATTAGTACATTGTATGTAATCGCTTGCCTTTGCCATAATCGATAAGCTATCATCCCAGAGAAATAGACGTTATATGGCTTTAATAACCGTTTATTTCCTATTTATACTTTGCTAAAGCGAACTCTTCAATATACAGATTGTAATATGACGCGTCTCGCCATACTGCATTTATGTATATTATCCAGACTATTTTACTATTTATGATCAAATAATTTGGTTCTTTAGATCTTGGACGATACAGATTGTTAGATTAATATGCAAGATTGCAATGTATTAGCAATCAAATATAATTTAATGGTGTATATAACTATGGTGCGAAAACAGAAAAATTCAGCGTGCAGTTAGGGCAGCTCGCCACCCTATCGCCACAGCGGACAAAAGGGAGGGTGAGGCCGACCTCTCGGCTCTCCAGGTCACTGTACTACGCGGGGCGACAGCATCGTAATGGAAAATAACCGCGTGCCGAACATGGCCGGACGTATCCGAGACTCACGACAAAAGCGCGAGTCGGGGTCGCGAATGAAATGAGTGTTAGGAGACACGTGATTTCAGCGACCAAGCCTGCTACCAATAATGGTAGAATTAGGAGACACGTGATTTAAAAAAAATATGTGTTTCCTCTCTCCATGGGTGTATTCGTCGACAACGGAGGCGGGGCAATAATTTACCTGCTGGCAGGCGAGTCTGCAAGACGGCACTTGATCGCAGGCTCGTCTACGCCTGAAGAGGCGACACTCGTCGCTGATCATCACATCTACGGTAAAGTGTTACCCAACCAGGCCTGCACCAGTTCCTGAGACGAGAGGTTTCTGCTCTTTTCATCTTGTTTAAACTGAGCTAGGCGGACATTTGTCACAGACTATTCTTATTACACACGGCACCTTGTTCTTTAATTTTCGTTTAACAATTTCGAAAGGTGATTGATACCATTCCGATGGCGCCCAGGATGTAATTTTGATTGTTTGTGAACACGATTTATAATGCGTGTTTGACTAATCATTTGTTCAATTTCAATGTTATCCATTTGAGCTAAGTGAAGTTAAAGGCAACGATTATAAGCTTGTTAACGGTTTATTTTAAACTCGGGCCTTGCTTGATATTGATTTTGACATGTTTATAATGAAGATAAATGTACCCAGAGGTGTATACGCCATTGGACGATATAAATTCTCATGTTTTGTTTACCTGTAATCTCACAGAACTTGAGATTCTTGACCATAAAAATTTACATTCATGCAAATTAATGGAATTAACTTCCAAACATCAATTTTAAGAGGAAAAGTAGTGAGAAGCAACCACCCACTACAAGATATAACAGAGCATGATGTTAATTATCATTTCACAAGAATGGGTACTCCTTCTTTTTCCATTTTTTTAGGAAAATTCTAATGTCTTGAAGGTAAACAAATTTTTTTCCGGTTTGTTAAAAGTTTAATGCAGCTTTCGTGTTTATACATAAGAACTGTGGAAACTGCAACATCCGTGCGTGCTCGCTGATATGCTCCGCTGATGCGCTTAGCATGCATGAGACGGGTCTCGGGCGCACCTGCTGTTTGTGTCCACACGGACCCAGAAAAGCGGATTCCAGGTGGCTGCCCAAACGACGCGCCCAGATTCTGTTCACGCTCGCAGGAAATTTGGCGCGGAAGCGGCAGTGCGTGTGCGGTTGCCGAGTCGTGGAACTGCAGGCGCAACCGGCTGCACCCTCATAAAGTGGAGAGGAGTGCGGCTTGCACAGCCGGAAGGAGAAGCCCGATGGAAGAAAGTAATTCCTTCTGATAGCGACAGTTGGAACCACGTTTTACCTTCTATATTCCCTTATTTTCCAATCATCCAGAGCTAAAATGATTGTCTAATCCGCGATCCTGAAATAAAGGACGAATATTATTTCACAGTTAGTGAAAGAAATTTTTGCCGGACGACCTGTAAGAGCGGAAAAGTCAAATTATGACTATGACAATAAAAACAAATTTTGTAGGCAGTTTAGCTAATATACTTAAGCTAATAACAATAGAGTTGGAAAAAATTAACTAGAAATAATTGCATGTTATCCATAGTTTAACTAAAGTTATCAACTTTTCTAAACTTTAGTGACAAGATAACTTTTAAATGAGAAAACGTAGAATAAATTTCACATTTTTTAATAAACGCATTCGAACCTGTACATAGAACTCTTAAACATAACGACCAAGAAACATTAAACGATAGGACTTGAGTAGCTACCTCCTACAATTATGTAAGGGAACAATTGTAGACTCTTACAAAAACCCCCGCTATAATTTCCACAAGACCGAACTGTGGCCCAAACAGCCAGGAGGTTATTATTTAAAGCAGTTATAACTTTTATTAATACTATTGGAACTAACTTAAAAAAAAATTAAAAGCGAATACAAACAATTCAAAGATTTTTATTTACATTACATCGTACATGATACGCAATAGCAGGTGATCAAAACGATAGAGGACTGTAAATAGCTTTAGGGTGATCTGGACAGAGTATCTAGTTGGTTTTGTAAACATGGCATGAAGATAAATCCAAAGAAAAGTCAGCTAATCAGATACATAGATAAAAACTAAAAGTTGATTATGATTATAAGGTGGGGAAAGAATTGCTTGTTGAAAAGTTGAAATGTAAATATCTTGGCATTATATTTGATAGTAAGTTTAATTTTGCAGGACACCTTGGATAGGTAGTAGGAAAAGGTTTCAAAATTCTGCACTTGTTGGAGAGAGTGAAGATGGGATGGACGACAGAAGTAAAAATATTGGGTAACAAAACATTAGTGAGACCATTGCTTGTATATGGTGGTGTAGTGTGGGATCCACATTTTGAGTATCAAATACCGGAATTGCGGAGGGTGTAAAGAAGGGCTGCTAGATTTGTTTCTGGAAATTACCGCAGAACACAATTAGTAACAGATATGATAAAAGAGCTGAAAAGAGATTCATTGGAAGACAGGAGGAGGGTGAAGAAGGTCGTGGGAGTGTACAAGGCGTATATCGCTGATGAGGCATTGAAAGATATTGGTGTAAGAGGTGTAAATGTAATGCATGCTAAGGGAAAGATGACCGTGACCACAAGCTGGCACTCGATTTGAGACACAAGGGTGTAGGAAGATCTATTTTTTAGGTTAGGGTGTCAGAGTATGGAATAAGTTACCAAGATAAATGACGTATTACAGACAAATGCCAAGGCACAAATGCCAGGGCACAGGGCATTCCAAATGCCAAGTAGTCCCCTTCCTTATCCCAATAATGAAGTGTGCTAAGGAAAAGCGGAAAGGATAAAAGAGAAAAAAATAAGCTACATTGAAAGTTGATTACTAAGCTCTACGGAATAAAACAAGCTCCTCTAATTTGCTAGTGTTTTATTTGCACACAGCGAGACTGGCGATTGTAACAGATTATTAGCGAAACCGGATCCTTGGCGTCTTACGTCATTCAGTAGCCCGATACCTGAGGCACGTGTAGCATTCCAGGGCACAGTAATTGAGCTCATTACGCTAATGTTTTGTGTTGGGCTGCAATTAGCACGGCGCCGGGGGTATCCTGCCCCGAGGACGGCAATTAGCACGGGCGTAATCAGCAACACGGCCTGTCACGTGACCTCTTACCATGCACGCGCGTGCCGGGAATGGAGAACTCGAAGATAGGACAACTGAGTCTTCCGCTATGGAACCAAAGAGCGAGAGGTATAGAGGCGTTCCTCTACTACGAGAAAGAACTGCAAAATAGAATCATTACTTGTTTCACATATTTTTGTTTGATTTGGTAGTTCTTCTTTCGAATTGTGGACCACGGGAAACAACTTCCTGTTTTCATATTTTTCTTTTTTTTCATTTCTTTAGCATCTTTAGCTTTCACATTGATGTTTTTATCTCATATATTACTGGAATAAACAGGTAATCTTTATTAGAAGAACTCTCAAATCTCAATTCTTTAAATTATAACGAATAATAATAATAATAAATCTACCAATACAATAACCCAGGGTCGCTGATACCTTGCTCGTGTCTTTCACTCGACAAGGAGTATGCTTGTTCAATGACCGCTGGTGTAAGAATTTTGCTGGACCCGACCATAAGGGTTGTTAATGCACGATTTCAAATCATCAGATTGTGCAGCAAAGTCCTGCGTTATATTCCAAATCTCTCCACAGTGCGTACAACACTGTCGGTGGTGATTCATTCGTCGGATGAGGATATAAAGTCTAGCGCCGTGATCCACACTGTCTTGTCTTTCATAGTCACCGCTACAGTTACCACAACACATAGCGTACGAAGAAAGGGGAGCCTGAGAGAAACATAGGCATAGTATGCCTCCTGTGGAATGGTACTCAGAATCTTCCAGTTTTTGACCAACCGTACATACATAACAATCATTGTAAAAAGTCGCTTATTTTTTCCTCGACTTTTCCCACAATAGAGGAAACATCGAGTACCGCATGTGGATTAATTGGATATACTTTCTGGTTTCTAGTTATTCTTGTAAAGTGTGCGAATATAAGCCGACTCATCATCATCACACACAATGTGCCGATTTCCGACATTCCTGCAAGGGTATCCGTCCTTCTAGAACACACACAATGACAGTAAACAAGTGTACGCCTACCTTCTCATTGTCAGACACTATGCAGTAAGATGCTCTAATTCTCAACACTGATGATCCAACACTTTACTAGCGTGTTGGCTGAGCTTTCAGAACACAATACAGCAGCGATTTGGAGTAACATGGATTCCACATCACGTTTGTAGGTTTTCGAGATATCTGGCACCAGATACCTTCCTACTGTCACCTTTTTCCTTTATGTTACCGGCTGGTCGTTTGTCGTAGCGCACAACAAGCGCCCGATAGCGTTCCTCATAGCCATCACAGCAACTTGTGTTCACTATCATGCGCCTCAAACTACTATAGAATTATTCTGCCCTTATGACACGAACAGTTACGCGATTACAATAGTAATTGTTGATATCCTTATATGGGAACACGTAGGGGTTGTCTCCTCCGGAGCCCCTTGTTCAACAATGTGAACTGAACAATGAGCTCCAAAACAATTGTGCCTACACCATGATTGTAATTGTAATACACATATCGTCCTCTACCCTGCTTTTACAGAGCGGTCAAGCCTCCAATCTTCACGTTCTGTGATGAGGCGTGAACATCCATAAAATGGCCGCTTATTCGTGGTTCTGCCGTCCATCAACCGCTTTCCATAGATACTCCCTGCAGTATTAGGCGATCACCTACTCAACTTCGCCCTTTCCGAGATGCTCGTTCCCAGCTGCCGAACCATAACAATCTGCCCTTTCTCAAAGTCATGTATGTCATACTATTTCCCCATTTCCCACTTGTATCGTTGTTGGAATGACTCCCTCTCCGTCTCGCTCCGCTTATACATTAGTTACTGTATTAAGTACCCGCAACGTCACCATTCGGCATCCAAACTTGCAGTCATATTGTTTTGCCTCATCGGTGTACATTGGTCGTGTTAAAGTTGCCAGGCGCACTTTTCCAAGTGTGTTCCTATTGGAGCCATCTATCAATATATTGCCAGCTAAAAGTAAGCTGAATTATCTACGTTGACTAACTTACTTGTTGCTATCGCTGGTTTAGTTTGGAAATTGGGCGGATGAGAAATGTTTTTATAATCTGTTTTTGATTGATATGTGGTGCGTGAGTGTGTGGATTTAGGAGATACTTGTGTTCGTCGTATTTTCGAGTCCGTCCATTTCTTAGCCTCAATATCGTTTCGTTGCTTAGGTTTATGTGGGTTCTGTGTGGTTGAAGTATGGATTTTTTATTTTAATTTCTGTTCTTTTTTTATTTGGTTTATGATTTTAGCTTCTAATATATCTACTTCCTATGATCTATATTGATTTTTTGTTGTTGTTTACTTGTGGCAGTTATTTGCTAGTGAGATTGCGTTCAATGTATTTAATCAGTACGCCGGGAAAGGCTCCACTCATACATATTGCAGCATATTTGTGATTACGTTGGCGGAATGTATTATCTGGCCTGTTGCTGTACGTTCTGAAATAAGTGTTTCTTTGCATCTTCCTTAATGGTGAGATACAAGAAATTTATTTTTCCACAGTCTTTCTTTTCTATTGTGAATGTGTTGTTTTGTGTATTTCGCTTTACATGACATGATGTAATTCGTTATATCGTTAACATATCTCTGCCTGTGTATGATAATGTATCCTTTCTAGGGATTAGTTTCTTCAATATTTCCTATTCTGTATGGATTATGAATATACTGAAAATTCTTCGCATGGGATCATTTATGTTGGTAGTATCTATTATTTAAAATGAAATAGTTTTGTGAAGTCAGTTCTTATGGTGTGCTTTTTATTTCAACTATGTAGCTACTGGAAAATGTTTTGTATTTCTTAAGGTTTGTGTGGATTAATTCAATGGTTTCATTAATTGGGGTGTTACTGCGTTGATTTCAATATCAAATTATACCACTGTTTCTGTGTCCTGAGTCGTGAATAAGTTCTGAAAGCCATTTCTTTCGTTTAGCCTTAAATCAGTCATTCACCGTGATCATACTTGTGTGATGCTATTTTTTGGATAATTTACCTTTTTTGTTGCTGTTGTTTTCTACTTAAGGCATTTAAACCATTGCACTACTTCCCCATCATCATATATATATGGTGTAATTCGCTATATCGTTAACATATCTCTGCCTGTATATGATAATGTATTCTTTCTAGGGATTAGTTTCGTCAATATTTCCTAACCTGTATGCATTATGAATATATTGAAAATTCTTCGCATGGGATCATTTCTTTTTCACAATGCATTATCTCGCTTGATACCCAACCGAAATCGATAAATGAGGTATCATTTTAAAGATTAACGTCTCCGCATTGGTCACTTTATATTTTAAGAAAGGAATATTTCCGATTGTGACCCTTAAAGCGCAGAAATATCATTATTTCCATAACGAGTTTTTCTGCGAGCCATTTATCTCCCTTTATATCTAACCCAAATCGATAAATGAGGTATCATTTTAAAGATCAAGGCCATCCACTTATGCAACAATATAAATTAAGAACGAGTTTTGCGGACTTTGACCCTTGACGGACAAAAGTAATAACTGTGAAAGTCGCGCGTATGAGACAGTTCAGAGCCAAGCCGCTAGAAAGCAGCACATATCACAGAGATATTCATAAACAGTTTCATTGGCGTGGACTTGGATTTAGCGTGTTATCGATAAATAGCTGCACCACACATCACAGAGATTTCAAAACAACTGTATGCTTTTGCACAATAAGTAGCTTTTCGGATATTTTATTGTTTCTGTGTTTCTATACATTTCCTAATTAAACATTTTACTCTCGAAATTTTCTCACGGGCTACGATCACAGCAATTTAAATCACAGAGACATGGATAATCTGTGTGTATTTTGATCAGTTTACCACACATATGTTTTACGCATTCAAAGGTTTTTTATAAATGTTTCGTAATATGTGTAAGTATTTTATCTTCTTCAAGAAAACAAATAAGTAATTGCTACAGATGAGGCGGTTCTTCTTTCACCCTATTACATGGCACCAACCTTACTATTCATCGTATCCGCGAAATTTTGCTCGGGTCATCTAGTTTCCAATTACTGTGTTTTGAGGACTGAATATTTACTCGACATTTAGATTTGTTTAGGTAATTTTGATTCAGCGATGTAATAATGTTAATGCAACAGTTTTTGCTCTTCTGATCTTGCGTCAGCTATCGTAACATCACAAGAGATTTGATGTTACACGCTAAGCTTTCAATCTGTGAAAATCTCATCGAAATCATTTTAGCATTTTTCCTGACGCCGAAACAAACAAATTTATATAATTGTATGGAAGTAAAGATAAAGATGTGAGTAAATAAGATTATATTACTTGCAAGACTTAATAGAAAGTAAAATCGAGGGACAAATTGGTGGTATCAGAAAACAGGGCTCAAAAAATTAGTCCTAAATAGCATCCGGGTTATGAAAACCTGTTTTGAAATTTTTTCAAGTGATTTTCAGCGTCATACGAATCTGATTTCAATCATAAAGAAGAAAAATTAAGAAGGGGTACTGTTTTGTATATTTCAACACAATATCCAATTTTCGCCACTTGAATCAATTGTCGATTACACAGTTCGACGGCTAAGGGCACGCCTCAAAGTAACGTACATCAGTTCATATGTCATATTGCCACGTCCTCGACAATGTGACTCCAACAAGATATTTTCTGTCTTTGTCACTCTATTTCTTCCTTTCAAATATTGCTATATTCTACTAGGTGTCAACCCCTGACCGTGTTTTGAAGTGACGAAACGTTGATTTCATAGCTCATTGTTGAAATGAAATAATGATCTTGTACTGACGCCTTTGGAATTCATCCAAATTCTAAAACTCAAACAAACGAATTCTCAAAGGAAAATTATTGTTGTTCTCAAACTGAAAGGGTGTTCTTTTGGTGGATTTCAACAAGCCTGCAGAAACGACCACATAGTTTTCCTGCAGGGAAATTGCTTTTTTTATTTATTTTTAGGCTCATGGCTTTGCGCCTCATCAACTTCGAGGACATTAGAGGTGGGTAAGGACTGGGGCAACAAAGGGGAAGAAATTCAGCCATGGCCTTTTGAAGGAAGCATCCAGGCATTCGCCTGGAGTGATTTGGGGAAACCATGAAAAACATAAATCTGGAAGCCTGGATGGGGATTAGAAAACACCTACTCCCGAATGCAAGGCCAGAGCCTTACCGCTCACTCACCACACTCGGAGTAAAATAGCGCTGTTATTTAAAATCAACTATGAGGATCCCCAGAGTCAGAATTTATTCTGCTCCATATAGTACGTGTCTGCACACAGATGCTAGTTCACATTTAACAAATTCCGGTGAGAGGATTTATGTCATCCACCCTCAAATTCTGTGACCACCATGTTTTCATTGAGACAAAGAATTAGCTTTCTCTCCAACGGTTCAAGAAAAGTGAATAGCGAATTTTGTGTGAAGAGTCCGAATCATACAAAAGTATTTGGTATGAAATAACGACTACGGAAAAAATGAAGTTGGTAGGTATGTGCATAACATTTATTCGTTTTTGGCTTTATAATTAAAGCGCATCGCATCGGTCGGTGCCGACCCGAAATGGCTGAAATTTTCCCTTGGATGACGTCACTGGCTGTCGTGACTTATCGCGGACATCGGTGTTCCCAGCCAATAAGTCGCGACTGCTTCATTAGTGGCTTCGCGAACAGGCTGCTGCTCAGGATGGGATCATTCCATGCTTATTGCAGGAAATTCAGTTCGCATCATCTAATGTTGTATAACAACTAGGAATTTTGAAACATAACAAAATAATATAGCCACGCTCGCGAATTTGTAGAATGCACAATATGTCACGTTTAATGTATGGTATAAAACTCAGCAATGAAAGAACACATCATTGGTTTTACAAAGAATATATATTTATTTTCAGTAAATATATATTTATTGAAACAGGTTAACACCGATGGTTAAAGCCAGGCCTTACTGATAAGTAGATGAACTCGCGACTTCTTTCTCGCGGAATTTGAGATTTGTGCTGTTAACTAAACTATGCAAGAAATGTTGAGTGGGTAGGATAAAGCGTAGGAAGAGCTCTGTTTTTTCCTTTTTCTCTTTTCTTTACAAAATAACAATTCTATGCAAATGTTTCAACCACGTTTGTGTTAATCATTTCCTTCGACCACTCCCTAAAGCTGAAGTTGTGCTGCCTAGCTCCCGTACGAAGACGGCGTAATTTGAATGTACAGTCGGGGACAGAATTCGCAACACCCCTCGCCTTTCAATTATGCTTCGTTCTAGACACGAATGCCGCATGGAACAGCATAACTGGTGGATGTTACACTAAATTCATAATAAAATAGACCTCTCATACCCAGCACTTTACCCAAGACTAAAAAAATTTAGCCCGCGCAGTAAGAAACTCGCAGACGCTCAGAGGTAAAGTTCGGAGTTGTACAGTTAAAATAATCAAAAGCATCACCATTTTAGTCAAAATAATTATTGAAATAACCACATCGATTGATTACAAAGGAATGATAACACCTTTTTCGTAATTTTGATAACCATCGTGTATTTTTTTTCCTCTCGAATAAACAGTTGACAATTCGCTAGCAAACGCAATTATATGAAGAATACCGAAAAGGATAGCACGGAAAAACCAATAAGAGAGTTTTAATGGAATTAGTTACAGTTTCTAGCGCTGCATTGTGTGACAAATACACACAAAGGTTGAGGGTAAGTAGAAAGATCAATTACGAAAAGAACTCTAATGGTAAACTAAGTCTCGAAATATAAATAAACTATTTCTTGAAAATTAAAAGGTTTGGAATATTAACACCTTAATTTTGTTTTCACTATACCATATTTAGAAAGTAAGCTTAACTTGATCGCAGTAGAACAGTGTTAGTAGTAACAATAATAATTAAGAACAGTAAATAAATCCATCTGTAATGTGAATTAGCGGCTCCACATTTTAAATCTGGAAGATAAAAGTAGGAAAACATTCATATCTCTCTTTGTTTCTAACACTGATACTTCTATAAAATTTTCTGCTAAGCATTACTTCCTGCCTTCGAGGCCCGATGGGTCACAGGTAACACTGTTGCCTGGCATTCGGGAGGACTTGAATTCTGACCCCGTCGGGCATCCAATTTTAGTATTCCATGGTTTTCGTAAATTAATCCAGCAGAACTCAGGAAAAGTTCCTTCACAAAGCCGTGGCGGAAATTCTTACCCGATCCTATTTTCCAATTTTATCACGATTCATATCACATTTGCGTCGAAGAAATGAAGAAGACGAAACAAAAAGAACGTGTTACATATGTGGTAGCACTCAAATTCTGTTTTCGGGAGGTCGTGGGTTCGAATCCCCATCTGGACATCCAGCTAAAGGTGTTATATGGTTTCCCCAAACCGCTCCAGGCGAATGCCGAGATGGTTCCTTCAAAAGGCCATAGCCGAATTCCTCCCCACTACTTTTCCCCCAATACTTTTCTGCTTCTAATGACTTCGATGAGATTTAAAACTAGAAGCAAAAAGTTATTTCTCAAATAAAAACAATTACATCTCTGTGGTGTGTTTTGGACCTTTTACTTGTTGGATTTATCTTATTCAACGGCCGAACATGATAGCGAATGGACTAGAGTGCTATTTCCACATGTGGAGAGTATCTAGTTCGGTGTTGTCTAAGGGCTGGTCGACGTCGAAATCATTGTAGTGGGAAAAGGACTTGGGACATGTTTCGGGAAGGAATTCAATCATTTCACGGAATCATCACGGAGTGACTTCGGTTAATCATGCAATATCATAAAACGGATGGATGCACGAAGATTTGAACCCCACTGCTTCCGAATGGAATGGCTTAAACGTTATCGGGACTCTCTGTCACTGGTGCCATTCCGGTCAGCGACATGGGTGTTAAAGTAGGTGTTGCTATATGTCTTGTGTCGTCTTTCAATTGTATGAGCAAAAAATACATCAGTACACAGGATAATCACACAGATCGGCTTAGCTGGATGAATGGCTATCGGGAGGATGTGGTTATTTCAATAATTATTTTGACTAAAATGGTGATGCTTTTGATTATTTTAACTGTACAACTCCGAACTTTGCCTCTGAGCGTCTGCGAGTTTCTTACTGCGCGGGCTAATTTTTTTAGTCTTGGGTAAAGTGCTGGGTATGAGAGGTCTATTTTATCATGAATTTAGTGTACCACCTACCAGTTATGCTGTCCCATGCGGCATTCGTGTCTAGAACGAAGCATAATCGAGAGGCGAGGGGTGTCGCGAATTCTGTCCCCGACTGTACATAAATTATGATATAATATCCCTAACTGAATCACAAAGCCGGTCTGTTGCAGTTTGTACGATTTAAACACATTTTTATCGCGCGCATAGGGCCAAAAAAGGAAACGTGGCTTGCGCCAGAGAATATTCAATGAATAAATTCTATTACGGATCTGTTAAACTAAAGGACAATTTTTTGTTTCGCATAGTGTTGGTCTCTCATCGAAACAAAGAAATCTATCGCAAACGTAAGCAATGTACATACACTGTTTCGTTAAATGGTTGGCTCACTCCACTGCATTTGCCAGTGCTCGCCCATAGTCAGTGTTGCCTAATGGGACACTTCGAAGCATCCCTTATCTTAATTGATGACGTATGCTGTCACTAATCTATTCTTTCGATTTTGCGTCATGCACACACAGAGACTTAAAGGCTCCACTATGAGAAATTTCACTGAAATTGGTTTTTTTTAGGTTTTTCTTACGTACATACAGCTCCAAATTTTTATGTTTTTGACATTATTATTACTACGACTATTACTCCGTGATTCACTGAAGGTGCTTGGCGGAGGGTTCATTGCACTTATCCTAATATGCAGTCGTTCATGCATCGTAAGCAAAATACGGGATATGTCAGGAAGCGGCCAATGGCTAATTAGAGGAACAATCCCGTCATTCGTCTGGCGCATTCTAGGAAAACCGTGTAAATCGCAGATCAAAATAGCCGGAGCGTTTTCTAGAGACTCCCGTCGATCTCTTAAACCCCTGAGTTTATTCACTCAATTTAATCTTTTCACTCCATTCCCTAATCGCTTGTAGAAAAATTATTATAGAAAACAATTGGTTCAGGCCCTGATTTCTCATATTTTTCAGTAATTCCTATAAATTAATGTTGCTGTTGGAAATTATTACATTTGAAATAAATTTCATGTACTGACACAACTTTTCTACAATTTTATTTCAAAATATGTCAAACTTTTCAATATAGAATACCAATATGCATATATTTACTGTTGCGAAATAATGAGTTCTTGTGCCTTTAATATGAATCTCCATAGTTGTGAAGCCGATATCTAGGACCATTCTTTCTTGGTCATCATTTAACAAACTCTTACAAAAACGCGGCATAACCCGAAAAGTTATTAATCATGAACAAAGACGGCCGCGGAAGTCTTAGGAATCACCTTACAGAATAACTTAAGTATCACAGTGTCAAAAATAATAATAGTTCCCGTGACGATCAGCGAATCAGATGCACTTGTTTCTAAAAATTATTAGTGGAAGATGAAAAATATCTTATAAACTGATAAATCCGTTAACAGTCACCAGAATTTACCAATATTTCGCAAGTTACATCTTAACTGGAAGTTTCTGACTTTACTAAACTTCAATATTTATACATTTGCAAAGCGTCATAAAGTGTGTTATCACTTTCAACAGAATATTTGTTCCGAAAAGCTGTTCACTGCTATCATTTCGAAGCAACCCTCTCTAGAAAACAACTACATCGAAAATAGAACACATGAACCTCAGAAAACATTCCTTGCAAGATTCGCCGTGGATGTTCAATCTTCAGGTAGCGAATTATTTTTAATGGCATGAGATAATATTAATGATCGATTTTACAGAGCTTATTTTACTTCAAATCCCTATCGAACTATTGGCAATCTGATCTGATTTTTTTAAAATTTATTCGAATTGCCTTATTGGCACATAGGACCAGTTTATTTTTATAGAGAAGCTTAGGAGTTGTTATATGTCCACGAAAGTATAATTTGTGTTTATAAGATACAGTAAATGTGGCCCCCGGTTTGAATCCCTGGGTATTTTCACAGGCCATCAACCCGATATTCACTTCTGACACAGCTTCCTGTGTAATACCAGACAACTTCAGTGGTTCCGACTTCACGTTAAAAGCTAGAGCCCTTCACCGGGCAGCATTACCAGGTTGGGTTTGGTAAGCAGGAAGGGGACCTCCAATACCAGGTTTTGGGCAGGTCCAACCATCCTTCGGATTGAATACCATACTTAGCTTAGTTTTTTAAAATGAGGAGCAGATTCGGGACCGTTCTAAAATAAAAAAAAAACTTCTAAATTAATTTCAGTTGCCTCTAGAGTATGAGCAGCTGTTTTATCACTTCTTTTTAGTTGGCTTATAGAAGTTATAAAAGCCATTAGATATTTTATGTTCTGTAGATGACTTTATTAATTTTACTAAGACATTGATTTATGTTCGACTTTGTTGTTATTCTTCATACACTGTTTTCAGGTGCATTAATGTTCAACATAGTTGTTTTCATGTACTACTACATGTTTCTGCGTGCTATGAACACAACTACAAACGACGAAAATACAACAGCCTAAAGTGAAGCAATATGAGACATTTTGAAGAGGTATTTGTTCCAACACGATTAATCTTTTTTTTAAAAATTTAATTCTTTAACCATGTAGACACGATGAAATATTTAAAATTATCTTGAGCTTAGATGCAAAAAGCGGAAGAAATTTTAATGTTCTGCAGTTTACCATCAGGCTGTCAATATCTGATCATTGCTTTTGAAAATTACTTTCATCTAGTAACGAATGTTTTTACTGGAGAAGTAAGAGGGAGATGATAGACACAGAAGACTTTATTACGGAGGAGGGGAGGACTGAATAATATATGAAGGCACAAGAGGTAAATTACTGAGAAATGTAAAGAAATATTCTCTGAAGTTATAAGTTTTGTCGCAAATGAAGCCCTATTTATTTGTGATTTGCATGTGCAGCAATGCCTTCTGCCAAAAAATATGACTACAGGAGTGCTACTCAAGCACTCAGTGGAATATGGTCTGAGGGAAGCTTACGCCTGTCACATATGATGCACTCATACCTTTGCAGAAAAATACTTCTTTGAGGCGTAAGCGATGTTACATGTTAAATATCACGAATCGTGTATCAAGTGAGTGGAAAACGACAACTTTATTAATTATTTGAGTCAGGAAATGAAGGTCAAGTTTATTGCGCAATTATGAGAAAGCTACATAAATTTTATTTTCTCAAATACAACGCGGATTTACAACCGGAAAAAGTTATTTTCATCATAAAAACTCAGTAGAGAAAAAATTTGGGAATGTGATATAAAGAACACAATAATAAATACTTTGTACAAATTGTGTGACTCTTCCGTTTTTTTCTTACCTTCAAAAGTTTCTGTCACCAAATAAATTATGGTATTTTATTGTCAGTCAATGCTATTACACCGATGGAAATCTGAGCACCACATTCTCAGGGTACTGGTCCATTTGATTGTGCCTCCGGTAACAGGAAGAATTCTAGACAAGATGTTCAAGATACTTACCCACTGTGCGGTCACAGTAGTGATAGTCCCTTAAGCGGCTCGTTCCCAATCCAGCTTGCGGGAACTACGATGATCCAGTTATCTGATGATGTAGCGCCTACTACTGTGGACAGTAAATGAGATCGCAGGACTGCACGGAAGACCAGATCATACGGGTCCCTTCCGTCCTATATCCTAGCTGGTTGGATCTTGAATGGGCGAATGGTCCTATAGAGCATCCAACAAAGTTGCTACTTCTCTTCTTTTTATCTCTCTCTCTCTCTAACCAATAGCTTACAGCTACATCTAAGGAACTTCAAGACTTTGCGTGTTTTAGAAACAACTGTTTAACTTTTTCTTTATATTTTGTCATCGGTTCTCTCATTTGAATTTACATTAATGAGTACCAAAACTACCTTGGTTCTTGTTTTTTACACTATAGTTTTTTACATCTGGATTTACCAAATATAAGTGAACGTAAAATGATATGATATCCAGTTACCTCCAAATATTCACGTCGTAGAACTTTATTAATTGCACTGCACGTTTCTGATATCAGTTTCCAAGTAGCTGAGGCGATGATATACAATTGAATTTCCCATCCTTATATGTTGTCACTGTAGCCAGAAAACGTATTGTTGCGATGGGCGTTGTTTTGCAGGTAAAGATTCCCGCAAACGTGTTCCGAGTTTTTGGATTAATGGACTAAGTTTGTATAACGAAAACGTGGAACTCAAGAAATTTTTGTAATCCTTACTATCTATTTCGTTCAACATTATTGAATTGCAATAGTTAATTGATTAAGAAACAATTTTTTGATCAACACATTTATTTTATTTTTCTCCAAAGGTATGGACAGCAGACAAAATTCTTCCATGTTTTTTTTCGTTCTCCTTGAAGTTATGCGCAATGAGAACATTTCTGTGTCGCGAGAAAGTACGAGTATAGACGAACTATAGGAACATATTTTTAGTGTGTGAACGCGTCAGTGCATCCAACGGTAGTCCTGCAGCAAGATTGTACAAGTCAGAATGAGCCCCGTAACCTGTGCGAAGCGATTTAGTTGGCTGTAGTACCTGGTTGGTAGGTCAACAGCCGTGACCAGGTGACCGTTCCGTCACCATCGCCTGCGTTCCATAGCAAGGGTTAAACGGGAGCACCACAGCAACGGATGGTTTTCATGCGCGATGCTCGTTAGACCTGCAACTCTATAAAGGGATGTCTCACAAGGCAGGGCAGGGCAGGTGTGTGCATCGCAATCATCACAGCAGAGTTTAGATGGTTGTTCATCTTCTAGGTATGTACACTACCAAACCACACTAGGGCGCAATATTTGGTAGTAGAATAGATGAGGCCAAAGGTCGATCCTCTGAGTACTTCGTTTTGAGCTCCCCAAGAGTTGACCAACAATTTCCTCATAAAATTTACTCTGGGCTTGATTTTTTCAACAAAATTAGCCAGTTACTTGAGATTCGTGATTGTTACGGCAAGGTATTTATGGTTGGCGTTGAAAGGAAATTTCTTGTTTTCAAAGCGGAGAGACAGCAGTTGTGTTATCTGCTGGTTTGATAGATGAAATTAGACACAGGTACAGAAATGGCAACTTATTTTGCGTACGCGGACTTGCTACATGTAATGATGGGAATATCCACACTGTACACATTGAAAAGAATTGAGGAAAGAACAGATCCTTGTGGTAGCCTGTTATTCAGCTTACACCATTGGCTTCGATTAACGTTGTGAAAATTACAGTGGTGACCATTCAGTAAGTTCAGGAAGCGCTGATTTGGGGTCGCATGTACAATTTTTATAAGTTAAGCCACCTTCCACACCATATCATACGCTGCGAATAAACCCACGTCCGGTCTTCATTCTCTTCTGCGAGCCCACCTCGATATATGTTGCCGGTGACATCTCTTGATCACAGGATCCTCCGTCTACAGTGAAGACTGTTCGTCCAGGTAGCACGATGCCATTAATCTGATATTCAATTCGTGAGAGGATCAACCCCGCCAGTAGTTTGTAAGCTGTACTGAAAAGAGAAAGTGGGCAGATTTGCCCAGGACAGTAAGTCTTCAATGACGGTAGGATTTTAGTTTTTATATCAAAAAGTAAGTTAGAAGTCTCCTACACTCAACTTAGAAATTTAGGGTTTAGGTTTCATTATCTATGGTTATCAACGTTGTCACTTGCTTGGTTTGTATGGGGTGTGCGTTAATAACGGATTCAAACACAATGAAAATAATTATTTAGTCCAAAAATCCTCCTTGCCAGATCCTAGATTCACTCTATTGAAACAATATCTGCATATGATTTTTGGAGTAATCAGAATACCTTAGCACATACAAAACAACAAAAAAGCAAAATTCTAACATCAGGGTCCTCTTTACAGGCTACTTTGGCTAATGAAAAGGATGAGATGAGCCTTTATTTGGCAACGCCAGTATCTCCATTGTCGACAGACCCTTTGGAGTAATGGGAAGATATGAAAGTTATATTTCCCCACTTGTATTAGTTAGCCCATGAATACCTGACAACCAACAACATCAGTCCCTGCCATACATTTATTTTCCAAAGGTATACAGTACAATGTCAAAGACAAGAAACATATTATCAACGATAAGATTAGTTAAATTACTTTTTTAAGTGAATCAATGGAGGAAGAGTGGAGGTGTAAGATTAAGTGTATATTTTAGCTACTTAATTCCACAGTTTAATGAGTTATAGAATTTGCGCTTGATTTGATTTCTAACTAAAAGAAAAATTTAGTCTTAATAAGTTTAACCTTTTTCTTAATGTATTTAATTTATAATACCTTTTTTCACTTATTAGGACATAAAAAGATTATGGTTTGCTGCTGCAAATTTCCTGATAATAAAAAAAACTGGTCAATTCAGTTACAAAAAATTGTTAAAATTCAAAATTAACGAGCAGGTGCAGGCCTTTAAAATTAAATAATGTAAAAGAAAATCCCAATGAATGATTTTAAAATATCGTGTTATCCATACTTTTCTTTCGATACTTCAAGGTATCCACTCTTTTATTACAGCGAATACGATACATTTTCTTTTAGATACAATTCATGAGTACAATATCGATACTTTTATTTGATATCGTGTCCCTACCTACACTAGATATACTGTCTTTCCTAGCATTTACTGTTTCTACGTACGTATAATTATAATGAATACATAGATGACAGTATTATCATCTTTAAATGTGGTCGAGTCAATATTATCACATCGGTGTTCTTAATCTGCGTGAATAAAGCTTCTTTTTCAAGATTCTATCCGGGAATATACATCTTGAGGAGTTTCAATGACTAATGAAAAGGTTTCTCAATTTTTACCAAGACAAAATAGTATCAATAGCATAAAATTATATAAAATATCTTTGCTCGCTTACTCGTGAAATATTAACTGGAAAGGATAATTTTCCAGATTCAAAAGGACACCAATTATCTACCAAGTGCTACATAAGCCTCGCGAAACTAAATTTCCGAACTGTAATAATCTCGACAGAAATCTCGCAGGTCAAGCTGTAGCAAAGTGGTTTGCATGTTATTTGCACTCTGCAAAATCCTGAAACATCTTACTTGCATTACAAGCGCCATCAATATTTCGTTTTATTATACTAACTTGTAAGCCCGTCAAAAATGTAGGGTTGTTCTGAAGAGTCATTTGTTTGCATTTGGTTAGTAACGGACATAACACCTCTGGCCGTTGTTAGTTCCGGGCGCGCCACGTAAGCCTTTTATTAGTATTAATGATGATAAAGATGAGGTAATCACAAACGATAAGAGCCAATGTTGGTCACAGTTTAAAGTTCTTGGGTAACAAGTACGGTCTAAACTGGACATCGCTCACGACTACTCAACTCTTTCTTTTCGAGGGAATGAATTCATAGAAATATCTTAGCTCTCAACTTGATGAAGTACCAGAAGAAGTTTTGCAGCCTCCATTACTAGTACAGCAACTTTCAAGAATTAAATTTATAAATTTTAGGTTAGATATTCAGTCCTGTATTAAATTCTACACAACATGTGAAAATTTGAATTCTGCAAATTTTTCTGTTTACTAGCTACAGATTTTTGACGGACGGACGTTGCGATGCCATGAAGGTTCGGTTTCTTTTCGGGTTGTAGGATAAACAACTTACAGTTGTCATTCTTTTTAAAGTTGTTTATGATCTTTGTGCGATACATTTTTATTTGAGTAGAAAGCTCGTCTATGATTTCTGCGGAAAACAGAATAGTGATGTTGACAGTACCATGGAGGAAGGAAATATATGGAGACGACGCAAGAGACCTTCACCACGCATTGAAGTGAAGCCGGGCGGAGGAGGAGTGGGGGGCTAGGCCGATCCCATACAGACGCGGGCTATATGTACAAAATCCTCACGGGGGCTCTAGGATAAACGTAACGCCGCAATCTGGTGATGGATTATTATGTAACTCGATGAGGGAAAAAAAAATGAAGAATATTTTTTTATATATATATCACGCTTAGTTTTCGAGATATTCTGTCTCAAACGTGAAATGTTTTTGGTTGAAATTCAGAAGAAAAAATTGGTTAAAGTCATTCTGATGACGGATTCTTATTTAAAAAGACGAAACAAATAAAAAATAAAGAATAAATTTTTTCGATATCTCGCCTAGTTCTCGAGATATACTGTATCACAAGTGAGGTGTCTTGAGTTGAAATGCAGAAGAAAAATTTCGCAAACGTCAAATTCTATGATCGATTCTTATGTAACACGACGAGACAAATCGAAAATAAAGAATAACATTTTTCAATATCTTGCTTAGTTTTCGGGATATACTGGGATTGGGTTGATATGCGACCTGGACTGAAAATTAATTCTGCCAAAGCCACAATGAATTACATGGTGGACATGCAGAATGGATATTTCAGTTGTTTTACTACCACTTGTGGTTAGGTTGAAATGAGGCCTAGATCAGAATAAAAATAGTTATTTTGTTACCATACATCGTAAGCTAAATTGGGAATAGCTGGAAGTGGAAGTAGTTTCCATCGCTATACACGTTTTGTCACTAACTTGGTTCTCATGAAATTACTAACAGTAATAGATAAATTCTTTGTCCCTTATGGAACAACAAAACCATTCTGGTACAGACTGGATTTAGACCTAACCACAAACTCCATTAAATTGCCGCTACAGAATCAAACTATGTAGACATACCCACATACGCGTATTTGAATCGCAAACTGTATTTGCAGTAACAACTTCGTTTGCTTCATCAAGATTCCTAGATTGCATAGCATAATTTAACACATTTAATTTCATCATACACTGCCAGTATAAACTGCAACGTGACGAAAGAAAGCGCAATACTAAATTCACTGAATCGCGATGTAAAACACACCCCTTTAAATCTCATTTTCAACACTCGTTAAAAAGTAATGCTAGTCTATTATGTGCAAAATAGCAAGGTATGCTGATTTTCTATACTACACCAACAAAAATTAGAGAACAAAGCCATCCCGTTGAGAGCTATGACTAAATATTTATAGACAGGCACCGAAGTTTGCAAAACCTACCGCCCCCTTCAACAACGATAATTAGAATTCAACTTACTTATGAAATGATATTCCAAGTTCTTTCCTCTCTTGCCTATTTGTGCAACCGTATGCAACACAAGATGGCATTATAAAACACTTATACACATTACAAAATGAAATAATCACAGCATCTAACACAATGTGAACATCGCGTTTGTTTGGGATCGCAATATCGCCGCTGCCGCCACTGCGCATGCGCGAGAGTTTAGAGCCTGCTTCACAGATTTAACGTCATTTCTCCTCCATATATTTCCTTCCTCCATGGACAGTACCAGCTTAGGTGAAGAAGAATCTTTGGATATACTACAGAGAGATTATACAGGTAGCAAGATGAGCCAGCCGAGAGATAAATTACTGGATCACGGTATCAAGATAAAAAGTATTTATTGATTTATATGCTAACTAAAACTAAAGGAGCTGAGTATTCTGAAATGTGTTTATTAAGTAATAAAAGAAGTTTTTGTTTTCATTGAGTGTTGGCTTTTCATGCATTAATGCAACTAACATTAAAAGTTACAAGGTACAGGAATAAACCAACATCCAGCGAAGTAAGTAGAATTAATGCTCTGCCTGACGGCTGTAAACACTGTCAATTGGAGGCGTTGTTGTCGTTGCTGGTTGCATGGTCAGGTGGTCGAGTCGTCGGCGACCAGGTGCTGCGGCAGCGAGAGCGCACCTTTAATACCTGCACTGATATCTGACTTACAAAGCGTGAGGCCACATTAATGTATCATTTCCATAAAGAGAAATATGAGTTGTTGCCCCTCCTCTGCAAACACGCAAGGCAATTTACGACTCGGGATATTTCTCTTTTTTCCCCGCATGCAGGGCTATGCTGATAGCCAGGGCTTTTACCAGTGCCTATGTAATAACTAAAGGACAGCGGCATGTTCAAGAACACCTAGCTAATGATTCAACCTGCGGTTCACCATTTTTGATAAGAACTCTCCAAAGCTAACAATGACTTTACTGATCGTCCGTGCATTTCATCTGCTAACAAGTAATATATTTTGAATGCTGCACCAATAACAGGCTACCGTATGTAACACCGAATTTAAAATTTCTTTCACTGAAGAAAACATGGAAAACTTTCCCGTTTTTCCACGGCGTGTAGAATTTGAGATGGATCCAGTACAAATTGATAGTGCAGGTTTTATAAAGCAATTAAAGATTCTGAAGTGGGGAAAAGCGCCGAGTCCCGTTGGTATACCAGTAAGAGTATTTTCGGAATACGCGGAAGAAATAGAACCATTTCTGTCTGATATATTTCGTAAATCTTTAGAAGAAAGAAAAATACCTTCTGAATGGAAAATAGCGCAGGTGATTCCCGTTTTAAAGAAAGGAGATCAGAGATATCCTAGACCCTAGACCCATATCTCTAACATCTGTTTGCAGTAGAATTCTGGAGCATGTCATATGTTCTAACGTTATGAAGTTTCTAGATGAAAACGAGTTACTTACAGAATCAACACGGATTTAGGAAGAACCGATCGTGTGAAACGCAACTGGCTCTATTTTCGCATGACGTAATGAAAGTTATTGATGCAGGATCACAAGTTGATTCCATTTTCTTGGATTGACTCTGTACCACACAACCGACTTTTAGCGAAGATTCGAGCGTACGGTATATCTGATCAGATTTGCGAATGAATACGCGATTTTCTAACTGGTCGGTCACAGTATGTCCTTGTTGACGGGGAAGCCTCTTCTAAGCTAGATGTTACTTAAGACGTTCCTCAGGGAAGTGTAATAGGACCACTTCTTTTCTTAATTTTTATAAACGATCTCGGTGAAGACGTTAACGGCAGGATGCGATTTTTTTGCTCATGATTCACTTATTTATAGGGACGTGAAATGCTCTGACGATTGCTTAGAAATTCAGCGCGATCTAGATGTTATTTCGGAACGGTGCCGTAAATGGCTTACACTTAATTGCAAAAAGCGCAAGGCAATGCAAATAAGTAATAAAAAGACCCGTTTGCTCACGAGTACAAAGTTAACAATTCAGTTGTTGACACGGTGTCTTCCGTGAAGTATCTAGGAGTAACAGTACAAAGTAACATGAAATGAGACTTGCACATAACTTCCGTCGTAGGCAAAGCTAATTCTAAAATATGATTCATAGGTCGTATTTTGAGAAGTTGTAATGCTCATACAAAGGAAATATCGTACAAAACAGTAGTGCGTCCACATTTGGAATACTGTTGTGAAATTTGGGATCCGTATCGCAAGGGATTGAGTGACACGTTAGAGAAAGTACAGAGGAGAGCCGCTCGATTCGTGATAAGAGACGTTAAGCAGTTAAAAAAAATCGATTCGTGACTGCTAGTTACAGTCCTTACGTAAGTGTCACAGAGCTGATACGTGGGATGGGCTCGGATTGTTTGGCGGACAGACGACATCGTTTTCGTTTGAATTTGTTGGAGAATACGCGAAAATCTTTAATTTACGAGTATAAGGAAATACTTCTTCGGCCAACCTATTTAGGTCGCAATGACAGGGGGGATAAGATTCGAGAAATAAGATGCCGTACTGATACATTTAGGTATTCTTTCTTTCCTCGTTCTATTCGGAATTGGAATGCACTGAATTAGGATTGGTGCTTAGCACCCTCTGCCACTCACAGTATTTGTGATTTGCAGAGTATAGATGTAGATGTAGATGAATAACTATACGATACACGTGGTATTGTTTCTTCTTCAAAGTTATCCACCTCTTTTACTGAGGCCATTAAAGGAATCTCCGTCTTGGGGAAGAAAGAGGAAGTTGTATAAAATTTTGCTATATGTGCTTAATGCGATCCTGTCGCGAGTTTCATAGCGTGTAAGCAGAAATTTAGGTGGAAAAATTGATTTATATTGAGACAGAACATCACTGAAAAATGTTTAAGTATATTTTGGTATTACAGTATATACTCGTACCAAAAAACCTAGTTTGACGGTTGTCAATGAGGAGAAAACATTACTCTCAACACTAACGTAAATCAGCGGACATCATGGAAATTAAAATTAAGCGACAGTGTAGAAGTAGGCCCAATGGTAATCATATAGAGTCGTGAGATCTGAGAAATATGTTGGAAAACAACGGAGATAGTTCCACGTGAAGACCAGATACAACAACAGGTCTACTACGTACGAGTTTACGGGGTAACGAGTAGAAAGATTCCGAAATTCATACTGGACGGGACAAAAACACTAACAGAGCTTTGTTTCACATACCTAACTAAAGTTTACAGTGCTTAATAGACATCAAACAATGCTCAGTGAATTGATCCACAACAGATTGCAAATGGTAGTAGTCTGGCATAATAGGTAAACAACACATGAACCTAAAAGAGTTTTTCTGATGGAATAATATTTTTAGTAAAGTAAAATTATAATTAATAACTGGATATTGTGGACCATTTCCTCAATTGCAAGTTAATCAATTTTTTATAAAGGTGAATAACACGCCAATGCAATTGAATTTTTGTTTTATTTTGGTGTCGTACGCGTTTCGCTCTATTTCAAGAACATCATCAGCGACATCTGTTAGATATTTATTCATTTGGTTAGCTACATTTGGTTTAAAGAACAATAAAAAGTAGGGGTGAAATTAAATTTACTTACATGTTACTTTTTTACATTATACTCATCATCAGGGGTAGCTTCTCTGTGTAGGTTTTTTAGAAAACATCTGAATGTATAAATCACTACACTGCACTGACCAAATTTTACATTAACACTATTATTTGCTGTTACTATCGTAATCAAAACACGATAGAGTAAATACCACGCCATGTTTTTCACATGTTCATAGAATGTGTGTTTGTTTATATTTCAGGTTTCATTTTGGTTAGAGGTCCTCGGTTTTTACAGTCTACTTTTGTTATCTCTAACCACAATGAAACCTGAAATATAAACAAACACACATTCTATGGACCTGTGAAAAACATGGCGTGGTATTTACTCTATCATGTTTTGATTACGATAGTAACAGCAAATAATAGTGTTAATGTGAAATTTGGTCAGTGCAGTGTAGTGATTTATACATTCAGATGTTTTCTACAAAACCTACACAGAGAAGCTACCCCTGATGATGAGTAAAATGTAAAAAAGTAACATGTAAGTAAATTTAATTTCATCCCTACTTTTTATTGTTCTTTAAACCAAATGTAGCTAACCAAATGAATAAATATCTAACAGATGTCGCTGATGATGTTCTTGAAATAGAGCGAAACGCGTACGACACCAAAATAAAACAAAAATTCAATTGCATTGGCGTGTTATTCACCTTTATAAAAAATTGATAAAATTATAATGTTAGGAACTAGTTCCACAGATGTATTCTTTACGTTTGCAGCACAGTGTCTTTTGATTTCTAACATAGCACAAGTCCTGTACGATGCATATTATGCGTACTCCCCCGACGTTGGTCTTTTCAACATGCGCAGACTTAGACAAAACAAACTATAACAGAAGCAAGCTGCTATGAAAGACGATGTTAACTTCGGCTGAAACATTAAGGTAGAGTGTTAACATAATTACCATTCATTGAAATTTGGGTTTGTTAATTACATAAAAGTTAGAAGGCATCTTATTAAAAGGGAGAGTTGCGCTTAGGAAAAAGACTGAACTGAGGAAAAACCAAAATTGAATGACGACTGTGCTATCTGACGTGTAAAAACTCGATACAGCAGCGTTGCCCGACCCAGACTTGACCCGGACCAGAAATCATGGAAGGCGTTTCTACTCAAAAGTAAATTTAGGCAGCGTTGAGGACCAATAAGAAGTAACTCTGAAAGGAGCTCAACCGAGGACGAATGGAATGCATTAAAGACCGAAATAATGAAAGCTGGTAAAGAAACATTAGGCTTTAGGGAACAAGCTGTCAGAAAACCCTGGATCACAGAAGAAATTTTGGAGCTAATGAATCAGAGGAGAAGTCACAAAAATGCTCAGGATGAAGCAGGAAGAGAGCAATACAGGCAATTGAGAAATCAAATAAATAGGAAATGCAAAAAAGCAAAAGAAAAATTACTAGAAGAAAAGTGTGAAGAAGAAGAAAAGGAAAAGGTCATAGGTAAAGTAGATGTTGCATATAGGAAGAATAAACAGAATTTTGGAGAAATGAAGAAAAGAGGTGTGAACATTAAAGCCTCCGATGGGAAACCTCTTTCAAGCTCAGACGATAGAGCTAACCGATGGAAGGAATACATTGAGAAACTTTATGATGGGGACGACTTGAACAATAGCGTAATAGAAAAGGAAGGCGATGTCAAAAGTGATGACTTAGGAGATCCTGTTTTGAGGACAGAATTTAATAAAGCTCTGAATGACTTGAAAGCAAATAAGGCAGTTGGTATTGATGAGATCCCTGCAGAACTTCTTAAATCCCTAGAACAGGGAATCAAAAGATTATTCAAGCTGATATCAAAAAGTTATGAAACAGGGGAAATTCCAATTGATTTTAATAAAAATATCATCTTCACACATCCAAAGAAAGCCGACAAATGTGAGAATTATCGCACCATTAGTCTATCATCACATGCTAAAAATTACTGACCAGAATAACATACAGAAGAATGGAAAGGGTAGTAGAAGACATAGTAGGTGAAGATCAGTTTGCGTTTAGGAAAAATCGCGGTACAAGGGAAGCAGTTCTGGATTTAAGATTAATACTTGAAGGGCGGATCAAGGAAAACAAAGATACTTTTATGGCGTTTGTTGACTTAGAAAAATCTTTTGATAATGTGAGGTGGGACAAGATGTTCAAAATATTAAAGAAGTAAGGTTTAAAGTATCGAGATAGAAGAATACTCTATAAACTATATAAGAATCAAATGGCTGTAATAAAAGTAGAGAATCACGAGAGACATGCATCAGTTAAAAAGGGTGTGAGACAAGGTTGTAGTCTATCCCCATTAATATTCAACTTGTATGTAGAAGAAGCAATGAAGAAAGTCAAAGAAAAATTTCCAGGTGGCATAAGTGTTCAGGGAGAAAAAATCGGAATGCTGATGATATTGTCTTGTTAGCAGAGAGGGCTGAGGATATTGAGAAGTTACTGAATGGCATGAACAAAATACTGAAGGAAGATTTTGGACTGAATGTAAATCAAAGCAAGACTAAAATTATGAAATGTAGCAGAAATGATACCAATACTAGTAGATTACATATAAAAATAGGATCGGATGCAATAGGAGAAGTAAGTGAATTCTGTTACTTGGAAGCAAAATTACAACAGATGGCCAAAGGTGGAATGATGTTAAAAGCAGAATAGTACTAGCAAAAAGAGCCATCATAAAAAGAGAAATCTTTTAGTTTCAAGTATTGATGTAGGAATTAGAAAAAACTTTCTAAAACTCTCTGTGTGGAGCACAGTACTTTACGGTAGCGAAACATGGACTTTAGGAACACCTGAAAGAAAGAAAATAGAAGCATTTGAAATGTGGTGGTACAGAAGAATGCTGAAAATTAAGTGGACAGACAAAGTAAGAAATGAACGAGTTTTGGAAATGACGGGTGAGAAAAGAAATTTGTGGAAGAATCTTACAGAAAGAAGAGACAGGCTGGTAGGTCATATTTTGAGACAGGCTGGATTGGTTAATTTGCTGGTGGAGGGAACAGTCGAAGGTAAGAGGTGTAGAGGAAGACAGAGATTAGAATATATGAAGCAGATAATTGAGGACGTGAGTTGTAATGAGTATGCAGAGATGAAGAGGTTAGCACAGGATAGGAAGGGATGGAGGATTGCATCAAACCAGTCGAAAGACTAACGACAGCAAAAAAAAAAAAGAGATGACCAACCGCCTTCCCCTGCTTTCCAGTATTATATCTGGATTAAGCGCTGCATCGAAGATGTCTTTAATTGCATTCCCAGGATTATACATATCCAGGATTTAGAGTAGTCAGTCCTTTATTGGTAAAGGAAAGAAACATATTGTCAACAGTGGAACGCGAAGTTTTAAGATTACAGATGACATATAAGGTAGCAAATATCGAAAAAATATTGTTATACCTGGCTCAGCGCTAAGATTAGTAAAAAAAAATCATAATATGTATGGGCTAATCAAACAGTGAATAATACACCAATATTTTAATACCTTTTAATAAAGTAATTTATACACCTGTCATTGTTTTTCTACATGGCCTACGTATAATACTGTACACTTCATATGTGGGAGACGCCTTCAAACCACTGTTTCAAGAGGTGGGTCACGAGCCAAAAAGATTGGCGCACTATGGGTTACATAATTTATTACAGGAAGGGCAGTCGGTGTGGATTTTTTCTGAAATGGGTGGGTTGAGGGATTTTTTGTTCAAAAAGGGGGTGGTGAACAATTTTTTTTTTGATTTATCATAAAACACTGGCACGGGATCTCTGGTAACGTTTTCCAACAATAATACTATATATGGAACGTTGGGAGCAATTTATAGGTATAACGCTGAAAAAACAAATCAGAATGAATGATTCTTAAGACTTCCGCGGCCGTCTCTGTACATGATTTATAGCTCGTAAAACTATAAATCATTTAAATCAGAATGAAGTTACTGAAATCATTAACTAGGTATTTGTAACAAACGTTAGATCTTCTAGTGAACTCACCGCTCAGGAAGACTCTTAGAGCTTGACTTAGTTCCTAGGAAACCTGGGATCTTTGCAACTAGAGTGGCATAATAATTTCAACAAGCGTTATCTTGCACCATACCACGTCTTATAGCGAATGCTGACTGAAGTGGTTAACGTCAACTAATTTCAAAGCAGCTAATCAAACAGTTTTAAGTTTATTTGTTGATGACAGCAACTAAAACTTCTGTTGTACAATAATTTTTCGAATTTGGTTACAGCTTATACTCAGAAATTTCATCTTAAGTTATCACATAGTAATTAAAATGTGGGAATTACAATTGATATCAAGTATCATTTTTAGTGTTATAATTTTCCAGGCTAGTTTTATGATCTGTCTCCTGTTTTGCTAGCATAATATGAATACGCATTCAAGTTTCATCGCCATATCTAAACTATTACTAACTTAACATCAGTATACAGTAAAGTACAATTCAAGTTACAGAACCCACAAAGATATTACACAAATATTCAAAACTCTCATGATTTGAGCGGGGGGGGGGGGGGATGAAGAACTATTGCAAAAGTCGCTTGTCTAACAGAAACAAGAGTTTGACAGGTTTTAATTTAAAATAAGTTAGATGCCTGACAATCAGCAGTGGAAACAAAACCAGTGAAATCAAATTAAGGCAGCACGAAAGTGGAATCGTTCCAAATTTTAAACACATTTGCCAGTGTTATGTCAGCAGATAATAAGCAGGATTATAAGAGCTACAAACTTGTATAGTTCCGTTTCAGAGATATTATGGGACAAAAGGTTTCTTATGGTGGCAAAAGCATCTTTATTCAAAACTTACCTGCTACACATTCTAACCTAAGGATTGGAAGTTGCCACAATGACTAGACTGAACAGCATCTGGAACCAGGGACACAGATGAAATTACTCAGGTCAAGCATCCAGAAGGCAATCAGTCCGGCTTCAATTAGGACTACGAAAAAAGTTCTAGACTTCTTAGGAGAATCAAGACTCGGGTGGTTTGGTCACCAGATGCGAATAGCGCCAAACAGACTGTCTAAGTAATGTTTTGAAAAGTCAAAAGTGTATTTTGTGTATATAACGAATAATAAGTTAATACAACTGAACTAATTTACTTTAGCTTAATTGCGATGGAGCGCTGACTCCGGTGGCAATTTCCCTACACACTCAATATCGCTCTTTCTTGTACCTGCCTAAGCGAAGTAGGTAAATTATTCATGACTTCCCTTGGTAATTTATTCCAATCCCCGACCCCCTTACCAACGAAAGAAAAATTTCCCATAGCCCGAAATCGAGTGCCAGCTTGTGGTCATGGTCATCGTTTTGCTTCAAGGCAATACTCTTCATTCTTTTACCAATTTATTTCCACGCCTCACCATCAGAGTACGCTTTTAAGCTCCCCTGACCCTCTTCACCCTCCTCCTGTGTTCCAATGAATCCCATTCCAGCTGCTCTATCATATCAGTTACTGACTGTGTTCTCGTAATTTCCAGAGACAAATCTAGCAGCCATTATTTGTACCTCCTCCCACTCCTGCATTTGATACCTAAACTTTGGGTCCCATACTACACCGACATATTCAAGCAATGGTCTGACCAGTTTTGTAACAAAATTCCTTTACTTGTCTGGTACGTTGTCTCATCAGTTTCTCCAACAAGTGAAGGATTTTGTAACCTTTTCCAATTTGCCCTGCCCAGTTTAGTTTGTTATCAAATGTAATAACAAGGTATTTACATTTCAAGTATCCTTCAATAAATTCTTTCCATGCCCCATAATTCCGGAGAGCCTTTCGTTTCTTATTTGTGTTCCCAACAACCTAACAAGCTCTCTATTCTTTGCATTTATCTTCATCCCATGTTTAAATAACCCAGCTAGATATCCTGTCCTGCTGTTCGGTCATCTACCATTTTGATCCTATTCTGTAAAAATATTTCATCTGCAAACAACTTAACTTCTGACTGTAAACCATTAACACAATAATTCATTAGAATAATGAATAGCGATGGTTCCAAAACAATATCCTGTAGAACTTCAATTTTCACTTCAAATTCTTTTTGATAATTTCCTGCCGTAACACTTTGTTTCTTATCTTTTAAGAATCCTTCTACCAGAAAATCACTATTTCACCCACTCCAATGGTTATTATTTTATTTGTCACCAATTTACGGCTCACTCAGTAAAATATCTTAGAAAGATCTAGTGCTATGCTATCAATCTGGCTTCGGTTTACATGCCAAATATTTGCATATAGCCCTCTAGCTGCGATTCACATGAATATCGTTATCTAAAACCATGTTGTGGATTTGAAAACCAGTTTCTTTCACAAACATTTCTGATAAGCTTGCATTTGAATCCATCCATCAGATTATCTTCCATCTACTTCAAACTAAATAGACAGTAATTTTCGACCCTATTTGGCACTCCCGGTACTACTACCGCACTTTCCCAGTCATCTGGCAAAGAGCAAGTCTCCACATTCAATCTAAATAACATTTCAAGAAGAGATACAATGTCGTATCCTACTATCTTTAAGACGTCTGTAGTAATATTATTTACACCAGCCCCGTTACTATGTTTTAGCTTTGATAATTCCTTCACAATATCTGCAGGAAGAGTTTTTCTTTTTTTTAGTCAGTTCGTTTCTGATTGTTCCGACAAGCGTCTTATCTGATTTACACCCTTACATTCCTCAATCGTAGTCCCTAATGGTCGCATCAAACCAGTTACTTAATATGTCTTCCTTTTACCAATCCACGGTAACTTCCTTTCCATCCTTATCTATAATTGTCTGCATACTTTCCTGTCTCCTAAGTTTTCTAACATAGCAATAGAAGTTTCTAGATACAAAATTCAGTGGTTCCTCGGCACCAATAATATTCTTCATTAACCTATCTTTAGCTTTCTTCCTTAGCAGCCTCATACTATGCAAGTCCCATACTATTTTTACATTTTTGTTTGGTATTAAAATTTCTTCTCACGGTCTTATCATCTAGATGAACTGTTACAATTTGGACTGCACTGATGTTGGGCCTTTCAGAACTTTCCCTGCAATATCTCTTCAGTTCTGAAACATGTGCTTTTTATATAACTGTACCTGTAACCATCTTCAGTTTTTTCCACTTGTTTACTGAATCCCCTAATATCGATTAGAACTGCACTGTGATCACTTCAGTTATTTGAGACACACGAGTTTATCATAGGGTTTTAATAGGAATGTATCCAAAATGTTTGGCCCCCCTTTTCCTCTGCTCTACCACTTGTGTGAAGCGTCCTTACTTTACAAAGGTATTTGCCAATTTTTGTTTACTTGTGCTAGTAATCTTACTTGCTTCTGTAAATTTAAATCACAATAAATAATTACCATTCTGAAAATTACTTTTATATTTATAGAACTAGCTTCGAGCCCGTCAAAAATGACGGTTTGAACGCATTATTCTGGCAGCTCATTTTTTTTGCAGTTGGTTAATTAAACGGCACTGATATTACATAATACTAATGACCTTGATTTTGCAAAGTTCTACATATTTCATTTGCCGTTCACATAGCCATACAGTAGTAACTTCTACTGAATTAATGACGCCGGAAGTAAAGAACCAATTAGATAAAATCAGATTAGGAATTCCAAAAACTTTTGCTATCCATGTAATATCAGTTTTATGCCTGGTCCAGGCACAATTCAGCACGTTAAATATGAAACTACTTCCACCCGCATTAATTAATACCTTTAGTAACATGGCGCTTATGAAAGCAGTTTAATTGGTTTGTAAAACTCGTTTCAGAGTGAATTATGCTGTAACAAAATGTGTCAGTTGCGATTCTGGTAAACTAATGTTGCCTTCGAAAATCATAGCCTCTATTGCCCTCAAATGAATAATGATGGGTATCACCTATGGTGGTAGTAGGAATTCATTCTGAAAAACCTTGTAAGAAAAATAATATTTTTTAATTATATCTTTCGTTATATGAATACGTTACTCTGGTTAGATTATCAGAGCACTTGGTTAGGATCTCACATAAATAAATGCATTTTACGTTAGATGACGGAGATTACAATTTCGAAAACAAAAAACTGTTATTTATTTGACTAATACATGTCGCGATTACGTATGTACGATTCTCTGGATTTTTAATAAACCTCATTGTCTCTTATCGTGTGCCAAAAAATTCTTAGTTTACGGTTTAAACTGGTGCTTACAACTGAGGTAGGTAAAATAGCGTAAATAATGAAAACCCTTCTCCTTACATTAATTTCTGCATCTGGTTGTCGTAGATAAATAAAAAGCAATATGTAAATTTAATCGAACGTAATAATTGTAACTTTGTGACATATAATTGCCTGGTATTAATTTTTTTCCCCTACTCTCAGTATTTATAATATCACTGCTCACTGCTATTTTGCGGCAATAATATCGTTGTTGAATTGCGAGTGTCATATCCTTGATGATTTAAATCTGATAAAAAAGTTATCTTAAATCTCATTTAATAGCTAACACATGTATCAAAAACTAAGGGTATCATATATAATGGTAGTAGGAATTTATTATGGAAAAGCTTATAAGGAGAAACGAATAAGTCATCCTTAATGATATCTTTAGTTATACGAATACGTTATTCTCGTTAGATTATCAGAGTATTTTGTTAGGATTTTAAAATAAAAAAAATGCATTTCACTTTAGAGTACGGAGACTATAATTTCGTAAACGGGTAACTGTTATTTATGTGACAAATACATTTCGCATTATGTACATTTCTCCTAGTTTTTAATTAACTTCATTGCTTCTACCTTCTGCCAAAAAAAATTCTTAGGTTATGCTCATAACTGATGCAGATAAAGTGGCGTAAATATTGAATCCCCTTCTAAATTTCTGTGTCTAACTGATACGGATAAAATATCGCAAATATTGAATCTCCTTCTCCTTATATGAATTTCAGTGTCTAGCTGTAAATAAACGAAAAGCAAGATGGTGGTACGAACGTAATATGGTGGTTGATGATTGGCCGTTCGTTAGCCAATAGGAGAAGCAGCTATAGACGACGCACGCAGACGCCACGTTAGCTTTTTATATAATAGGATGCTGTATAACAGAAACCATCAGGTACCGTGAAGGTTCTGTGGAGGCTATGTTGCCGATTTCTTTTTATTTGTGTTGTGATAAATGAAACTGGAGATTGTTAGTTCCCAATTTCCCATTGCGTCAGATGGAGAAGAGGTAGCCAGTCTCTCTATTACATGACATACTCGTAGTGGGAGGTACGGAAACATATAATCCTTCACGCCTGCCTCCGTAAATCAAACCTTTCACGAGGTACCGTGATGAATCCATTAAGTGAAGCGTAGGCGTAAATCAGCGTACGCACGGAACGTACGTTGAGCCATTAAGCATGCGAGACTGAATTACTGGCCAAAGCCGTGTGTATTCATTAGGCGACGTGCAGCTCACGTCATTTCACTCCCTCCTCACAGGATTAACCGTCCAACTTATCCATCAACAAGAACAACCCAACATACTGCACATCAGTGTTGTTCGCAACAAGATTATTTTATAAACAGCCTACGTAACTTATTTCGGCCTCTCAGAAACGTGCATACCTAACCACTACCAATATGACATTGTTTCCATGTGTATTCGAACAATTAAGTTCGGAGCAGAGTGTTCCACATAATCAGATTATGACTGGTTTTGCCTTCGATAAAAATTCTTGTTTGATTTCATGAGAACTGCTTAAGCCTCCAGTGAATTTTTTTTTTCTCCTTACAACCTACGCTCTCAATTATCTGCTCCATATGTTCTTATCTCTGTCTTCCACCACAATTCTTCAACCACCAACCTGTCTCTTGTTCATAAATGTAAGACTCTTCTCCAAATTTCATTCGTCACCCACTATTTACAAAATACTTTCATCTCGTATTTTATAATTCCACACATAATTTTCATGAAGTGCTGTGCTCAACAACTTTTAAAACCCCAAGTGCTGTGCTGCACACAGTATCCTTAGTTTGTTCTGCTAACAGCACAATGTTATCAGCTAATGATAGCATTTTGATCTTTCTATCAAATTTTTCTTTTCTTTCTTTATTGCCTCCTTTATATGAATATTAATGTCGATAGACTACAACCTTGTCTAATACCCTTTTCAATTGACGCATGTCTCTAGCGATTTTCTACTTTTATAATATTCACTTCAAGTGTATATAGGTTATTAAGTATTCTTCTACATTGCCATTAACAAGGGAATTTCTTAAAAAATTAACATCTTGTCCCACCTGATGGTATCAAAAACTTTTCTCTAAATCAAGAAACGCCAAAAAAAAGTATCCTTGTTTTTCTTGATCCGCCCTTCAAGTATTAATCTTAAAGGCTGAATTGCTTTCCTTGTATCCCGCTTTTTCTTAAACCCAACATGATCTTCATTAACTATCTCTTGTATTATCCTTCTGAATATTATCCTAATAAGTAGTTTTGAAACATGTGTGTTACGCTCAAAGATAGATAAAGGATAGAAGCACTAAATTTGCTGATTTGGATAGTGAAACGGAACCATTGCGAGGAGATATTTGAAGTAGCTAAAACAAAGAAGAGAAAAATGTAGTGGATTGTTATGATATAGAAGAAGAGTGCTTAATTTAAGAACCGATAGGCCAGCCTAATGAGGCTCTGTGGGGAAATATAACAGAACAACATTTAAATTTTTGGAAGAAGAGAGAACTGAGAGCTGATACATGGTTATAAAGAAATAAAATAGTAATTCATAGAAGAAAACCGCTCTACAGAACTAGGTAACACGCAGGAAGACTATTCTACATCCCTTTTAGACTGTATCCGTCCGTTTCCGAATCTGTAGAAATGAAACGACGTAAAGAAATAACAAAACTTAAACGTGACACAGATAAATAATTTCCTGAGGATTAATAAACATTGATTGTAACTCATGGTAACGTAATCGTGAGGTGGATGGCTATTAATTCTGATGATCGTATGACTGCAAGTAATTGACAAAAACAATGAAAAAAATAAAAAATTGTTGTGAAATCACAATCCGTTAATATTTTGTTAATCCTGCTTTCATTATGACATGTATTACTGTGTAAAGTTGAACTTCGCTTTTAAGATGCAACTGATGTGTTATAACCACGTTAGATATTTATTGTCGTAGAAAAATTGAGATAAGTCGGCTACGCAGATTCGTCGATCATTATAATGGTAGGAGCAGACAACCATTAAATGTCACGGAGATGTTACCAGCAGCGACAACTGCACTAGGATTGAAAGCAGCACACTGCTCACATAACGAGAACAACAAATCAGGATAATTCATTGAAAATAAATTTTAAACATTTCAGAAAGCTTAGATCAAAACCTAAGTTAATTAACGTATTTCGTTGTGTTCGCCAATCTAAGAAGAACCAATAAATCCTGTTTTAAGCCAAATAAGATGTATATAATAATAATTAGCAGATGAATGCTTGACATGATTTCTAAATACCAGGCTTGAAAGTAACAAAAAGTGCAAATTCCGTTTAATCACTAGAGCAGTGGTGAAAGTTTTGTTCCTGTTACTGGTTAAACATAAGATTTCAAGAAATCCACTGGGTGACTTGTTAAACATCTGACCTGACATTCAAGAGGACGCGGATTCGATCCCAGTCTGGTGGTATAGACTGCGGTTTCACGTGGTTTCCTGAAAACTCAAGGCGTTCCATTCAAAAGGAACTACACACGTCCCAGTTCCTTGCCACTAACCACCACCCTCCTCTAATCATACCGACATCGACGAGGATTGAGGTAGTAGGAAAAGGATTCTTTAGGACCAGTTCCTTGTATCGTACAACCACTGCAACATAACTGCCAATCTCATGTATGAAACTTCGCTTTGGGAACCAGTGTTTTGAATTAATTTTTCTCTGGTTTTTTACTTTCGCTGTCTTTGTTAGTCATTATTATTGATTGCTCCGAGACTTATATGTAGAAATACCCATTACATTTTTGTAAAATTTTAAATTTGGTCATTTCATAAGACAAAGCGTTTGATAAATAAAGCAGTAACCGTTTTGCCTGCATTAATGTGATTAAAACATTTATGATAGCAACCACTTCGCTTAAAACAAAATAAAGTACTTTCTATTATTCACTGAGATGGGAAAGTTACTGCAACAATCTCGTTTCGTCTCAGCTGCTTAAACGCCACATCCATAACAAAATTTAATCTGCGAGCAGACATATTGTATTAAAAAATTAAAAACGTATCTGGTAAAGTAGCTTATCAAATGACGGTCAGAATATAATCGGATCGGAAACATGAATGTTAAATGTCAAATCTTCCGTTAATGCTACCGTTATCTGCGCTGTTGAATTCACAACAGGTTAACGCAAAGCGTACTAGCTAATCACAAACTGACATCTTCCTCTAGTTTTTAAATATTTCATTGTTACTTAAGACAACAAGGCACACCTTTTTAAAAGTGAAGTTGAACTATTCTGTCAGCCATCCTATGAGAAACAGAATTGTCCTGACTTACTCCAACATGGTAACAGAATAGAAATCTTAACTTGGAATGTGAACCACCGATCGTCCTTCTGTACTTCGGTTGAATAATTCCCAGCTTCAAGAGTCTGTAAGCACTGGCAAATACCAATCACAAAGCGTCACCTCTCGCCCTGTACCCCACTGAGATTCCTCACATCAAATGCCGAGGGAAAACGGCTCCTTTTATCCATACCACTAACAGTTCCGGCAATCCATTTCTTCTAATTTAGTATTACTACGACACATGAATATAAATATCTTGTAACCCCGTTAAAAAGAAAAGGTTCAGCGCAGTGTTCTAGAACATCACTTCCTTCCAGTTGCTTAGTTAAATAAAAATTATTAAATAGTGATCATAACCTTAAAATTGATGTAATGTAGTACATATGTTTAGTCTACTGTGACAGCCATATCTCTGGACATCGGCTGAATATAAATCAACAACAGGCAACTAAAAATTAATACGTTAAATTAAACGCAATTATACTTTTTCAGTGTTCTTCCAATTAATTTCATCACGGTTACTTAACTAAATACAATTATTATTAAATAATGCCCACAACCTAATTCTGCGGCAACATCGCTCCCCGCAATCAGCCCTGTAACGCAGGCCGGGCTAGTTACGAGACACAGAGCGAAGCAGCCTTCAGATTGACGCGAATAATCAAATCGCACAATCATTCATAGCCACATCTATTAAATCAAATAAAAAAGAAGGAAATACAAGTGCTTAGAAAATATATACTCACTACAAACCCATGCGTTCTTTGCAACAAAATGTCCAGATTTTCTATCGCTGGCACTGATTCGACACTTGCCACAAAAACTTCTTACTGTCTCTTTTTATTCGCTGTTAATGTGACGAATGTTTGATGAAGGACTCCAAAGTCACATGCTGGAAACAATAATTGCTTAAAATCAATGTAGCATGTTTCTGTATCTTCTTGTCATTACGATATACAATAATAACCGAAGGAAAATTGTGCTAAGATAAATTAAGAAGTTTCTTAAGTGTTTTCAAACCCTCATATTGCTATGTAGGCATAAGAGATCCTCCGATAGTGATAGAGGAGAGAAATTTTATTAGAAAAGTTTTGGGTCCCAGTATAGATTAAGAGGATTTTACTTTCCACCTGAGATCAAACAAGGAACGATGTGAGAGGATTGAAAATATCACTGCCATTGCGAGAAAGCGAAGGTTGACCTTTTACTTACTTGTGAAAAGAATTGACACAGATAAACTGGCGCAGAAAATAGTTATCTTTTATACCTTAAGGAGGTACACATAACAGAAGTGGCAGGAATTTGAGAGGAAAAATCTTCTGGGAAGAAGTAGCGGAATAAAACATACTCCCGGAAAATAAGCAGTTGAAAACCTCCTTGGAGGAACCACCGAAGACCAGATTCAGAATGAGAAACGTTCCGTGTGAATGTAAGCAAACCGGAAGTCAGCTTGTTTACACGCGGCCTTTTTTATATGAACTGATTACTTTAAGCCTGTCTGCTTCGACGTCCGTTCCAGTTAAGCTAACCCTGCTGTGTCTGAGGGCGATGCTGTCCCCTACGCCCTGGACCCACTAGCACCAAGTGAGTAAGCCAGACTCATTTCGAAATAACTCCAAGCGAAAGCCGGGATGGTTTCTTTAGAAAGACATGGCTGGCCTCCTTCCTGTTCTGCCCCACCCCAAAAAAAGATATTATATTAGAACAGTCTCGAGGATGTGGAACAATACATATACAATACATATTATTAATAAATGATATTACCAGATACAAAATACTAATTAGTTAGTTAATTATTATTATTACCGATTTAAGCCTACTATGGGGTGCTTATAACTACTTCTTTCCTTTGTTCCCAATACCTTTTAAGTTCAGCTAATATTTTTCCTATCTCCCTGTGAGGTTGGTTTCCGAGGTTTACTAGTTTTTGGTCGATGGGACCAGGAGTTAACCATATAGCAAAATTTGGATTGATCTGCTACATCAGTGTCGGAAATCCCAGCGAAGTCCAAATCTTTTTGCACCTCACTGAGCCACATGCTTCCTGTCCAGTGCTGCCAGCCTCTCGGCTTTGAATATCCGTAGATGGCCGCTAAAATTCGGAGACTCGCTAACTGAAAGACTGAAATAATAATTATTGAAGAGAGAGTTAAAATTAAGACTAAATTTTATTTCCAGGTCTTTAAAATTCGAAATAAAAAATTATATTCTACATTAACAGTAAGAAATATCTTTGTAAGCCGTACCAACGAGGATGTCACCGTGCATAAATAGTGCGCCGATAGTTTTGTATTACGGTCTTTTAAGATCTATAAAATTTATAATAAAAAAATATAGAGCTTTATTTCAATCGTTGGTTCACACGAGTGGTTGCAAAGAAACGAATCATAATTATTGACAATTCTGTAATACATTAACAAGTTGAACAAAACACACATGTAAGGAAAAATTAACAAATACTAAAAAGTATTAAAAAATCCGTAGATATTTTAAGAAAATCCGAAAATACTAACTTTATATCCAAATCAGTAGATCCAGGGATAAATCCGTAGAATTGGCAGCACTGTTCCTGTCTTCAACTTTTGATAAGTGAGAACACCTTCTTGGTGAGCCTGTTGCTGTCCATTCTCAGGAGGTGCCCGTGAAACTTCAGCCGCCTACGTCGCATGCTGGTGTTAGCCGTCTCCAACTGTCGGTACAATTCACAGTTCGCTTTCAGTCGATAGCTTCCATCCGGGAGCACTCTTCCTCAGGATGCGTCTTTCAGCTTTTTCCAGATCATCCATAGCGCCTTTCCTATTCATCAGCAAGGTCTCCGCAGCATATCAGAACTGAGGTCTGACAAGAGTTTTGTAGTGACAGGTCGAAATACACTTCTAGTCGAAATGATTTCGCGACAGCTAATATGCTGCGTTGAGTTTAGCACATCTGTCTAAGGTGGAGGTTCCATTTCTAACATTAGGGTGAACGTATTCACCAGTGTACTGGAATCGATCGACTTTTCCAATCTCGTCATGGATGGTTATGAACGGGACCGACTCTGGAAGTACTTGGTCTGTTCATACGATATCTGTAGTCCTGTCTTCTCCGCTATCTCGTGTAAGGTTTGAACAGCAATGGCAGCATTCTTAGAGTCATTGGTTAGGATTACGATGTCGTCTGCGAAAGCCAGGCTGCTGATTTCGATCTTTCGTGTTGCGGCTGCAATGGTGACTGGTTTGATTCGAATTTTGTACAGTGCAAGTTCCCAGGTTCTGATGACTTTGTCGAGCACCAGATTGAAAAGAATGGGTGACAGGCCATCTCCTTGTCTTACTCCAGTTGTGATCTTGAAAGTCCGGGACAGTTCTCCGCTGAATTTTACTTTGGAAGAGGTGTCTGTGAGAGTTTGTTCGATGAGGGTGCGTGTTTTATAATCTACACCACGCTCTCGCAACACTGTGAAGAGTGTTTGGCAGTCAATCTAATCGTAAACCTTCTTGGATTCCACGAATATTACAGTGACGTTCACACTTACATATGTTTTAATTGGAGAACTGTTTTTAGATTGAAGATCTGCTCGCTGCAAGAGCGTCTTCGTTGAAATCCTCCCTGATATTCTCCAATCGTGACACCCCATTGATTCTCCATATTGTCCTGTAAAATCCTAAACAGAACTTTGTAGGCTACTGGTAACAGAGATATTCCCCGATAGTTGTTGACAACACCTCTCCTTCCTTTTTTGTGCAGTGGGTGTATATGTGCTGTCCTCCAGTCGTCGAGTATCCTTCCGGTATCCCAACTGTCAATAAGGATTCGGTGTATAGCCTCTGCGATAGTACTTCCACCTGCTTTAAGTGCTTCTCCAATGATGCCATCTTCTCCATGTGCCTTTATATTCTTGAGGTGTTTGATGGCGGCAGTGACTTACTGCAAACTAGGTGGCTCTGATGGGGGATTAACATGCATTGAATCTCCCACAGATAATCTTTCCTTGGGCTCTTGGCAATTGAGTAATTGTTTGAAGTAGTTTGCCAGTAGGTCCACGTTCACCATGGTTGCATGTGACTTATTTTCCTTGTGGAGTCTTGAAGTGAATGCCCGGTAGAAATTTCTGGTGTTGTGCACCCTGAATTCTTCATCCAATTTCTCCAGCTTATGAGCGGCTGCCAAAGGCGTCTGCCCTCCATGTTATGAGCGGCCTTTTCTATTACCAACGCTCTTGAATAATATTCGGAGTGGGAAACCTTGAAGACCCTGGGTCTTCATTCCTAATAATTTCCTTTACTAGTTAGTTAATATCCCACAAGATATAATAAATTTACACTTCTAGCTGCAAATGAATAATATCCCGTCTCAGTCTAAGAGACTATAGTTAGTAGCTGCTTTGTATACAGTTTCTCATATCAGGTGTTGTTAACAACTTTTCACCACACTCTTCCTTGCTCCAAAAACACATTTACCTCAACTGCCGTTTTCAATTACCATATTACAGAAAAGACTACCTTTTTAATATCACTCAGTGCTAATTGCTAGTTGGCCGGTTGATAATTGGATAAGGGAATCAATATCTGTATAGAAGATAAGAAGATCCAACCAAACCACCAGTTTGGCTTCCGTCGCGGTCATTATACGACGCAGCAGGTGTTGCGAATTGTGGAAACAGTGACTCGAGCTTTTATACATAAAGAGCTCTGAGCTATGGTGTAACTAGAAATAGCATGAACTTTTGACTCGGGGGCCTGCAGTTAAAGCTCTACCAACAAGGCTTTTCGGGTCCGCTAGTCAAACTAATAAGGTCTTATCCAATGGACGTACCTTCCAATTCAGAGTCGATGACAGTCTCTCCGAAAAACGACGATCTCCGACCCACACTGTACTCTCTGTACACCACCGACCGCGTTCTAACGGCAGTCGGCGTGCACACGGCAACCTACGCCGACATCACCAGCAGCAGACGCCGAGCCATCGCCACGAGAAGGCTCCAAACAATCCTTCAATAGACGGACGCCTGGGCTAAGAGATGGGAATTGAAATGAGCCAATCCAAGACCCAGGTCATCAGGATTGCCGAAAATTATGGCCCGCGGAACAAGAGCCAACCGGATCCCCAGCTACAACTACATAGTGAAATTATCTCATGGAAGAGGATGGTCAAGTACCTAGACTCCAAGCTTACTTGGAGGGTGCACGTCGAGGATGTACGGGGGAGATCTAGTGGGATCTATGACCTGTGACCTCTCCTAGATAAAAATAGCGTGCATTCGCCTGCCTTGGGAGTGAAGGTCTACCTCGCCGTGGCCAGGCCTCCACTGGAATATCTGACAAACATCTGAAACACCTCCAGGTAATATAGAATAGAGCGCCGGGCCGCTGCTTTACTTGAAACCCTGGATTACAACCCCTTAAGCGGACCACTTGAGGGTGCTCGCGACGGCCTTCTACCGGAATGCAGAGACGAGCTGGAACCCAGAGGTAAGCGTGCTCCGAAGGCACAAGAGACCACTGTCGCCAAAATGAAGCCACACCACAAGCTACTCAATGCACACCAAATAAGGAAGGAGTAAAGACAAACACTCCATCATACGCTGACACGAATAATGACAGAGAATGGTGATGATGGATGGACCGGCAGCAGTCACTTGACAATGGCGGCAGACTACATAGTGGCGGCAATGAGCTTTATGTAATAACAATTCTATTTAGCTAAGCATCTGCGAAGGGAATGAATTACCGGAACACTGAAACAAAAGAATGTATCTAATTTACAACGACATATTAATTATCAGTTGCTTCTTATTTACTTATATTCGTTCGATAAAGATTTTTTGGTTAATTTATTGTCCATAGATATGTAAGATAAAACTTTAATTTTCGATCAGCAATATTAACGGAAGTGTTGATCAGATTTTTATTTAGCCCGGTTTGTAAACGAAGGCTTCCCGGCGTGTCACTGAAATATAAACTTTGCGGATTGCTGCCGGATATTGTTCATTAAGGCTCGGTAAGAAATATAATTTGTATTTGAGGATTAGCACAGAGCTTGAATAGATTATTTAAAAATAAAAAAATAAATTCGTGAGCACCCTTAACAGAAATCGTTACTTCGTTTGAATGAAAATAGTTTGACATCTATGCGGCGTAGATCACAATTAAAACTAATATTATGTGGCATAAGGTAAGTTAAGATAGTATATATTATTTCTATAGGTTTTTTTTTTTTTCACCCTCATGCATTACGGAAGTCGATAAATGAGGCATAATTTTAAGGCTTAAGATATCTACTTTGGTGATATCATATTTTAAGAAACTAATTTTTTTCAAATTCAACCCTTAAATGTCAATATTTCTAAAACGCATTTTTTTTTTTTTTTTTTTTTTTGTCACGATCAATATATTTCCTAGATACCTAACAGATATCAATGAATTTAAAGTTTAAGATCTCATATTTGATGACGTCGTATATTAAAAATGAATTTTTTGTAATTCGACCCTAACCGAAATCAAGAAATGAGGTATTATTTCTGAGATTAAGGTCTCCGCATTGGTCAAATCATATTTAAAGAAAGGAATTTTTCAGAATTCAACGCTTAAAGGGCAAAAGAATTAATTTTTCTACAACGCGTTTTTGTATCAGGAGCCATTTATCTCCCTTGATATCTAACGGAAATACGTAAATGAGCTATCATATTAAAGATTACTGTCTCTGCTTTCGTAACTTCATATCTTACAAACGAAATTTTTCGGATTTGACTCTCAAAAGGCTTAAGTAATAACCATGAATGTGGAGCATAGAAGACAGTTCAGAGCCAAGCCGGTAGAAGGCAGTAGCACATATCACAGAGATAATAAACTACTTCACTACGGTCGACTTTTCTTACGTGCATATTACACTAAACAAATAAACAATGGAAACAAATGAAGCGGTTCTTGTTTCATCCTATTACAAACTCCCAACATTACTATTCATTGTATTCGCGACATTTTCGCACGGGTCTTCTAGTTTATTTTTAATTTTCTTTGCTTTCACTGACGTCATATTACTGACGTTATTATTTCAGCTGCACGTATCTGTGCGATATAGTGACAGTACTATTTGCGTGTGATTGAAGTTTGATTTTCTAACGGCAATATTAGCAGAGTTTGTGTATACGGTGAAATGTAACATTGGCCTGGATGATAACTGAATCTTTTTGCTTCACCATAAGATATGAGGAGTTGCATTGGGCTTTATTTAATAACAATTCTAATTAATTAAGTAATTGCCAAAACACTCTGTTCAATGCGTCATTTTCGAGGGGCTTTGAAGTTAGTCACATTTTTTATATACATAGTAGCTGATACCCGCGACTTCTTATGCGTGGATTAAGAATTTCTTTGCCAGAATTGAATATAGAAAGTTGTTGGTAACGAAGGATTGGTCCCCAAACAACACCGAGTCGGCATAATATGACAGGAAAGCCATCACTATATCATTCTACCGTTGAACCTGTCTCTTGAAGAGAATCAATTTCCAACATATTTAAAAACAGGAGAAAACGAAGGTAAGGAGATGTGGGGGGTCTTAACTAAGGGCAGCTTTATTTCAGCTTGGTCTTTTCTTCTTTCTTCAGCATGAACATCCGATTCTTGGGATCTAATAACTTTAGCTGCTCGTGCTCTGCTAGAGCTAAGGCCAGTTTACGCCCGCGAGGCATGTCAAAAGAGAAGGAAAAATAAACTGATGCCAGAAACATTTAAGCAGACACAAACTAATAGGACAGAGAGAATCGACATCTATAGTAAATAATACGTCTTGTTTCCAAACGAAATTTATTAAGAAATCATACACTAACATAATGCTCAAGAAGCACCGCTTGAGCAATCTTCGTATTATTACAGACTGACACACATCCGTCTCTTTGTTACCATTCGATAAGTTATCAAAATTTTGTTACTACAACTGTTATTCATACCGAAAATTTGTTTCGAGACTACCTACCTACGATTTGCCTCGTATTGCACCCCTAAATTTGTGATATCTACATTTTAATATTCAATCAGAACAATCAACGGTCCAGGCGTGACTCTTACGATCAAAAACAATTTTTAAATATCTTTGATTCCACGGAGGTTTGAACCGGAGACGACGATCCAAACAGCAATAAGCAGGCGCTTTAACCACTGAGCTACCTAATCGCTATATGGATGGTCGTACAGAGACCTATACATCCCATGCGTCTTTCCATCACAATTCAGTAATTTTTCAAAATTATAAGACAACATGTATTATTTATTTAGAAAATTTTTCAATCATATGTAGACCGTATTTTTCTCCTTGCTTCAAAGGATAAGTGTTCTAAGTTTCGTCGAGATCGTATGAAAACTGACGATTTGTATGAAGAACAAACAAACATACATACATTCATCTTTATATATATAGATGCTCGAATGGGTATTGCCAGAACGCATTCATCACTCATAAAACAAGAGGTGCACTGAAAGTTTAATTATTGCGAAAGCACTTCACAAATCTTCGATACACCACACCACATTCCTACTAACGCACTCGTATCGCTACGACGATGGAATGCACTGTATAGCCAAAAGTCTACCAACTTAAACATTGCAATGAATTCTTCACAGGAGTTCAGCCGGATAGCGTCGTAAAATGACAACGTTTCGGAACAGGCTGTCGAAACGTTGTTATTTTACGACGCTATCCGGCTGAACTCCTGTGAAGAATTCATTGCATCAATACGCCGGGAAAGTCTCCACTCACATACAACTTAAACATTATAACGCATGCTGCATCTCTCATTACACTATAATGTCAGCAAACATAATTAAATGCCTGGGGACATCAACACTAGTCTGCTCTCAGGTGAGATATGGCCCTGCAGGCATACGGTCTGCATGATTACCAGAGCCGCTGCTGTCTCATATTGTTGCTGCTCTAGTTGTTTCGTCGAACGTAGCCACGAGCAGAACGGTTAAACCATGCGGAAAAATATTTGGATTGTTATCCATTATTCACGATTCAACAGCATGGAAAAGTAGGGCAGTGGCGTTATATGCGCGAACACGGTGCATTGGTCAGTCACGCAGCAATAATTCTTAAAATCCGCAATAAAGGGAGAAACAAAACAGCAATATTCAAATTAACCCATCATTGCCTCTATGTTAGCTCTAGTGTAAAAAATATTAGAACAGCAATTAAAGATCAGTGTTATTGGAACACTTTTAAAAAAAAAAAAAAAAAAAAAAAAAAAAAAAAAAAAAAAAAAAAAAAAAAAAACGGTGACAACTATTGTTTTGTTTAACATCGATCCCGATGCTCTGTAAGAATTAGAAATTCATTTGACACTTACAGCAGTCATAAAACTGAAATGACATAATCGTTAATTAACTGTGAACGTTTTCGCGGCGGCAGCACTGTAGAAAACACTCTCGGGATTCTAGCCGCGTCAAATAAAAGTCGACTGGCGACGTTTCGAGAGCGGGCACTGCTCCCATTGTCAAGCCCTGCTTAACTAACTAAAACTGGCTAGCGGTAGTCTCTATATAGGGCTACCGGACGGGAGAGGAGGGGAACTCGCGCGGAGGGCGGGTCTGCTTGGTGACGTCATGTTCCTGTTGTTGTTATGCCCAAATATGGTCCGCTCCCGTGTGTTTCGTAATTGTCTAATAACTGGCCTCCATGTTTGACTGATGTTAAGTCCTTGATCCCGATTTATCACATTGTTATTAACTCTGATTTCAATCGCCTCTTTCACGACACTATCCCAAAAATTATTAGCATGGCAGAGGCGTGTCGTCTTGTCAAAGCACGGCTCATGACAGTTTTCAAGGGCGTGCTCTACTATAGCCGATTTTTCTTTCTGCCCCAACTTAAAGTATCTTATATGCTCTTTGCGCCTTTCATCGATCGTTCTCAAAGTCTGTCCCTATATAGGAAGAGCCACACTCACAAGGAATTTTATACACTCCAGGGGCCCGGAGATTTATACAATCTTTCGGGGTTCGTAATAACTGACGGATCTTAGGCGGGGGCCGAAAGATGGAGCGGATGCCTTGCTTGTTGAGCAGCCTGGCTATTTTTGATGTCACCGCTCCGCAGAAGGGCAAAAAGGCACGTGGGGTTTCTCGTTCCCTGTCATCCGTTTTGTTTTTGTTTCTTCTTCCGCTAATCGCATGTCGAATTTCTTTGGAACTATATCCATTGGCCCTAAACACGCGTTCCAAGTGTCGCAGCTCTTCTTGTAGATGCTGATTGTCGGATACCGCCTTTGCCCTGTGGACCAACGTATTCAGTACGCCGCGCTTCTGAGATGGGTGATGGAAACTAAGGGCGTTTAGATAACGATCAGTGTGTGTGGGTTTTCTATACACACTGTGCCCCAACCTTCCGTTCGGCTTTCGACGTACCAATACATCCAAAAAAGGAAGTGCGCCATCTTTTTCGATTTCCATCGTGAACTTGATATTGGGGTGAACGCCGTTGAGATAGTTCACAAATTCATATAGGGCTGGTATCCCATGAGGCCACACGAGGAATGTGTCGTCAACAAATCTATAAAAACATTTGGGCTTTAAAGGGGCCGCGTCAAGAGCTACATGCTCAAAATGTTCCATGTAAAAATCGGAAATTGCTGGGGATAACGGGGACCCCATGGCCACGCCGTCCGTTTGTTCGTAATATTTTTCTTGGTACACGAAATACGTCGACGTGAGCGTGTGTCTGAATAATTCCACGAGTTTTTGGTCAAAATGTTCACTAAGTAGTTCGATTGTTTCCCTTAACGGCACCCGCGTAAATAACGATGTGACATCCAAACTGACCACACATAGTCTGATAAATATTATTTACGTTACACATATTTCAAAACAGTTATTACAATATTCTCAGGAAGCAAAACTCAACAAATCGTTAGTTCAGTTTTAAGCCCATTCTCTTCAACGGTGGTTAAATAGTTACACTATTAAAATTTTACATTCATATTATACTATAGAAGTACGATAAAAGTTTTAAACCGAGCATCATATTCATACATAAATTTACATTCACCCCTATTAGCAACACACTTACATACATTTAACTACACACCAACCAACACATTATATCGTTTTATCATTTTACATTACTGTATGTGAAAATTGTAACATCCAGAAGGAGTGATCTGAATCACTCCAAAATCAGAGGATTTGTAGAACACTGGAATCGTAATAAGCGATAACGACTGCAGACACTTGGCGTGCAAGTAGGCCGAGCAGCGCCGTCAAACGAAGTGGAAATATGCAAGCACTGTCGGTATACCTCGATAATCATAATGCCGCACCGTGACACTGCGGCTCGTACAGTTATAGTTAAAAGAAGTTCGTACACAGCGACGACCGGGTACTGGACCATACAAAGTGACCACAGCGTGGGATGACCGCCTGGCTGTAACCGCCGGAACAGCAATGCGACACTGTGGGCTCGACGTTGGAACACTGCAAGGGGTGTGGACATGTCTGCTGGAGGCTGGAGTTCAGGCACGCATGCCATTGCGTCGAATTCCAATGCCAGAAACCACCAACGCCCACACTGCAATGGACACGACAACGACATCACTGGCGTGCTGAGTGGAAAATATAGTGTTTGAGTCAAGTCACTTTTCAAGTTGCCCTGCAGTTATGGCCGCGAACGTATTAGACGCTACTCTGGTGATCGCAATCGAGGAGACTGCATTGAGGGCGAACATAACGCACAAGCGGCAAGTGTGATGATTTCGGGCGCCTCTTACAAGCGCCTCCTACTTGCTGGGGGCAGTCTGAACGGCAGCCGCTACAGGAGGGAGACTTTAAAGCTCCCTACAGGCAGCTCCACATTCCATATTACAGCAGTACAATGCCGGTCCTCCTGTGGCAAGGAGTGTGCAAGCTGCCTTCGAAGAACGACGGGTACCGCCGCTTCCCTGCCCTGACATGTCACCCGTCGAACATGTCTGGGATATTGCAATTTCGCAACTTGTTAGTTGTAGGTTTCCTGCTACCACTGTAGATGCTACAATAAGAGACCATAGAACTATTAAAATTGCAGTGTTACGCTTGGAGAAAGCTTCTCAGTACACCCTTTTATCAGAACTTGATAATTTTAGTTTCTAAAGTTTATAATGAATCTGACGAACGTATATAATGGTATATTGTCATTTTAATTTAATTTGGACATTCTATGGACGAAGTAGTTTTAAGGTGTACTAGATGTTTAAGTTTTAGAAGCTGGACCACCTGCAGCCTCGCAGGGTTTGGGTCTGGTTAGCCCTCCCCCCCCCCCCCCCCATAGGTTCAGGTAGGTAAATGCCGGTTTTGTCCAAGGTCAGCAAAGAGGTCTTGTCAATCGTCAAGCAAATGCCAGGATGACAGAGAATTGCTTTGTTCCCATTTGAAAAGGCAAGCCAACATCTCTTTTGGGTTTTCTGTGGATTGTTGGTAGCATGAACATAATCTCACCCTTGGAAGTTGCTTCAATACTTTTTTTGACACTAGTTGTGTTTTGACGCACAAAAAAATTTTTTACGGTCTCGCTTGATCTGGTCTGTATCTTGAGTTTCATCATTTTTGGACGACTAAATGTCAATTTAAACATAAAATGGAAACATAACTAACTAGATATGAGTTTTTATGGTCGAGACATTGAAGGACCTGTTAAGTTTGATTTAATCCAAATATTGCATTACGCAGATTGTAAAAGTGCCAGAAATTAGTTTTTGGCACAAAAAATAAGTTCCATGATCAAATGTATGCTGACGTCACCTAATCTAGCTGATATACGAACCTGGCCATTACTTTACCCATTTGTTCGCTTTACAAAATATCAAGAAATTCTGTTGCTTTGGAAACCTAAAAATATTAGAGAGGGTAAGGCAGATTTCGCTTTATATTATAAAAAAATAATAATATATAGAGATTATGTGTGGCCGCGGTCACAGTGTTATGGACGATAACCTGCTACATGCGAGCAATGCCGGGCAGAGAACTGTTTAGCTCCTAAAACTCGGAAAGACTCGCTGACCGGTTTCTACGGATAATATGTTAAAACCGCAACGTAGCAACAGTTCAGTTAACAGATGTTACTGAATGAAACACAGTCCTGAATCTGCATCAGTATTATCCGTGCATGGCGGGGATTACTTTACAAATCAATGTTTCAATTAATTCTATAAGAAGTATTCAGTCTGTTATTGCCTGTGGTGGATAACAGAATGCTATGTGTCTCATGGTAGAGCAAAAAGTAGGCTTCTGATGTATGGATGAGATTCTTGTTCATAAGGGAAGGACTTATGGCAAATTAAGTACCTCACAAGTTTTCCAGTGTCCTGGAATCCGTTTTAACCTTGTTTTTATGTTAACGTATATTCCGTAGAGATCTTTTGAGCTATGAGTAAAAACAAAATTTGTAAAATTAGTTTCGTTTGACTTTATTTTTCATCCTTACAAATAGATTTGAAGATCCGTCATTGTATAATTTTCAGACGAGCTCATCTAGAAGAGTGATGTGCAAGTGTATTGTTAACACTTTTATTAGCGAGTTCTTAAATTTCAGTTTATAAAAAACAAGCAGTAAGCCAGTTTCACAAGTCCTTAAGATTAAAGAGAAGTAGCCAAGCTGTGAATGTTCTAATTAGTAAACACATCATTGAGGAGAATGTCTAATATTTCCTTTGTTTAATGACTTACGCTAGTGTTCCTTAGTGACTCAAGAAACCTGACTGAAACGCTGGTGATAACTGTCACAACTTCGTGATCAGCTGTCGCAGTGGAATATTACATGTTGTCACTTTCTCTATCACTGAAGCAACCCAATCTTCGGAAACTTTGGAGCTTCACTCTGTTGATTCACAAAACTAAGCAATGTTAAGATACAAGAGGAAAGTTTATAGGTATGGATATTTCAATTATACAATATAAGCCAAACAGATATCCCTCCGATCATTCTTCTAAGAAGTCTAGGAATGCCAAGTTATTTTTTCCATGGTTAACCTGAACTAGAAAGTGATCATTATCTAGTTACATGCGACTGAATTTTAAGTCAATAGTATTTCTGAAACAGGATGTTATAAAATTAATTTAAACCGAGTAATGGTCTAGACATTAGTAGTTACGCCACAATCTATTCAGCATGAGCATGAAAATGGATCGGTACGATATAAAAATTGAATCGGTGGTTGTAATGCTTTCTTGCATTATGGCTTTCGTTTTTAGCTGATGTCAGTAATAAATCTCAAGTAAACACAAGAAATGTTCTTACATCAAAATAAGTTCGTATACTGAAACTGAAGCGGCAAGATCAAGTACCTTGTATGTAAACTCCACTGGCCAGCAAACATGGGTGCTCCGTCGTTAAACTCTCTATGTCAGGAAAGGTGCTTCTTAGGTGCATTTTGTTATAAATATACACAGACCTCTTGCATTCATCATAAATAATTGCCTTTGTATTATTATTATTATTATTATTATTATTATTACTCCGCGATTGACTAAAAGTGTGTGGCGGAGGATGCATTGCACCTATCGAAAAGGGTTATAAGGGATATGGCAGGAGGCGACCATGGGCTATTGTGAGGAACCATCCCCGCATTCGCGTGGAGTGATCTGGGAAAACCATGGAAAACCCAGATCAGGATGGCTGGAGTGCTTTATCGAAAGCTACTCCTGTCGGATTTTAAGTTTACTCGCCCGGTAAATCTTTTCTATTCCATTCCCTAATCGCTCGTGGGAAAAAAGAGTACAGAAATGAATCGGTTGTGGCCCTGATTTCTCTTATCTTATTTTCGCGGTCATTTCGAGATATGAATGTTGCTGGTAGCAATATTTGCTGACTGACGTATGTGAAACAGTAATATACGAATGTCATAAATTTATTATAAACATCTTTCAGAAAATAATGTGAACTGTGAATGAAATTGCTGTTGACAGTTGTTTTAGAATTTTTGTAAAACCAAAGCTGTGTCGAAGGCGGTATTGCGTTAAATGGTGCGGCTTTGAGAAGTGAATTTGGACCTTGTGCAATTTTTCTCCGTAACATTTCATCTCTCTGAATATATAACCCGACAGATAAATTGAGGGAGTCGTTTGAAGTCCCCTCTCTATACTGCTTTACGAACAGTTCGGAAGCGCCGGGCATCACGTCCCTGCTTAGCATGCCCTCGGCAGGCCCCTGCTCGGTATGCACACCCGCGTCGCTCGCAGCTGGTGGGCTGCATTGTGTGCGCGACATTTGTTAGCAGCCACTTCAAGTCACAGCTAACCACTCTGGATAATGTCATTGCTAACGAACTGACTGCTCTCAAAACTCTAATTTAATTACTTGGTCATTATCTGAAATTACTCATTGGATTGTCTGTTTAACACAGGAGAAAATGTGTGGAGTGTCCTGACACTATACAAAATCGGAGGTGTTATTTACATTTACATCCAACTATTAAACAACAGTAGCTACGTGCCGAAATAATTTTACGAAATTTAACCAACAATAGGACAAATTTCAATCGTCAATTCAATTTTAAATGCCAATTATACAGGTTACGTGTTTATATTCATTTGAAAACTTTACACAATATTATTACTAATTTGGGTAGCATAATTTTTTCTGAAATCTTTGTAATACTGTCGACACAGGTTTGTACCGATTATTGTTTATGGTGTAAAAAAGTAGAAACTGAAAATATTATATGTGCTGAATCAATTAATAACCGAAAATTTTCATTTTGCAACAAAGAAAAATAGTGTTCACTGGTTTGAAGCAAAGATTCTACCTAATTCGTGTCAGACATTGGAACATTGTATGAATTACTTCTAAGTAAAGATGTGTTACGTAACATCCATTCGCTTTATAGTATGCTTGTAATGTGCTAATGAAACTTATTTAACACCTTATATATAATTCTTACAAGTTGAACAAGTATTTGCTTGAAAAAGTTTTTGATAAAATGGACCATATATCCATTTCTCGGATTCATTATCATGTAATATACGTGGTAATAACTCTTTTTTCATGTATTTTTCCTAGTTTGCGACGGAAGACTTGCACATTGTGCTGTTTTATGCATGTACTCATTTGTAGACTGTTCGAACATTCAATGACGTTTCAATACACCAAATATTCTTGGTAACTGCTGATTTTAATTTCTGAAATAAAAACTATGTCGATCGAACTTCAGTATAGCAGAGCAATCGATTTAATACCTAACAGTAAGATTAATTCCGATTTACACTCGACAATAAAGTCAAGTTCCTCCGTTGGATAAACCAATTTCTTAGCAATCAACAAACATATTCCTTCTCTCGCTTAGATACCACATTCTTCCTCTTGAACACGAATATCATTAACATTTTTCAGTACTGCCAACTTAAACTCAATTCTCCTGGTTAATATTATGACGAAAAATTATAACAAAGTTACAATAAATAAATAAAAGAACGTGAGGACTTACACGTTATCTCATAATATTATGTTAAACATTTAAATATACCGCATTCAATTTCGTATGGCGAAAATATAATTAGAAACTGTGCAATATTTCCAATATTTCAATTCTTTCTTGTTATGGGCAGGTCCTAACTTCTCGGTATGTGGCAAACCATTTAAAGAAATGATTAAACATAAAGATGTATAGATTAAAACATTAGTTAATAATAAAGTATGATTTGAATGATCAGAAAATTAAATATTCTTTGCAAATACCTGTAATGTTTCAGTTGAATCAACCACCGAGAATTTTATACCACCCATTGTATTAGATATCTATTTTTATTGCTGAAATATCCACCAAAAATATCGAAGCAACATTTCAATAAATTGATAACAGTACAGTAAGGAAATTAAGATGGTAATCTGCCATTTTATTTATTTTTGGTCACCCATACCGATATTATACCAAATATATGTGTCAAAGTTAATTAAAGATCTTGTGTGATACAATTCTTGAACGTTACTGTTAACGATCGTAAATTTAGTTTCAACAAGTCGTTTTCGTCAGAATTCTGCCAAAACTGTAATTCAACTACTTCACTGTTTATGTTATACAAAACGCAGTGGTTTGAAGAATTTATTGTCTTCCACCAATGAAGAGCTTTGATTAAATGAAATAATAAATGCAAGTCCATCTGGCGGCTCAGAGAAGACAGGAGGAGAGAAGGCAAACGCTACAAGTGCTGCCACCTACCGAACCAGCTCGGAACTTCCAAGTCAACTCTGCCGTGCTGCATTCTCTGAAACTCGATGAAAGTTACTGTTCAAACTTGTAGCAAATCTTACTAAGATCTTAATATATTTATACATTATGTCTAGATCTTAGGGGACATAAATATTAACTTTTTAATGTAACTTTCACCATTGGCCATCGGCTGATCAGAGCATATTAACTGCTCAAATTACATTTAAACACGATTTAACTTTGAGAATGTTATTTTAGCGCAGTTATTTTATATTAAAGCCTGCATTTAGAATCAACCACGTAATTAATTTTCATGGGTTGGTTCTTTGTCGAGAAAATTAAAACACCCGCAATTTCTCAGTACATAAATATTTCGTTGTAATACTAAAGCGTTAAAATTATTTCAGTGTTTTTTTTCGTCAATAGTATTCTTAATGGATCATACAAGTTCGAAGTTAATTATCGGCTATGGTTTTAAACATATCAGTTTAACTTATATTACTCCATTTCAAATTTTTAACAAGTTTAATTACTTTCACCGGACAGAATTTCTGTGCTCCCCAGAGCCTAGTCTTATAACTGTGAGCAGTCTGCAGTAAGCAACCCAATAACAAAATATGAATACTGCACAAGGATTAATGTTACGTAATCATTTTTTATCGTATGCAAAACGGTATAGAATTAATCTCCTAAGCAACCAGTCTTGAATTTTATCGCCAACAACTTCGAGAATTTGACAAAGTTCAATTTGATTTCTGTAAGGCGCATACTAGTATTGTCGAAGATAATCCAAGCTGTCTGTCTACGGCTACCGTATTAATAGATTCGTTAGTTTTCTGTACTACTCTAAGGATCTCATACGATATCATGTTTCCACAATAAAAATTCTCCTTGAGAAACCAATTAATTCAACAGATGAAAGTATGTTCTTTTGATTGCTTATCTAACGTGGTTCACATGTCTGATAGTGCCTGTAGACGGCTAGTTAGTTAGGATAGGGTACCCGGGGCTCCCGACTCTATTCGTCTAAACATCTACGAACTGTGAAGCCCTAACGAGAGGCTGTGGTGTTTCGGTATAGTACGTATAACTGCCAGGAGGTTACAGGGGGACATATAACGCCAGGAGATTGGCTCTTCCACGGTACTAAGGCGTGGACGAAATTCGTGCAACGAAGGGAGCGCACAGAGAATATCAAGGCACTTAACCAGAAACGTAGAGCAGCTATGAGCAAAAGTAACGTTGTTTATCTAAACTCACATTGCATTCAAAGTCGGAATTTAGTCACTTATTCCATTCTCTAAGAGTATTCTAATGCAGTCAACAGTCTGTATCAAAAGAATGGCAGTCGAAAGGGGGTGTGTCCAGGCAAAGTCAAGTCGCTCCATGTCAGATACCGGTGATTGTTTATATATATAGTACCTGGGTGACCGATCTTCGCTCGGCATCTTTCGATTTCAGTTCACTATCCAAGATTTCGAGTAAATTTTGATCAAAAGAAAAGGCGTTTTAAGGTGCACAGTAAACCAAAGAGAAGTTTAGCTAACATCAGTAGGCTTACTGGTACATGAACCTTCTACGTAATGAGGTTAGAGCCGTTTTCGAGAAATCAAATTCAAAAATTGCTCCTTTAAAAAAAAATATCGTGTTAAGAACTTGAAAAGCAAAACGTTATCAACATATGGAATTTCATCCAAATCGCTGGATCCATTTGCGAGACCGCCTCATAAATTGTTTTCAAAGAAAAATGCTATTATTATGTTAAACAGAAATCTTATTGCCAGTCAGGGATTAATTAATCATGCGAGATTTGTGGTAATTCAGGGGATTATACGATAACCCTTGATGACGGATTCTTATGTAATTCGACGAGTAAAAATTATTATTTTAATATCTCGCTTAGTTCTTGAGATATCATATCTCAAAATTTGAAGTGGTTGGTTGAAATACGACCTGAGCCAGAAGATAAATTTCGTCATAGCGAAGTTTGATGATGAATTCGTATGAAACTCGTCGAGACAAATCGAAAGTAAAGAATGTATTTTTCTGATATCTCAAGTGAAGAGGTTAGGATTAGATCCGGCATGGAACAGAATAAAAGATACACCAAAACCACTAGGTCTATACGGTGGAAAAGTACTTTCAAGGTTTCATTTTGTTCCTAATGGTTGTTGTTAGGTTGAAATACGGCCTGGACCAGAAGAAACGTCGCCTAAAGCCAAGGAACTATACCTATAACTGATTTTTTGACATGCTATATCTCGAAAACCAAGCGATATATCAAGAAAATTTATTCTTTACTTTCGATATGTTTCGTCGAGTTTTATAAGAATTCATCATCAGATAGTGACGTCACGGTAATGATAGAACATCATCAATGCTAAATTCATTCACTCCGATAAAAGTATGCTCATACCTCGCGTGGTAGTATTTCATGACAAACTAACAACCACTTTTTACGGTCAAAAAGTAAACGATGATTACTTTATAACTGGTACCGGTAATATTATTTTAAAAGAAGTTTCTGTAAAGTATTACCTCTGACAAAACCAATCATAAAATTTTAATTATCTTCCTTTTTAAATGTTTTACAATTAAACTAGCAGTGTTAATATTTCCACGGGTAAGCAAGTATACAAGAACTGTTCGTTTAGATATTCTTTGAAATCAAAGAGAATCTATTCTGGTACCTGAATTGTCTACGAGATGGCGCTAGTGCCGTTTCCGAGATACCGAGTGAAAAATTGTTCGTATTTTGGAAACCCGCTTTTTTGTAAGGAATACAACTATTTATCTAAATATCAAATATCAGCCAAATCGTCATAGCCGTTTCCGAGATCCGAAATATATATATATATACAAGAATTGCTCGTTTAAAGATATAAGACTCGGGCATTACCGATTCCGTCTTTGCTGTGGTGTTGCTCGTTGAACAGTGAGGTTCAACATCACACAGCAAAGATGAAAATGATCCGCAACAGCAAACCAAGTTGCAATCACTGAACGCTGAATATTACAGTTTCATTAATATATATATATATATATACACTAGTGGAAATTGAAAGTGCAACACCCAGACAGGACAGACAGGAATGGTGGAATTTTAGGAAACTTTTTAGATCTAGGATCATACCCAGAAGTAACGATAAATTGAATTGGATCAGGTTAAGTTTATTACCTTTAGATACAGTTGTCAGTAAGAAGTGCGCCCACCTTCAGCACCAATACATTCGTTAATCCTTGCCGACATTCAATCAATAAGTATTGGATGTTTTCCTGGTCTATGTCTATCTGCGCCTGCATGTCTTGTGCATCCAGTTTTGCACAGTTTGTGCTGGGTAACCATGTGACCTAACTTGTGTACCCCTGGCTCTATTGGTTACAAATCTGGGGACCGTACGGTCCAAATTGTAAACGTAACCGCTTTCAAGGCTTGTTGAAGATGCGATCTTGGTGGTGAACATGAAGTGTAGAACGATAGGGCGCAGCATCCCGTCCACATACTGCTGGGCTGTCATTGTGATTTCGACAACCAACTCAGTCCCGCTGTCGAAACTGAAAGCCCCCACACCACGAAACCAGTGACTGTGTGACGTTCTGAAATCACAGCGCGGTATGCCGTTTCTACACTACGCCTGCGAACATATTGTCGATTGTCACTTTGCCAAAGAGAGAAACGAGAGTCTCTAAACACAAATGTACGCCATTCACGTGTACATTTGCGTTTTGCATTTCACCAGGTTTGACGATGCTGGCAATTAAATCAGGTTAAATGCTCAGAGGTCAGAGAGTGTTACCCATCTTCAAGCAATTGGTTTACAATCGTCCGGAGGGTTACTATCTGTGTAACCACTACTTGGATCCAGCCTGCATTCACCGTGCCGTTGCACTACTGTATGGACGTTTATCTTCTCTAGGAATACTAGTGCCTTCTTTCATCCAATGTGTAACAAGTCTGTATACTGGCATTGCACTACGGCCAATGCTTCGGGAGATTTCAGGATATGATGCACCCTTTTCAAACAGGGCAATTCTCCTTTAGACATTTGGGTGTAGCACTTTTCATTTCCACAAGTATACACCCAGCGTGGTGGGTGAGCGGTAACGCTCTGGCCTCGCAATCAGAAGGACGCTTGTTACAAACACCATCCGGGCATCCAGATTTGGGTTTTCCATGGTTTCCCCATATCATTCCAGGCGAATGCCGGGATGCTTACTTCAAAAGGCCATGGCCGAATCCCTTCCACTTCCTTGACCCAATCCCAACCCGCCTCTAATGACCTCGAGGTTGAGGAGGCGTATAGCCCTAAGTAATAAAAAAAAAAATCCGCCAGTGTATATATTAATAAAAACCGGAACATAAAAAATCACTGAAGATGCTTGAAGGAAAACTCACTGGGGAAAAAACATTTTTACCATACGTACCTAATTTGGCACGTCGTTGTTTCCATGAGGCAAATAATGGGCATGTATTGCGCTCTGGAATCATATTGCTGATTTTTATTAACTGTAGTTTCTGGAAGTATGAAAATTACAAATCCTCACATGGATGTCTAATATGTGTCGTGGCATTTCGCGTATAGAGACGCCTACCCAGGATGCACCGCAGTGCGCCCTCATCCACTCAGCGTAGAGAGCTTCCCAGATGGATTTCCTGGGTAGCGCTTAAGAGAGCGCGCTAGTCCGCTGACAGCCTGCAGCAGCTGAGGAAGATAAATGGATGCCGTGGCAAACTACGAAACTGTCAATATATTTACTTCAGCAATCTGACAGCAAAATTTAATCTAATAGTCATTAAAAAGAAATAGCAAAAGTGGAGTTAACACATTATGAAAGACGTGGAAATCACTCTCCATTTGTGGCAAAAAAAAAATTAAAAAAAAAAAACACGGAAAAAAAATTAAAAACTGGTGGTTACATGCAGTATCAATATTTCAATCCTACGCCACCTGATACCTGTACAGTGCAGCGTGTTTTATTCGGAAGACACTTACGTGTTTCAGTGCAGCGTTCAAGACTAACACCTTACGTATTCTTATTTATAATTTAGACTCACGTCTCCTAAGTGTGAAACCACTCGACACAAACAATTTGTTAATGCTCATGTAAACTGTAGCCAGACTGAATTGACAACACTAAAACTGTAAAAAACTTTCATTGAAAACTTTCCTGTATATTTTTTTCCATATAGCAAATGTCTGAAACAATTGCTCTCTAAATTTAAAAAAAGTGTTGCGTGAAACTGAAAAAATATTTACGTATCTACATGAAACAAAATGTAAATAAAAATTAATCTCATAATTGTTTTTATTCTTGTCAAATGTTGGCAGTATTATACACTAAAAAACGTGCCGAAAGAAGTGTCTTTATAGGGAAGAAAGAAGCGTAAAGTTATATATGAAATGTTCTCGGGTGACTACCCGAGTTAAAGAAGTGTTATAATCACAGCGTAGCGGCAGGAGTCTGCGTTGGCTCAACAACATCGCACTTCACCAGAATATGGCGACAGTGTATGTGATCACCGAAATATCGTGTAGTTATAACACTTCTTTAACTGGCTAGTCACCCGAGAACAAATCATATATTCTCAACGCCGAGAAAAACTGCGTTCTTAAGCGTAAAGTTGCTTTGAATCTCCATGACACAGGCACCGAATAAATAATTAATATATTAATACATGAAACAAAAACTTTGGATCCCTTTTTAGGAATATTGCATACACAGAAGAGTGTGAGATTTGGCATAGTTAGAGTTTATATGGACAAGAAGTGCAGAAAGTTAAAATTTATATATAATATGTTTTAAAAATACATTAAATTAAATAAAATAAAACATTCATTGTTTATGTTCAATGGTTTTTAATGGCAACAACGCTTAGCGATTCCTACAATGTCTGTGGTCTTTGGTCAATCAGTAAGGAAAAAAATATAATAGGCATAGTTAACATTTGTAACAGATACATTATCAAATAAATAATAAATCCACACGCATGTGTGCATGTGAAATCGGAGCCGAGGCAACTATTTGACGTGTGTTAAGATACTCTGTGGTATTTGGCCAAACAAACCGGTCACATACAGTAGAGATTAATCTTTGAACTTATAAAAGGAACATTTTACAAAAAAAAAGAATATTTTCATATTATTATAGAGAATGCGACATACTAACGGATACTTTGAATTGACTTTAGTCTCGCCTAATGGTTTATGCAAAAAAGAAAAAGTTAATTTAACTGGTAGTTAAAATAGTGAATACATTTTATTAATTAAGAGGTTAAAGTTTGGTTAAGAGCCTTTTGACTTTTACATTCAGATATTTGCACCTAGTTCGATTATGCCTCTACATAGAATATTGACAGGTGCATATTTGCGTGAAATTCAAAATTATAATAGAACAAATTTAAATAGTGAAAATAGTTCACAAAGTTATTAAATTATGCACGTTTTGCAATGCAAAAAATTTCGAATCAGAAGCCACTTCAGGTGAATTAAGGCAAACAACACAAGCAACTGATGTATTGGTACACACTCGCAGCCAATGATGTCAATGTATACGGTATATAATATATCAATGCTCGTATCAAACGCAATAGAACAAATTAATATATATAGGCCTATCATATATATTATTTCTATAAGGTATTTTTTTGTCACAAGCCTGTATCTTCTTTCATACTTAACCGAAATCAATGAATGAGGTGTCATTTGAAAGCTTATAGTCTCCACTTTGGTCACATTATATTTCAAGAAATGAAGTTTCCGGAATTCGACCCTTCAAGGGCAAAAATGTCAATCTTTCTAAAATGCTGTTTTCTGTGTTACGAGTCATTTATCTCCCTGGATACGTATATGAAATCGTTTAATGTAGTATCATTTTAAAGATTAAGATCTCCGCTTTAGTGGCGTCATATATTAAGACAGATATTTTTCGGAATTCGACCCTTAAAGGGCAAAAGTATCAATGATTTTGCAATGCGTAATTGTGTCACGAGCGATTTATCTCTCTTAATATCTAACCGATATAGATAAATGAGGTATCATATTAAAGATCGAGGTCTCCGCCGTGGTAACATTATACGGGAGGACGGCGGTTCGAATCCCCGTCCGGGCATCCAGATTTGGGTTTTCCATGGTTTCCCCAAATCACTCCAGGTGAATGCCGGGATGCTTCCTTCAAAAGGCCATGGCCGAATTCCTTCCCATTCCTTGCCCCCATCCTTTCCCGTCTCTAAAGACCACGTTGTTAAAAAGGGACGTTAAACTGTTTAAAAAAAAAAAAAAACATTATATTTCAAGAAAAGAATTTTTCGTTTTTCAACCCTTAAAGGGCAAAAATGTCGATATTTCTAAAATGCGTTTTTTGTATCTCGAGCCATTTATCTCCCTGGATATCTAACCAAAATCAATAAATGAAGTAGGATTATGAGGAGTAATGTCTCAGCTTTGTGACATCATATTTTAAGAAAGAATGTTTTTGGAATTCAACCATTAAAGGGAAAAAGTATAAATTTTTCGATAACGCATTTTTGTGTCACGAGTGATTTATCTCCCTTAATATCTAACCGATATAGATAAATAAGGTATCATATTAAAGATAGAAGTTTCCGCCGTGGTAACATTATATTTTAAGAAAGGAATTGTTCGTAATTGGACCCTTAAAGGGCAAAAATGTCAACTCTTCTAAAATTCGTTTTTTATGTCTTGAGCAATTTGTCTCCCTGGATATCTAACCAAAATCGATAAATGAAGTAGGATTATGAGAAGTAATGTCTCAGCTTTGTGACATCATATTTTAAGAAAGAATGTTTTTGGAATTCAATCCCTAAAGGGAAAAACTTTAAATTTTTCAATAACGTATTTTTGTGTCACGAGCGATTTATCTCACTTAATATCTAACCGATATAGATAAATGAGGTATCATATTAATGAATAAGGTTTCCGCCGTGGTAACATTATATTTTAAGAAAGGAATTGTTCGTAATTGGACCCTTAAATGGAAAAATGTCAATTTTTCTAAAATTCGTTTTTTATGTCTTGAGCTATTTATCTCCCTGGATATCTAACCAAAATCCATAAATCAAGTATGGTTATGAGGATTAATGTCTCAGCTTTGTGACATCATATTTTAAGAAAGATTTTTTTTGGAATTCAACTATTAAAGGGAAAAGTATAAATTTTTCTATAATGCATTTTTGTGTCACGAACCATTTATCTCCCTTGACATATAACCGATATAGATAAATGAGGTATCATAGTAAATAATAAGGTCTCCGCCATAGTCACATTATATTTTAAGAACGAATTTTTCGTTATTCGACCCTTAAAGGGTATTTCTAAAATGCGTTTTTTTGTGTCTCAAGTCATTTACCTCCATTGACAATTAAACAAAATTGATAAACGAGGTATCATTTAAAAGATTAAGGTCTTCGTAATGTCTTCGGTTCCGTTACCATATTTTAAGAAAGAAATTTTTAAAAATTCCTAACTTAGAGGGCAAAAGTATTAAATTTTTTACAACGCATTTTTCTGTCATGAGCTATTTATTTCCCTTGATACCTAATCGAAATCAATAAATGACGTATCGATTTAAATATTAAATTATCCACTATCGTCACATCATATTTTAAGAAAAAATTTTCACCAAATTACACCCTTAAGGGGCAAAAATAACATCATTTCTCAATTTTTATTTTTTTTTACCTTGCTTGATAACTAACCGAAATCGATAAATGAGGTATGAATTTAAAGACCAAGGTGGCTGCTTTGGTCACACCATATTTTATAAAAGAAATTTTTTGTAATTCGACCCTTAAAGGGCAAAAGTATCAATATTAGTTATAGAACGTGTTGATTTTTTAAATTTTTGTTTTTATTATATGCCATTTATCTTCTTCGATACCTAGCTGAAATCGATAAATGACATATCGTTTTAAAAATTAAGGTCTCCGGCTAGGTAAAATCATAAATTAAGAAAAAAATGTTCAGAATTTGGTGCTAAAAGTGGTAGCGCGTATGAGACTGTTCAGAGCCAAGTCCCCAGATTTCAGCAGCGGATATCACAGAGAAGTCAATAAACTTTTATTTATTCAATAAGTAGTTTTTCGTATATTTTTTTTTCTTTTACGGAAACACTGTCGTTTTGCTATACAATTCCAATGTAATCATTTTATTCGCTCAGTAACAAATATCACAGAGATGTTGATATGTTGTGTGCAGTTTGTTAAGGTTGGTTTTATTCTACCAAGGTCAGTGACATTTTGTCATAAATAAAGTGTGTTTTAAATTTTCCTAACTGTTTCATAATATGTTGTGAGTATTTTGCTGTGTACCTATTACACAAAAAAAAATATTTGGTACAAAACTACGGTTCTACTATTCATTATATTACAAGCATTCAACCTCACTATTCATCGTATTTTATTCGCGAAATTTTCGCACGGGTCGTCTAGTATATATATAAATATGCAATGATTATTACTCTTTTTACAAAAGAAACTAAATAACTTACTGAAGTATGGACGAATTTCGAGCACTGGGTGATCAATAGTTTATTTAAATACAATAATGTATCATTTAGTTATCACCTCTGGTAAAATGAAATGATAATTCCTCCATGAAGCTTACCTCCGTGATTGCCATTTCAAAACTAGTGTCGTCGAATCTTGATTGTTTGTTACAGTGTTGCCGTTTTAAAGCTGAACAAGAAATAAAGTGAAGGAATATTAGTACTTCCACCACCGGCAGCACCCAAACCATGACTCCTTTTGCATGTAGTTATAGGATTTTTAAAATAAAAAACTTTGCTAACATTTTTTTTTTCCTCTTGACAGATGTCTGTCAATAAGTGATTACAATTTTTACAATTATTAAGATGCAAATCTGGGATGATGTTGGCATTCGCCATTTTATTTGCTAAGAATCGCTTAAAAAATGTATCCTAAGAATAACCATAACCAGCCGGACCTCGCCTAATACGCTTGAAACACGTGACAGTTGGACAGCACTTCGGAGTCACTCAGTTTCGTAGCAATTGAAAGAGTTTCCGAACGTTATACTGACGATGTATGTTGACAGGTATCTAACAGCGGCGATATAGGTAACCGGTTGGCTAAACTTGTATTTGTTCATTGAAAGTAATGATTTATTTATTTCTACGTGTATATCATATTCGTTGTAAGCAAGGCAAATTTTGATTTGAAGCGTAATTAAAAATGTCGATGGCCTATGACACGAGAGCAGGATAGCCAAGGGCAAAAGTGTCACGGCTAGCATTAAGGATGAAGGATTAACTGAAATAAAATGATTTGAGGACGGCAGAGTTAATTGAGGTGTTGAGTCATCGCGGTTTAGTTCAATGGTTAATGATGCTTGGTTCAGGAGGGATTCAAAGCGGTATTATAAAACGACTACTATTGAGAAAGAAACGACCATTGATTTTATGAATTAATCACATCATTAGCATATTTGGAAAAGACGTCCTTGTTTTTAGCACAATACCGAGAGTCCTCACAGCCGGCATTAGAGGCCGATAACAAGCACTACACATACTTAACAAGTTACGATGAGTGAACTCCTAGGAAGAAGAAGCAGATAAGGCCTTGTGATTGTGGCTCGACATAGCCATCACACTGGGTACTGGGACGACTCTCTGATCACGACATGTCCCTGTAACGGCGTTTCATATTATGGAAGCAGTGGTGTGTACTAAGGCTGCATCGCATTGTGTGGGCTGACAATGCCGCATCTGTTAATGAACGTAATAACTGACCACAAGCGTACAACGGTGGTACTACGTCCTTCACTGCCAAGCGATATACTTACGGTTTATTCCACGGCATGGCCATATATATTGAACCTCCAGCGAAATGTAATGGCTTGTCGTCAGTTTCACTGCCACCTGATCTAGATCTCATAACCTTCTCCTCGGAAGCTACGACTATTTTATTATTTACGTGTCTAATTACTGATCGTTTGCCGTCTCTTAAACAATTATAACTTACGTTTCCTATACCTTTTTTGCTCTCCTCTAGTAGCTTCCTACATGGATGAGAACATTGTGTGTTCTCTTTTAGATGATTTTAATATTAGCCCTTCGGTTACAATTTAAATATCGCCGATTTGTCTATTTTAATCTTGTAAAATAGAACATATATTCTACGTTGTCTTAATTCTTGTTCTTACCTCAAAAGAACCGTTAATTATTTTACTACTATAAAACTTTCCAAGTTACACATCACTACACTTTTATTTCAAAGCTTCTTATAATTGTGCAAAATACCATTTGCATAACTCATTTGTGTTGTAATTCGTATGCATACAAATCTGACTTTCTCACTTAGTCCATCCAATTACAGAATAACTTTTGTTACTTCTCTCTGGCTGTTACCGTTTCATCAAGCCATGTTCTCTAATGTTTAAATGTTCACTATCGTCCACCCTCTTTTCCTTTGGCTCGGATCTACTCGCTACCAAAGATGATCTCAAAATTCCGTAAGTATTCGATATTCAAACTTTTATTACTGATTGAATACATTGTATTTACATGTATTAGCAGACTGACGACACATACAGGTATTTCCTCTACATCTGCCGCACTGTTTGTATCGGCTAAAGGGAACCACTGCAATCCTAAAAAATGTCCAGTACAGTCTGTATCGTGTCGCTAACATCAACACACGCTGCTAGTTGACTATGCGTATAGACGTCCACTGCCACCGTTCAATCGCAGTCGGTTGTTGGCATAGCAACTTTCACCGCCAAACAGGCGCGGTATTTCCACATCGAATAGTTACAGTGCTACTTGAATGAAAAAATCAGCCAGTATATAAGTTGTTGTTGATGTTGTTAGGATTTTAGCGTGCGTCAACGTCTTATTCATTAGCTATGCCAGAAAGTACAGCGCCGCCCCGCAAACTGAATCCAAAATAAAGGAATAGAATCAAAAAAATATGATCTGAATATAAACGTAAAGCTAAAGATCAGAACAATACGGAGCATGTTGAACTAAACAAGAACAGAAAAGGAAGATTTATCAGTAAGAATGTTTGGTATATTGGAGTGAAATATAAATTCCGGAGAAATAAAGAGAGGGTTTAAGATAGAAATTATCAGTATCCTTTTGGGAAATGGTGGTTGGAAAAAGGAGAGTAGAAATGTGAGAAACGAAGAAGTTTTGAAAAGAGTCATGGATTATTAAACAGTTCTATGCACAGCTAATAAGAAAGAGAAAACTGTATTAGACACGCCGCAAAACGTGATCCAAAGTAGGAAGAAAAGAACTGGTAAGGGGACATAAAATTTGTGAGGCGTGAGATAAGCGAAGAATGAGCCAGCAACAGAAACAGACAAAACCAATAGTGGGAAACGTCAAATAATGATGAACATCAAATTTCGGTTAGCAAGGAATACTTTTCTATGGTTTTTATACGGTTGTTGAATTTAATACACGAATGATAAAAGGGTAAGTGGCTAGATCGCTGCATCTATGTTCCTACAGACGAGTATTACAAATTAAATACAAGATGATGCTTTTACAATTTAAAAAAAAGGAGATTGTGCCTTTGCCAGCTGTTGACAGTGTCAGTAGTTTTAGGGCTGCTGAAAGGAAAATTTTCTCTGTATAATCTTCAGTCGTATCAAATAACAGACGATAACCCTTTTACACTCAAAAAACTTGCATTTTCCTTTTTATTCCATAATCTGATGAATCATTTACCGAAAAACTTCTTACCCTTAATTCGCGAAACTTCTTATTCAAACAAAAAATTTATTTAAAACTTCGAAGAAATAAACAGTTTGATAATATTTGCAAAAAAGTTTTATGGATCTTTCTGGAGTTTATAGTTTTCGTAAAATAACTAAATGATAGATTTTCACACATGTGACAGAACGGAAGGTAATATTTCTGAGAAGTAAGTCATACGGATCGTTCGATCGAGAATATCAGGAACACATGGGTAAAAAACGTTGTATGAAAATTTACAACATTTTTCGAGGGTAAACATTTAAGAAAATGATATTATTGTTATGTGTGTTTGAGTTATACGCACCATCTGAAAGACAATCTCTCAACACGTATAATGAAACTGAAACGACATATATCACGCTAACTTGCCAGTGAGCATGTAAACATCAGATGTTTAATTACGTGTATTGTTTGTCATAAATACCGATAATAATTGTACTGTTTTGAAGCATCCTTGAAAGCAAGGAATAAAGTGGGCCATAGCAGACCCGATGTCAAGAAGAAGATTTATACAACAGAAGAGATGAACAAGACAGTGAGCTGTAATTGAAATGGCAAGAGATGAGCTGTAAAAGATATTAGATATATGGACTTTAAGTTGGCATAAACACGAATTGTATAACGTGTGTTATGACTGCGGCCAAGAAGAGAGATATAGTTGTATCAAAAGTATAACGGGTGCGAGGCTGCACGGTAAATTTTTCTTTAAGTGAAACTCGAAGTGATTACTATTGATCAAAAAGGTGACGAATACCTATCAGGTAAACAAAAGTACTTCATATAAAAGGTAGAGGGGCCACGTTAGTCGTCGTCTTGTTTACAGCACAGGACGCGAAATGTACTCTCCTTGCCATATGTGTGATGTAGCATCTTAAGTATAAGCCGAAAAAGATAGGAAGACTTTTAGCAAAGGTGACCGCTATAGTCTGGTGCAGGATGCTAATTAAATACAAACTGCCGCGTTGGCGTGATGTATCTCCTTTACAAACGCAATATAAAAAAAAATTGTGACTGATTTTTTTTAAAAGTTTTATATGTTCCTTTTCGTGAATGCAATTTAATACACGGAATCATCAGTGCGTATCAGTTGATGACTCTTGAGAACGCTGTTTAAATTCACTGACTGCTGGGAAATGTACTAACAGCGCGTTAAAGGACTTAATGAAGCGAATGTAAAATTGAATCCCATGGTTATTATCACCTATGACTGTTAAAAAATTTCAATCAAAGTGTGAAAATGTTATTGGTTTACTACAGTTTCAGTTACGTACACTACGTAAAACTCGTTTTTTGTTAAAGAAGGATTCATTACCAGGCGCTACACCGGTAAACGCCCCTCTGAAAATGTTCAGAATCACGCAAGTGATTAACGCGGAACAAGGTATTTGGAATTTAACGAATCTAATCAAGCTGATAGCTGCAGTGGAGTGCAGCTTTACACGACCAAATACGGCCTATACGGTCGTTAAACAGGCCTACCAAATATTTGCGATAAAAAAGGGAAGCTTCTCTGTAAACACAACGCGCGTAATGCAAATGTTTGAATTTGCATGCAAATTGAGGTCGACACTTTTGAGTTGACACGCCAATAACGGTTCGCGCAAGCAGAACTTGGACGTGTAAACTCCTCTCCAGTGCTGCCAGTCTTGCGTGAGTTAAAATAACGGGCGATGCAATTAAATTAGTGTCATGCGATAACTGAATTCTGGAAAATACTGTCGGCGAGGCAAGGTATGCTAAATTGAATTAATCTACAGAGATCTGCGATGGCGTATGGATTTGCTCTGTGCACAAGCGTTCCGGGAAGTTAGTGACAGTTTGACATGTTAGCAGAGCTACCACTCGGCTCTCGGGCCAGGAATTCGAGAGGATGCGGGTTCAAATCCCTATCCTGGCATCCGGATTCCGATTTTCCATGATTCCCGGAAAACACTTCAGGTGTATGGTTTCTGCATAGCCGAATCCCTTCCGTTCCTTGTTCACAGTCCTTGATCGCCTCTATGATCTGTACGTCGGCGAGGGGAAAAGCCATAAGCAAAACAACTTACTGCTAACAAACATTAGATTGCCAAGAGATCAGCCAATACTTGTTAGCTTTGGCATTGTGACGCACTATATTATGCAAAGTTCGATGCAGACATTTAACAACTCTACTGTAGTAGATGAGGCAGTGAAATTAGGACTAGCACTTGAAGTTGCACGCGTCGTGTACAATCGAACACAGAGATGTTATTTTGCACGGTTTTCTTATATCACTCCAGTTGGACTTTCGGAAGAGGTACGAACGTACGAAGAAATTATTTGCCACTGAGGCTGGTATAAAATATTCCTATGAACCTCAATTATGTATACCTCATAATTCTGCAATCAACAATAAAATCTATACAGCACAGCTTAAATGTTCGGTCAATATATTTGTCATAATTTTTTATTGCAATATTGCCGAAAGTGGGCAAGAAATTCTAAACAAATTGACTCAGTGACTTTTGCATTATTATACGAAAATTACGTAAAAAACGAAACTGTCTTGAAGTTATTAACTAAATTTTGGTTAAATATTTAAGTATTTTTAATTATTGATTTGTTTGCATTTTATTTTCATATTTGACACTTTAAATAAACATTTGTTCCATTGTTTACTCAATAATTACAACTTTAGATATCCATATTTCAAACTGGAGAATTTCAAGCGCTAGCGACAAGTTATTAAGGTAGCCCGCAGGAGAGTGAGAAGTAATTTGCATGTAATTAATGGAATGAGGAACAGAAGTGTTTTAGTGTTGCAAACGCACTTGAGCAGGTTGTAGCAGTGATTGTAGTGACCTTCCGACAATAATGTGTCAGGATTACAACTTGGATTCGCACAATACACTGAAGTGCCAAAACTCATGGGATAGGAAGATGGCGGCAGCAGCGCGGAAGAAACGTATGAAAATGCCGAGCAGTGTCGGGGCCTTCATTTGAGTCTCGTGAGACGCGCCACAGGTTTTCTGACGTGATTATGCCCGCAAGACATGAATTACAAAATTTTGAACTCAGAACTGTAGCTGCCATATGGAGCATGAAAATTGTTCGTGAATTCAACATTTTGGACCACAGCGCCCAGAGTGTACCGTGAGTATGTAATTTCCGTTGTCATTTCCCGCCATGGACAACGATATGGTCGACCAAGACTGCTTAACGTCTAAGAATAGCAACACTCAATGTGAAACGAAGAAAAGACGTGTCCGTGCTGACAGAGTAGCTAAATGAGACGTTAGTGGGACATGGCAGCAGAAGACCGATGCAAATATCTCTGCGAACAAAACGTCGTCGGCTGCAAAGCCTCGCTCCGGCGCGCGAACAGATCGGTCGCACCCTAGACCACTGGAGACAGGTTTCTGGTCAACTCAATCACGATTTCAGTTAGTAATGTTTGAATGTGGCAGCGAGCGTGGTGCTCTGGCCTCGCATTCGGGAATATGTGGGTTGGAAACCCCGTCCGGCCATATAGATTTGGGTTTTGTATGGTTTCCCCAAATCATTCTACTCGATTGCCAGATGGTTCCTTCAAAAGACCATGGCCGAATTCCTTCCCATTCCTTGTTCCACGTTCTTTCCCGCCTCTAATGACCGCAGTGTCAACAAGGAGTAACGCTATAAACAAAAAAAGAATATGGTACAAGACCTAGGAGGCTATGGTCCCAGGTTGTCAGGAAGGCTGTGTGTAAGATGGTTATGGCTCTATCCTGGTATGGGCTGTGTTAATGTGTTCATGTTGTACTGACATATGGCATGGACTGGGACCTGTGGTGTCAAACTGTACTGACCATTAGCAGTGTAGTAAGGGGTATTTGAAGGATAGCTTGGTCGAGTATGCTGCGTGGCTGAAATAGCCACACGATGAAATCAGTCACTTCACCCGATTATCTTTATGGAGGCATTACAAACTCTAAACCTGCGTGACACGTTCTTCACAATCATTTAACTGAAATACGTCCGGCAAACCAATCCACTAGAAGAAACAGTTGCATGTTCCCCAGTATTTATAATCGAAGAAGCGATGCTGCACTTTTGTATGCAAATTGTAGCAGTAAAAATGTTTTTAGACAAGTTTTAAATCAGTCGCAAAGCGTTACAATACCATACGAAACAAGTAACAGAAAAACCATTTTGTGTATGTTACGGAGATACAAGCTGATTCCACTTCATTACATCGCGCGTTGATACTACAGAATATTTTACTTCTAGCCAGTATTTCAACGCCCCGCTGAACGTTGATGAAAAATCTAGGAAATGAATTTATGATATTGGCTACACGAAAAATTGAGTCAACAAAGTTATATGAAAAATGGATTCTATTACATACCCCATTAAATCTATTATGCCGCATGCACTTATAATGTGATAAAAACTCCGCATACGACGAAACTGCTGTCAGAGCTGGAAAAAATGCAATTTTTTTCGCTTCAGGATGCAAAAAAAACTAATATACTCCAAGAAAGAAGTACTTAGCTGTGTGTCAATTAAATACCATCTGGTGTAGCAAGACAAAGATTATAACTAAAGGAGGAGAGCATATGTTAGAGGTTATATCGATTTGTAGGGACCTGGGGAAATTTTACGCACCAAATAAAGAACTCAGCACATTCGTTCGTTCAAACGACTGACAAGTATTATTCGGTCGGGATTGGTACCTGCATCCTCGGGGATGATTCGAACGAGGTTGGTCCTTAATTCAAAGAATAACCCAATATTTCAAATACGTTGAGGTGCACCGAGAATGGTGGTGTAACGGTTAGCGTACTGGCCTCGCATTCGGGACGACGGTGGTTCGAATCCCCGTCCTGGCATCCAGATTTGGGTTTTCCATGGTTTCCCAAATCACTCCAGGCAAATGCCGGGATGTTTCCTCCAAAAAAGTCCATGGCCGAATTCCTTCCCATTCCTTGCCCCCCATCCTTTCCCGTCACTAAAAGACCTCGCTGTTAGAGAGACGTTAACCATATAAAAAAAAAAAAAAAACTATGAGGTGCGAAATTTTGAAGTTGGATTTTACTGATAGGTTTCAGAAACCTGGCGCGAACTGTTATTAAACAAACTGCTGCTCTGACATTTTAACTGAAGATGAACCACCAAGATATACGATGTTTCTAACATGAGGCGAAATTACTCTGATACTTCGACACACTCAAACCATTCCACGCACTACGTAGTAAGTAATGAGAACATATTCAGTAATCGTAGGAATAGCATCATCCCGACACTGAAACCCATTTGACATTGATAAAATATGTCAGTTCATTGTATTTTCGCTATACACAAGTGATAGAGCGGAGCACAAGAGTACAAAACCTAAACGTCTTCTGCAAGCACAACTGAAGTATGTCGCCATAACTGTAGTAGCATTGTAGGAAATGTTTATTTTTTAAACTAATGGTCCTATTGAGGTGTGACTTTAGCTAACGTTTCGGGGAGGTTTAAAACATACTATTACACTTTTTGTTGTGGACGCACTTAAAATCCCAATTACAAATTTTTGTCGTTCCCGCTCCCAGTGTTTCCAACCGAAGTCATCCTACTTGCAATACCAACTTGACTGTTCCGTTATATCAGTATCTTTTACTAAATATGCTTCCTGACGGTGCCAAATATTTCACTTCCATGGTTTGAATTCTATGTAAAACTCAAAGTTCCCTTAATTTGTATATTAATTCCATAGTGATTGGCGTTTTATGGATGAAATTAGTACGAGTGAACGCATGTCACACGTAATGTGCCGAGAGTATATTGGGCTGTAGTAACCCGTATTATTATTGTATACAACCGGTTTCTCTGCAGTGCATTGGAGTATGCTAAGTGCCGGAATCATACAATTTTGACGAAGCGAAAGTTCGCAGTGGTCGCCGCGTAGCTCAGACGGTGCGACGCCCCCCACCCCGCAAACAACGACCGTGGTTCGACACCCGACGAGGCCGAGATTTTCATCGAAGCTAAGACAACTGGAACGGCATCCAAGGCCCACTCAGCCTGCTGTCGAATGAGTACCGTGAAAGAACAAAGCAGAAAAGCCATTGGCCGTAACGTGGGGCTAACCTCAGATGTCAGTCGTGAGTGCGGGGCTCTACCTCCCTGAATCCTGCACTGAAAGAACTCTTAGGGGAAAAAAAGAGGAAGTACATAGTACAGGTAAAAACCTAAGAGATCTGTGTCTGCAGAAATGGTTTTCAAAATGTTCTCGGTCAATTTGCAACAGTCGATTGGAAGTAATCTGAAAATTGCAATACCTT
>CM061919.1:45987630-46009832 GCA_031002005.1 Vandiemenella viatica | reverse complement strand
TCGTGCTGGCCGCCTTAACGCTTGCGATGTTGAAACTTACCTACAGAGCAAGATGGTATTTCCTGTGAGGTGTGTAGACTCAGAAAGACCAGTTCTTAATATGAAAGGAAAAAAGTACGAAAAATAATCCAGAGCAGATTTGATTTAAATTTCTTATTTTATACTGATATCCGACAGAGCATAACGGATTTCAATATAAGTTTATATGTAATTGATTTCCATTGTTCCTGCGCTACAAGTAAAGTAAATCGTATTATGGCTCAACTTACAATCCCATGATCGCAATACTAGTCCCCATAACAGTGATAAACAAAATTGAGCTTTAGTATTTTAACCGATTGAAAGGTTGAGAAAACTCAATTCTACAGTAACGAATTTTTTTAAATGTAGGTGTACCGATTACTCAAAAAATACTCTACAGATTGCGTGGAAACATTTTTAGGTAACGGGGGAAGCCATTGAATTGTCCAATATAAAATTTCATTTCGTCTTATTTTTTTATACAAATTGAACAGAATCTTAAAAAGTAATCTTTATTTATATATATATATTGATATTGAGGATTTTTTGTGAAGAGGATACTATCGAACGGTTTCATGAAATACTAACAAGAAACGAGGACTGTATATTTTAATACATGTGCACAGATTAATTAAAATATTATCTATTTATATCAAAATTTTAATATAAAAATCATTGAGTATAATTACACATACGTAATTACAAAAAGCTCTGGTAGCTCAGTGCCTAAGTGCCTGATTGAGGATTGAAAAGGTCCCGGTTCGAATCCCTGTCTTGGGGGATTTTCATAGACCCTTAACACGGCCTTCAGCTCTGGCACAGCTTGCTGAGTAATGTGTATTGTTAAGGTTCTTTGGGTGGTTTAATTTACTGCTTAATTAATTAATAAAGTCCACCAAAAAACAAGGTTATGTGAAGATGTTCGTTTATTTTGAACAAATCAAAACAAGTCTGCGACATTCACAAGCATAGTTGTTACAATCCAAAGATGCAATACTGACTTATGAATGAAAACTTGCATGAATGTCTCTGTAACACTGAATTAATACTTAATGCAAACTAAACTCTCTGTCCAGGCGATCTGTTTATATAGAGTCTATCGAATTACGAGAATTCTTCAAAGGCATCCGCCCGATATTTCTCGATCATTAACAATCACTCAAACAATCAAACATATTAAAAACAATCGGAATTGATACAAAATTAATTAATAACATTACAAAATGATTAGAAATGGTAATTAGAGATACTTAAATACAAAATTATTTACAGAAATCCTTTCAAATGGTGGAAAATTGTCCTGTAGACATCGTAAATTACATTAATACATAATTACAAACTTTTAATAAATTCTCTTGCATCATTCGGTTCTTAAACATATTAAATGGTCTTTAAATAATTTTCTTACCTAAAACAAAGTCTATATACACTTATTTACAAGAATTTACAAAATAAACATATCAAATCACTTTCAAGCAAACTTTGGCTCACTACAAATATTTCACACAGTATAATACTATTCAAAATCAGGTATTAGGGCTGTTACAACCCCTCCCCAGGATTCACTTAATTTTACACAGATAAAATTGATTGAATCCGTCACGAATCTAAGCAGGTTGAATGTACACATAATGCAGACACGAACAGATTACAATCAATCAACCATAATGACTTTTACAATGAACAAATACAATTCTTCATACAACATCTGCACATAGTCCATGACACTGATTTTGTTTACAATAATTGTCTTTTCTCAGGTCCAATCATTTTATCATTTACTGTTTTTACACAACAAACGTTCAATGCCATCACCTTAAGTTACAATTTTTTCACTCCAAATTACACACTTGATGTCTGCTTGTTAATTACACCAGTCTGTTTACATTTTACAGCTGATAATTTGTCACCAAAATGTAGAAAGTCACAACATCATGAAAATACCAAAAGTCTCTACACAAAACTGTCACAAATTATACATTGAAATGCTTACATCTGCATCTGAGCTTAAGTACTCACACAAACTATTTACATGCATCAATTGACATACTTATTTACAAATTAGACATTTACACATATAGTGGCACATTTCATAAGTGATCACTTATTCATAAAAGGGTTTTAGGGCTTCAACATTATACACACCCTTACATTTACCACTCTCAGGGTCAATTAGCTCATAAGAGTTTTTCCTTGGTATAGACTCTATCCTGAAAGGGCCTTCAAACAAACGGTTAAACTTACGAGTCTCTTGTCGCAAAGCTGACGACTTACTATGAACTTCAACTAACACCAAATCACCCACTTTATATTCTATACACTTCTGACCTTCATCATGCCTTTTCTTTCTCCTTGTTGCCTTTTCCTTTAAATTTTTAAGAGCTAAAGCTACCTTTTCCTCATAGTTGAAATTCTTTCTATTTGGAAAACTAACACATTCTCGAATTAATCTGTTAGCCGGTTTCTTAAACATCAGCTCAATGGGTGGTATTTCAGTTGTATCACTAGGTATAGAGTTAATTACATTTTCAAAATTTTCTACTTCACATGCCCACTTACTGTGTTGGTCTGTACAATATGTCCTAAACCAACGTCCAATTTCCCTCATTAGGCGTTCTACGGGATTTCCTGCTGGATGATAAGCAGAAGTATGTATAACCTCTATTCCTTCTTGTTCAAGTTTTTCTGTCCACACTTTACTAGTGAATTGCGGGGCATTGTCCGAAAGCACCCTCTTAGGTTTACCTACCTTCTGACAATATTCATCAATCACCTTTCTGACCAAAATTTTAGCCGTAGACTTCTTTACAGGGTAAAGTTTAACGAATTTGGAAAAAACATCAAATAAAACTAAAACTTGGGTCACCCCTCCCCGAGACATGGGTAGCGGGCCAAGAACATCAGCAGAAACTAATTCCAATACACTACTTGGGATGATATTTTGCATTTTCCCCACTCGTTTAACACTATCTATTTTAGATCTTTGACACACTTGACAAGATTTTAATAGCTTCGAAATCTTCCTTCTCATATTATAGAAATATGTATCTTCCCTTAACACTCGGTAACACTTGGATGGCCCATAATGCCCATAACTATAGTGGTGATGCCAAACAATTTTTTCAACCAAACTTTCTGGAAGCCATAACTTCCAATCATCCTCATCTTCACTAGTCCTTCTAAACAATACTTCCCCATGCAAAGTATAATATTTCTGAAGCTTATCTCTGTGTTCTGGGCTATCAAGATTAGTTTTTACTTCTACTATAGCTACATCTTTGTCCTGTTCGTCTTTGATTTGTCGCAAGGAACACTTAACCTCAGTTTCATACGGTACTCCTTTTAGATAAGCAATTCTAACCTCAGTCTGTGGTCCTAGACATCGCTTTTCAGAATCTAGACCTAACGGTAGACGTGACAAAGCATCTGCAACTTGATTTTTACTAGCAGGTCTATACCGAATCTCTAAATTATATTCCTGCAGAACCAATGCCCAACGGGTTAACCGACTGTGGACTAACTTACATTCTAACAAAAATGAAAGAGCCTTATGGTCTGTATATACAATAATTTTTCTACCTAACAGTAGGTACCTAAACTTAGTCAAACCCCACAAAATAGATAAGGCCTCCCGTTCAGTAATTGTGTATCTAGTTTCAGCTGGTTGTAGTTTTCTACTGGCAAAGGCAATAGTCCTAAAATCCGGTTCTCCATTGATTTCCACTTCCTGGAAGACATGAACTCCTAACCGTAGTCAGAACTATCTGCGGCAAGGCAAAAATCTAGATCCCAATCTGGATAATAGAGGATATTGGAATTACACAAGTCATCTTTGATTTTTTGAAAATCTCTTTCACATTCTGAGGACCACAACCACCTGACACTTTTTTTTAACCAAATCTCTTAAGGCTGACTATTTAAAGCTTGTCCCTGAAGAAATCTCCTATAGTATTCACACAATCCAAAGAAACTCTTGTAGTTGTTTCTTATCTCTAGGTCGGGGAAATTCTTAATGGCATTTATTTTATCATTACTAGGCAAGATCCCCCTGTGGTGTAATACGATGGCCAAAAAATTCAACCTCTTTTTGCAAAAATGTACATTTCTTTAACTTAATCGTCATACCCCCCTTTCTCAATGCTTCTAAAACTTTTCTAAGTAGCACCCAATGTTCCTCAAGTGTTTCTGACATTATAAGAATATCGTCTACGTATATCTCTACTTGTTCAAGCAATTCCTTTCCTAACACACTATCCAAAGCACGAATAAAAGTAGCCACTGAAATATTTAACCCAAATGGTAACACTCGAAAATTATAACAACGGCCATCAAATAGAAAGGCAGTGTATTTCCGGGATTCTTCTGAAAGCGGGACTTGCCAATAGGACGCAGTCAAATCGATAGACGAAATATATCTTTTACCTTTAAACCTGTGCAACAACTCACTGATAGGTGGAGGATGATCCCGTTCTGTTACTAAATGCTTGTTTAATGTGCGAGCATCCAGCACTAGTCGCACAGAATTGTCCGGTTTTATTACCACAACCAAGGGATTATTGTAAGGACTCCTTGACCTCTCTATTACCCCCCACTCTAACATTCGATTTATCTCCTTATTCACCTCATCTCTTTTTTGGTCAAAGGGATTGGATATGGCTTAATAAAGAAAGGCTCTTCAGACTTTACAGTAAGCTTGCACTCATAATTTTTTATCATACCTGGTTTGTCAGAAAATACGTCCCTATATTCTTCAATTAGACATTTCAGCGTTTCTTGTTGGTCTGACGGTAATAGTTTCATACCGTTTGGGTAATTAATAACGTTTCCTTCGCTTATCCCCTGACCTTCAATCAGACTATTAATCTCACTACTCTGCCTTAACACATTTACACAAATCTGTGGTAATAGTTTGTCACAAACTCTAGCTACACCCGCATCCTTATATTTAACTCTCACATGATCTACTTCTTGTATGCCTTTCCAAACAGTCTTCTCAAAATCAACCCAGTATTCCCCACTGTCTAATTTAATCCGTAAGTTACCTTCTCCACAGTCTACCAAAGCCTTTACTTTTGTAAGCCAATCCATGCCTAAAATGCAATTTACATTCAACTTAGGGACTACATACATGGGTATTTCTACATTTACAGTCCCCATACACCCTTCCATCAACATTTCCCGCTTAATTCTCTTACTTCGAGAACCAGTAGCAGTAATAACTGTCATCCTACTAACGGGTAACACTTCAATTTGATTTGTGCTTTCAATTTCATTAAATAATCCCTCAGCAAGGCAAGAAACCTGTGACCCAGTGTCAATAAGAGCATCTATTTGTTTGTTAAAAGCATTAATTTGCACTATGGGAACTTTATCTACAACTTCATTCTTATCCTCCACCTCTTCCAATAAATCTTCTCGGGGATTATTCATAAAAATGGTATTAACTCCATAGCAGTTGGTACCTGGACCCACCTTCTTGTCCACCACTGCGGGGCCCATCACAGGGGTGGTCTTTAGTTTGCCTGCCCCCCATGCTGCCTTTCCCTTTCAGATTGAGGGTTCTGTTCTCTCACTCCCCCATTATTATCCCTCCTTGCGTAATTATCACGATCCCATCTCCTGGATCTACCATCCCTTGACCCATTACCCCTTCTAGGGGGACTCCTGCTGCCCCTCCTATGGTGTTGATGGTGGTAATGTTGTTCATTGAATGACTCCTGGGCATCCAAGCGTCTCAACAATTCTGAAACTCTATCCACATTTACTACATCCAAAGTGGCAATTAAATTTCTTGTTTGCTGGGGTAACCTAGCTCCTATCAAATCAATAAATTCTTCCTCTCCATAAGGATGGTCTAAATACTTACAACGGATCCAACATTTATGAAAAAAATCATGTTGAGTTTCCCTACCAGGTTTATAGGGCCTACCAGTCATTAACTCCCTCTTTTCTTAAATTTGCCTGCTTGTCGACCAAAAATGTTTCAAAAAGTTTTCTTTAAACAGCTTGTAGTCAGTCACTTCCCTAGCTTGTCTATCACCCCATGCCCTAGCATAAGATTTTAGATGTTTACCCACAAGTGCAATTTTCTTACTGTCGGGTAACAACTTAAAGTAGTCTGACCTTTCAAAATTATCTATAAATTCAATAGGGTGAAGCCTCCCACTATCATCATAGAATTCAAATTCTTCTTTTACATCGACACTGAAATTTGGATTACCTGTTAAGGGAACCTGACTTAACTGAATCTGCAACCCAGTAACCCTTTTCTCTAACTGATTAACGTTAGATTGGGTTGTTTCCAATCCCTGGGTAAGTTGTTCCTGATGATTTACCAATGTATTAATATTTAATCCCACCTCTTGTCTCAACTCATTGACCCTTTGAGCAACTTTACTATCACTGGCTTGGAATAAAGCAACATATTCCTCCTTTATCTTATCACAATTTTCACTGACTTCCTTATAAATCAAATTTACACATTCAGTCTTATTCTGTTCACAAATTTCTGTAACCTTTTCAAATTTTTCCTTACATTCTGTTACTACCTTCCCCAATTTAGAATCTAAATTGTTAATATCCTCCTTGAATTGAGAGCTAAAACCCTGAAATTGCTCTGCGATTTTAACATCAAAACATTTAGTCAAATCAGAGAATGTTTTATCATTGCTTTGTTGCAGTTGAGAAAACTTGTCATTGATTTCAGCAAATTTTCTGTCATTATCATTCCTTAACTCACTTCTAAATTCAAAAAATTGAGAATTGATCTCAGAAAATTTACCATCAAGATTTAACTCAGTTTTAAATTCTGAAAATTTGTTGTCAAGATTTAACTCATTTTTAAATTCAGAAAATTTGCTATCATTATCACTTTTTAACTCATTTCTAAATTCAGAAAACTTACTATCCAGTTTACCATCAAGTTCAGATAATTTTGCATTAAAATTGGTTACAAATGACTCTAGAAAAGCTTGCAGGTTCTGATTATCAGCCATTTTTAGTAATCAGCCAAATCAATATAAAAACAAAATTAAGTAAAATTAAAATCTTTCCAATCTGTCACACTATAACATGCAAAAGAAATCACTTTAATATTCAATGCCGTACTTACAGTTATTCCTCACTTTTGTATCACATTAAATTTCACTTAGAAGCACTTAATTAATCATTAAACACCACACTGACTTCAAACACTTAACCACACTTTTCACAATTCACTGTAGGAAGACGATTTTGAGGCCGAAGGAAATCCACTCGACGTCGGAAGATTACAGCCGATTGCCGATGAAAAATCTCCGCCTTAGGCCGTCAAATCCTTGTCGTCGCCGGTCGAAATTTCCTCGCAATTTTCTGCAGATTCTTTTTAGAAGATAAACATCCCACAGATGTTTAAGAACTTCTCGTCATGTCAACGGTCGCCATGTTAAGGTTCTTTGGGTGGTTTAATTTCTGATGAATTAATTAAAAGTCCACCAAAAAACAAGGTTATGTGAAAATGTTCGTTTATTTTGAACAAATCAAAACAAGTCTGCGACGTTCACAAGCATAGTTGTTACAATCCAAAGATGCAATACTGACTTGCTGAATGAAAACTTGCATGAATGTCTCTGTAACACTGAACGAATACTTAATGCAAAACTAAAACTCTCTGTCCAGGCGATCTGTTTATATAGAGTCTATCGAAATTACGAGAATTCTTCAAAGGCATCCGCCCGATATTTCTCGATCATTAACAATCACTCAAACAATCAAACATATTAAAAACAATCGGAATTGATACAAAATTAATTAATAACATTACAAAATGATTAGAAATGGTAATTAGAGATACTTGAATACAAAATTATTTACAGAAATCCTTTCAAACGGTAGAAAATCGTCCTGTAGACATCGTAAATTACAGTAATACATGGAAATACAAACTTTTAAGAAATACTCTTGCACCATTCGGTTATTAAACATATTAAATCGTCTTTAAATAATTTTCTTACCTAAAACAAAGTCTATATACACTTATTTACAAGAATTTACAAAATAAACATATCAAATCACTTTCAAGCAAACTTTGGCTCACTACAAATATTTCACACAGTACAATATTATTCAAAATTCAGGTATTAGGGCTGTTACAAGTTCCATCATTGTTAACTTCGCGCCAGATACAATTAAAAAATAAAATAATTTTCAAACCATTTTAGTGTAGCTGAAATTTTGATATAAGTTCCATAATCAAAGAATATAAAAAAAAATTTGCCAGACAGAAATTCGGTTGCTGATTAAGTCTAGCGTGCGTCAGAAGATTCTCTGTGTGTTCAGGTTGGTTGAAACTAATAAAATACTAAGTATAATATTTTTGCTCTGTTGGTGTGGTTTTTATGTCTTCAAGTTATTCAAATATACTTCAGACACAAGTTAGTAAAAAATTAATACTAAGAAAAATCAGTTGGCAGTGATTGGGTAGTGCCGACAGAAGTTCAAACTTGAAACTATCAATATCATACGCGCAATACGTCATACTTATAGCTACAGATATAATAAATATTAATAATTCCGTGTGTTTGTAATGAACTGGTGACAGGGTTTCTAGAGGCGCATTCCGCTCCTGTCCTAGCGGCTTTAATCTCTACTGGTAGTGCTACCAGGTACAGGGACCTACAGTTGTAACGTGGTATCCGAACCATGGGAGCGTTCTGGCGTACTTCACGTTACACAGCAAGTTGTGCCAGAATAGAAGGTCAGTATATCGTCTATGAAAATCCCCACCGAGATAGGGATTCGAACCAGAGACCTTTCGTTCCCCAGTCAGAGGCCTTAACCACTGAGCCACCGGACCGCTACAGATGTACTGTTAACATTAGAATGTCACCGACGCCAACTCATAAGTTTTTGCTATCCAAAAAGAGTCCAACGCGCCTTAAGATGTTTTCATTTAAAAAATTTATCTTAAGAAAACTGTACCATTATGTAAATTTCTCACACCAACAACTATTGGTGAACTAATATAATAAAGTATAGTCTATACCGAAAGACTAACATTAAAATCGGTAATGGATGTGCGAAACAGTGATAAGGTTACTTTTCCGTTCTCTATCCTAACAAGACGGGAAACTCTGAGAAATCTGCACTTTATAACTATGTATTTTTTTATGTCCTCTTACGTTATTAACCTTCCCACTAACTCGGTACTTTTGATATACTATAAACTGTTTTAAAGGGGAATAGTAGATATTAATAGGGAAAAAATGGTAGATGGATGTCTTCGATCAGATATTAATTTTCTCCTCCGTTCCAGTTAAATTAACGTTTGCTAGGAGAAAAGATGTAAGACGCAGAAAAACAATGAGGAAGCCAAGCGGATAATCACGTACGCAGGTTCACTGAGTTGGTATCTCCAGAGTCTTCTGAACCCAACAAGATTTCAAATTCCTTTCTCCGTCTCCCTCCGAGGATGCTGAAATGGCGAGACCGGCTATATCACGCCAGAGTCTTACGTTACTCACATATCAAACAACCATTCAAAATTCTGATCAAGCAGATCGAATAATCGCTTCCTAAAATCCAACGCAATATTTCCCTACGAGTAGTTACCTTGTCAACAGGCGTCAGGTAGATGACCCTGCCAGCCACCACCAGGAACGAGTGTACTGGCTAACACCATCGCGCAAAACATGCAAACTGCTGGGGAGATCCAAACAGGCATAATGTAACGAGCAGGTTGTGAAGTCACAAAAGTGAGACAGCGACTGTAAGCAGACATTTCAAACCAATGACGTTGATTAGAAACGGATACGCAGCAGGGAAAATAGTCACCCGTTTCTTGCGTTCTGCATTACAAGTACCAATTATTGAATTAATGGAAGAGGAAGATGATGTGAACGTTGGTGTCGGGTGTAGTCCTTAGCAGGTGTGTGTGGCAGTCAGGTTGACAGGAGGAGGAACATCTATCACAGCTTTGTTCAGTATTTGACGTTCATGGGAACTGCGTATTGCAGTTCCGCTTGTCATAATGGGGAAGATGGTTTAGCTTTGATCGAGCTCAAAATAAAGTTAGAAAATCAAATAACAACTTAAGAATTAACAATAATCAAGTGAATCCGATAACAGTGAATGTAATAGTTGAATAAATTGTAATCAGGATGTAAAGGACGTAAATGGTTGGAAAAGTCGTTACTATGTATGATAATTGCGATAAATAAAAATGTAAGGCAAGGACGCAAACGGGAGACCCAATAGCAATGAGATGCTATGAAACGATAGAGGTGAAAAATGGTTACGGTGAGAGATGAGTCGTAAAAGGAAACGTCCAACTGCTGGAATTTTGAGTTGTCTGAAAGACGGACAGAAAAAATAACAAATGCTGCGAAGACTGCTGCTGAGAAATAGAATTTATATAAAGATATAGCGACTACAGTTTAACGTTTTTACGTATGTAAAATAAAAGTGTATTCAAATGAATGTCGGGGTGATTGACATAGATGAGAAAATGGAAGTGTCTCTTGGGGTAAACCAGAGAAAGAGTATATTTCCCTTGCAGGTAAAAGGAAGTATAACCCATAAAATGTTTATAACGGAAGAGCCAAAATCAGACGTCGTATGAAATATAACAGAGGACGCAGAATGTATTTCTTTCTGCTAAAAGGAACGAAAGGTAAAAGTAGAATACGGTGTAATTGTAACGATAATTGAGTTGGAGTAGGAAACTGTATGTGATTAAATAAAGTATGTAGGATTTGAGTAAAGTAAACAGCACACGGTAAACCTTTAAAAGGTTATTTTCTTCTGCATAGAAAAGTGTTAAAGTATTACAAGCAACCTAAATACTACAGTTAGAGCTCAGTGAGATAATAGATATTTCGACAGTAGGAATAGGTATGTTGTAAAATTATATCAGGATTTTCTCAGCGTGGTATGCTTATTAATCTGTTAGCAAGACTTTCAGTGACGATAATAATTTGCATTCGTACACTGGATGATGGTGTAGTCGATTACCTGTATGGCAGCAGGAAAAAACTGTTACAGATCTATTGTATTTTTCGCCTGTTAGGAAACAGTATCGTCTATAGTTTCCAGGTAATTAGGTCGTGTGCCAAAGTCTCTAGTGATGTGTGGCTGCTAATTTTGTTGAGTCTACAGTGCAGCGATTGTGAATAAAAAATGGGATCACACACTGGAAAACAACGTATCTCACCCAAAATTTTGATTCACACATTTTTTTTCCGTTGCTGATATGGGCCCTTCGGAAACAGAGTCCATTTGACATACCCCTCTTATTGCAGCTTTTATTTCAGCTCTGTAAACACTTTTGATATGCTCTTTTGTATACACTTGATCGCTTTGAATGCTTCTGTGTTATCTGCTCCGCAGCAAAATGTAATGCCTGTTTAAATCCTTTTCATTTCCGGAAGGAAGTCAAAGCACAGCAGCCGAGTCATCGCAACAGAACATTTCTTTCAGATATACAGGGTGAGTTTTTTATCTTGAGACAACTAAATATCTCGAAAACTACAAATCCGATCAAAAAAAGTGGGTAATAAAAATTGTTCGTCTCGACGGGGGACATCCGATGATACCAAATTTGACTCCCCACCCCCACCCCCTAGGGGTGGGGGAAGGGGGAGAAAAAAAACTTAAATAGGAACCCCCATTTTTTATTGCAGATTCTGATTCCCCGGAAAAAACTACCCCTATTTCACCCCCAATTCGAGTCATTTTGGTCGATAGATGGCGCTGCAATCGACAAAAATCAAAATAAGCAAAAATTCATTTAAAAATGAGGATATCTCGTGAAATACACATCAGATCAGCAAAATACAAGTTAATGTGATTGATATTTTTCAAAAACTATTCAATAACACCACCCACCTCCAAACTTGAGGGATGGGAATGGACATTATTTCAAAATATCACCAGATCTCACTTCGCCTGATTTTTTTTTATGGGGATACTTGAAGAATGAAGTTTACAGTGAAGTGCCAACAACGCCTGAAAACATGATTGAACGAATTACCAACGCTTGTCAAAAAATCACGCCGGATATGCTTCTTAGTTGCGTCGAATCATTCCAAGAGCGGGTAAATAAATGCATCGATGTCGGTGGTGATATTTTCGAGCACTTGCTTTAGAATTGTTGTTAGAAACAAACACGTGAGAGGCGAGGGGACTCACCAAAAACAAGCACCCCGATGGTGAGAGGCGAGGGGACTCACCAAAAACAAGCACCCCGATGGTGAGAGGCGAGGGGACTCACCAAAAACAAGCACCCCGATGGTGAGAGGCGAGGGGACTCACCAAAAACAAGCACCCCGATGGTGAGAGGCGAGGGGACTCACCAAAAACAAGCACCCCGATGGTGAGAGGCGAGGGGACTCACCAAAAACAAGCACCCCGATGGTGAGAGGCGAGGGGACTCACCTAAATCTAGCACCCCAAAGGGAACAGAAAATTACTACGTCCACGTCGTTGTTCCTGGGTAACGCAAAAAGTAATGTTTGACTTTCGCTATCTGCTAAAGAATTTGCATCAGTGCATTTTGAAATAATGTCCATTCCCATCCCTCAAGTTTGGAGGTGGGTGGTGTTATTGAATAGTTTTTGAAAAATATCAATCACATTAACTTGTATTTTGCTGATCTGATGTGTATTTCACGAGATATCCTCATTTTTAAATGAATTTTTGCTTATTTTGATTTTTGTCGATTGCAGCGCCATCTATCGACCAAAATGACTCGAATTGGGGGTGAAATAGGGGTAGTTTTTTCCGGGGAATCAGAATCTGCAATAAAAAATGGGGGTTCCTATTTAAGTTTTTTTTCTCCCCCTTCCCCCACCCCTAGGGGGTGGGGGTGGGGAGTCAAATTTGGTATCATCGGATGTCCCCCGTCGAGACGAACAATTTTTATTACCCACTTTTTTTGATCGGATTTGTAGTTTTCGAGATATTTAGTTGTCTCAAGATAAAAAACTCACCCGGTATATATATTCAGTAACGATAACAGAGAACGTTTAAGGGCTAAGAAATATGCCGAAAGACATCGATACTCATAACTACTATGATACCCAAAATTCTTCATAATAATCCCCATCGGAATAATATTGCGCTTTGGTTCAAAACGAAAGAAACAGCGAATATATGAAGCACTTTCTTTTGTGAATGTTCTTTTTTTCTTATGGCTTTACATCTCGTTGACGTCGAGGTCATTAGAATCGAGAGGGCATTTGGGGAAAGGGACGGGTATGAATTTAGTCAGGGCCTTTAGATAGAACCATCCCGGCATTCACCTGGAGTGAAATCTGGATTCCCGTACGGAGATCCGAACCCACGTGGTCCCGACCGTCATCGCTCACTTCCACGCTCGGTCCCCAGCCGCGTTTACTCTGCACCGACTTCATTACGTTTATTTTTTATTAAGTTCATATGTCCAAAGATTGTATTTTTGTATAAAGCATTTTAGATAGCAACGTCATCGGCTAAATGCATAATATGAATTGACTACTTCGTTGCTAGAAAGATTTTTTCAAGGTTTTTAAAACTGTTACATCGGTATTTGCTATGAAAGGGCATCCAACTGTACCTGCATCGATTTACTGTTTAATTGACAACCTTTCTACTTTCTTATTTTTTTTTTAAGTCTACTTTTTTCTCTAAGTGCAAAATCTCCTGAAGTGTATAATAATTCCAAGGCGTCAGTATGCAACATTCAATTTTCTTTAGCAAAACCTTACGCAAATCATTAATTCCATCTAAAGAAAGACGCGTTTTCTAAATGCCTCGGTATATCGATATCAGAAAAAAAATGCCTTCACGAGAAAGTTAGAAAAGTTGAAAATTTTTTGTTGCAACGCTATGCAACATTGGTAACACATCCACCGCAAATGAAAGCTGTCGTCGCTTCAATCCGTTGGTCCACCTCGTGCCTATTGCCCTTCTTGTCTGTGCTCTTGGGTCAGCGTGACGTCACGCCCACCATGTGATTAGAGCTCACTGGGCAACCGCTTACAAAGGCGGTGCCAACATTAGGAGAGGCCGCCCACATCTATAGCACAGTAAAAAGAAATGTGGATCTAAATCTAAACAGGGAGAGCCAGTATTGACGAGGGTCCTTATTGTAGGCAATCACTCATGATTAGGAGTTGGTGACAGAATAAGGAAGCATAGGAGACATCAGGCATTCATTCCAAAGTAATATTACATCACACAATGCCAGTGCACGTGGACATATGATAGTTTCCGCCCTCTGTCTACCGAAATGCTTCACAATAGATCAAAGCCAATTTAGTAGAGTTTTTGTTGAATTGTGTATAGGACACTACTTTCAACTCATATGTGTGCTTTCATCTCATATTTTGGACAATCGTAAAAATCTTCCCATATGGCGTAACATAAAAGCATCAGCATTTCGTTTACGAAGGGTGTGTGGCGATCTCAGTTAAGATGCGACCATATTCGTATTGGAAAGGAAGGAGAGTGAAAACACTGTTTAATATGCACAACTGTAGGTGCCATCTAATTAGTATTTAAATATCCTATTAATATACGACAAAAGTATGGCAGAAACAAGAAGCTTGGGGTTAGTTTACTCAAGAAACTAGTGAGTTGAAACTTGTGAGTTAAAAATTCAGTCCTGCAATCTCACAGAACTACACCAACAACTACAGTGCGCGTCACATGCGACCAGCTGTCTTACTGAGTGCGACCAGATTAGGTGTCTCGGAGACAGAGTAAACTAGCGCAGCAACCGTTATTGCCTCTGCTGATTGGGTTGATTTAAAACTATAAAATCTTTATTTGCCTAGTGAAAAATATGTGTACAAAGTTTCATTAACATCACCTCAACCGTTTTCTCAACGTAATTAAACGTAAACTCACCAGATGAATAAATTTGACTAACTGCACATTTTATTAATACTTACGATGTGCCTATAGTGCTACCAACTAAAAGCAAATTAAACTATGACCGAACACCACAATAAATGTGAAATCTCACACACTTTTGCCTTTTACTATTTTAAATGCTATTGATTAGTACATTATAGAAATAAACAGAATTAATTTCTTATTTAGTTTACAAGATGTAAACTTTGGATAGATCTCATACGTGCAAAATGGGGAGTTTAGTTAACTACGCACTGCGATAATATCTGGTTCAGTGAACATAACTGATATTTTTGTTTATTTGTGTGTTAATTTGGCATTCAGGAATACAGGGCGATATACAACCATTGGCCATTCATAAACAGAAGCACAATGCCAACAGGAAGGTGCACAAATGTCCAAAGGAGTTATAATTTGATCTAAAACATCATATGAAATTACATCATACCTACTTAAAAAATAACAACTTAAGTATTAAGCTCAAATGCGGTTAAAATTATTTGGACTAAAGGCAGGTCATCCAAGAATCAAATATATTACACAAGCACATTAACAGCTATTTAAATAAACATACTCGGCTAGAACTGCTAAGATACGCAGATATACTTCCTTTTAAAATTGAAAATTCATATTTTTTCACGTCAGGAAGATAATAATTCCAAACATTAGTTCAACTTAACAATATAAACTAAAGAAGCTCGATACACCACTGTACTTACCATCATTGAGAACTTCACTGTACGCATAGGAAATACATTATCTGCTAGAAAAACTGTACAAGCAGCTGTCCCACAAGGCTCCATCTTAGGACCCCTATTATTCAACTTATACATGGCAGACATCCCGACATTCCGCACTGTTTGTACCGCCATGTATGCCGACGACACCGTGATTTTCACTTCACACACTGATATCGACGTAGCAGCAATAAAAATTCAACAGTCATTTAATATACTCTCCGACTGGCTGACAAACTGGCACATCAAGCTGAATACTACCAAATGCGAGGCCAAAATCTTCACTCTCCACCATCAGAGAAATCCCAAAAATCTCAAAATCAACGACGATGAAATAGAATGGCATCCAGCAGATAAAGCAATAAAATATCTAGGACTACATTTACATGGAACTACCACATTAATCAGACACTATCTGAACCCTATATTCGCTTCTTCAAACGCTATCCTCTTCTGAATAAGAGAAGCTCACTTAAAATCGAAAGCGGGTTGTTACTCTACAAATCACTGATCCGACCCGCCATGTTATACGCATCGCCCGTATGGTGCACAGCCGATCCATCCAAACTACAAGGAATACAGTCCTTACAATACAAACTTCTCCGCACTATCATAAAAGCACGATGCTTTATACGAAACTCCCAACTTCACAGGGAAACTGGACTCCAAATTATTAAAACGTACATTATGAACTCTACAAAAAAATTATAAATAACCTAGAAGCAACTCCTGGAGCACAGTGCTACAATCTAGGCCGCAGATCAACGACACAACCACGTCTAAAATCGTATCGTCTACCACAAGACATCTTAAGCGACGACGGGCAAGATGCCTTCTGACTCTCCCTGAACGCTGTATAAAGTTCTCATACTACTAGTAAAACATTTTAAACTATATTACCATTATTATTATTATCAATATCTTAACTCATACCTGACTTTTTTACATGTTATACGGTACAGTAATAATTCATATACAGAGCAATCCAATTGGACTGACCTCAGGCCAGGCGATGTAATCAATCACTTTAAGATCACAAAACTGTATAGCAAAAATGTAATTGCTGAACGTTTTAAATAAAACATAGTTATCGTTAGTTCCTTCCACCACAAAGAAATATAAATTGCATTCTCGCAGTTGAATATAGAAGTTAGACTCGAGCGCCACATACAGTAATGAAACACAGCGAAAAACCTTACGCGCCACATCTACGATATCAGCATGGCCTCCATAGGTCCTGTGGTTTTTCCGTGATGTTGCGGTTCACTCACGCACACAGAATTTTATATAGAAAGATTTTACGTTTCTGGAGTCCGTGGTTCAAATTATCTATTATATTTATAGCGTGATATGCTTCGACGAAAACTAAAAATTAATACGATGACAAGCGCATTAAACGTTTTGAAATTAACATTGATAAGGCGAAAACGGCTACTGCAACTTTTAATAATTTTTGTGAAAAGTTCTGCGAATCATTTAAAACAAACCCCAGCAAAAACGGGAATATTGTTTTTTTATGGCTGAAGCAATATTCAACATCAAAGTTTAAACAACCACGAAAGGTTCTTACCAACGATATTCATATTTTAAAAAAAAATTGATGAGAAAAATGAAATTGTATATTTTATTAATGTTTACGATGTGACTATAGCTCTACCTTTAGTGCGAGAGAAGTTAGTTACCGAGTCCATAAAATACAGATAAAATAGAGGCGAGAAGCCTAATTACGTTGTGATAAGGAATCCTCTCTAGTCCCCGGCTCAAGTTTCGTTTAGGAATTGTAGAACGTGTTCGTAATTTAAGACAAAGGCATGAATTATAGTTCTCGGCGTAGCTCTTTATGGTTCAGAACTGAAACTTTTGCTGAACTCCAATTAAGCAGAGTCCCTCGAGGATTCCACACCTTCGGCATTAATTACGGACACCACTGACCTATCCTTCCGTAAACCGCGGTCTTCTGATCGAAAGCCAAATTACCATCTGCTACATTTGAAAACCAATTCTGTGTCTGTTGCTTCATCGCCTTATATCACTGGAGTTTAGCGGTGTTTGATGGGACGAACAGCTTTGAACTGTGGTGAACTTTTTCAGTTGATTTATTTCACTCCAAATATTTCAGGAACTGGTGAGCTAGTGTGCAAACTCCGCAGATCAATGAAAAGCTGTATGCAAATGCAAATGATATGATCTGCTGTCTGATTCTGGGTTATTCTTGCGAATGGAACACGGTGAAGCGATAAATTCTAATAGCTAGATTGGTGACTATGAAACAATAACCTGTTGATTTTGTACTCATTGTGGATAGTATGAAAAAACAGTTATGACACAACATAGTTGAAAATGTGATATGTAAATTGTACACAATGTTTGACGTGAGAATATGATCTTCATCAACTATCTGACTAAATGTGTTCTTAAAAGAAACAAAAAACCTGAAAAGTGTCGTACTCTAGAAAACGCCACAGACGCATTTAGAGTTCTTTATTCCGAATCTTTTATTTGATATTTCGTCATAAATTTGAAAATCAAGCGTGAAAGTTGTCAGTCAAGTTTCTCTACTTCAACTGGATAACTGAAATCACGAGACTTGATGTTTTGAAGCAACCCTGTTCTGCGTTTAAACAGCTCATGAAAAGTTATTGTTTGGGATAAAGTGCACTTATGAGCCATCTCTGGACTCAAGATCCCTCTTCGGTTCCGGGTTTCGTCACCATGAATGTTGTGGATTAAATGATGTAAAAAAAGTGGGTTTCATTGTTTTATTACACACTGATAACTACACTGGCACGCTCTAGTGGCCAGGAACGAAACCATAAGCTAACTACAAACTGAGTATCCAAATGGAAGTGCTCTTAATCCCCAACACTTATTTCTGTCTTCCAAAAATGAGCAATAAGGATTTTTTGACCAGCATTGTCCTCGATACCTATAAGTATTTCGTCTTGAGGCAAAAATATTGTAACTATTCCTGGTAGTAGTGGTTGAAATGTTTGTATGCTCTCGAAATTAAGAAGTAAGCAATAAATTGCGAGTCACCGCGACAGTCCAAGAATGCGTCAAGAAATTTTACATTACCCGATAGTATCGAACTTCTAAGGGGATATACAGAAGAGGACCAAACTATTTTTAAGTAGTTATATTTTCTGCAAGGAAATAATGCAGGGATGTCAAAGACAAGGTCAAGACATGTAGCATAATTTTACCCTGCGACCAATCTTGTGAGCAACTTACCGAATAACTTACCGAAAACGTTAAAAGAATTTAAAGTTGAAATTTGTAGAGGGCAAATGTTGGTGGGTGCATGATAGGGGGAAGTTGGGTGCGTAGGGAAATTGCCACCGGAGCGTGTGATCCATTGCAATTAAATTAAACTAAGCCTGTCTCTCCCGCTGGTATTGATGATCTCTGGCCTTTGTATCATGAGCTGGTGGTTTGGCGCTATATCTGTGTCGGTTACAGTCTCTGATTTTTGGGCAAACGCAGTAAGGAGCTGACTCACCTTTTACTCTTGTAGTAGCGAAATTCGTAACTACAACGGAAAGATTATTTATAGGCCTGAATATGGGAGAGGGGAGAACGTTTGTGGAGTAAAAATACAATTGCGACTAGAAGTTAATCTGGAGAAGCAAGTTTGGTAACGTATTCGGAGCCAGCGTATCACATTGTCTAGGAAGTTAGTAAAGTTAAAAGATAAATTAAAAGTTGGTCAAAACGACAAATTAGTGAACCGAAGAAGTGTTGACCTACGAAGGCGGCTATTAAGTGTAAAGATATACTAGTGATGTGCATGAAAGATATTGAAAGGGAAAAAAACGAGATATCGCGAGCTAAGCTGACTAATTATTTTAAAGCAGTGACAATTCCAAAAACTAGTTATAAGGTTTCATTCTGAGTTCATAGAAATCTTCGGAAATTTTTTAGGGAATAAGGTCTGTGGCTTTTATTAAAGAGGCAATAAGCAGCAGTTGTTAAACAACTTTTATAACCTGTAAATAAAGCGCTCATTCCAGAATATTCTCTGGTGATCTGAATAGCCGGAAGGTTGCACAGTCCAGAGCTAGAGGGAGGCGAATCTACTGCCACCACCTTAGGACAAACAAACTAATTAATTTCCGGGGAGAGATTAAGCAACTGTGTCGTCTGGAAGAGGTCTCTGCGTTCTCTCAAACTATTACTAAGAGGAAGCGAAGAAAGATGACCCCGCTGTGCACGGTGTCTATCGATTCTTTGGTCGACAGACGTCGGCTTCTCGTGAATTGTGGAAACTGCGGCCTGCGTGGAACGGAGGCCATCTGAAACTCTTTACTGCTGCCGTGGCTGTTGCGTGATTCTTCGCTGACTGCTTTATTTTTCGCACTAATGAAATTTGCATTTTAGCTACTGCAAACGCAGCTGGTGCTGGAAGTCGAGATATTTTTGTACAGTATAATCTAATTTCCTTCTGGTTCATCTGTGAAGTATAAATAAATGCAACAACAGAACGCAGTGTGTATCCGACTGAGGTTTTAGTAAATAAGATCTATTCTTTTACCGAACGGTGTTTAGTTGCAAATACGATAGCGGTTTCACTCTAAAATTTTGTATTTACAAAAAAGCGATGTAGTTTGTGTATAGGGGGGAAAGAATTCTCACGTCATACCGGTTTCCATAGTTAAGTCTGTATCCCTAGCGGAGCCACGTGGACCAGAAAAGCTGTTGGTCGCCTTTCCTTCTCCTCGTTATTACCACCGTTAAATCACTAAAAGTTGTCACGAATTTTGCTACAAATCGACATCAGGGCTAACAATGAATACACTGGGGTTTAAGACTACAACAAAGGTAATCGACATAATTAAATACGTTTTGATGTTTCATTTTTAATTTATGAACACTGTATACTGTATACGAGCGACGTAATGATTGTACATCACGAATAAAAGAGTACAAATCATGTATAACTATGTCTGTTTTTTTTTGTGGTACTGCTTACATGATTTTTTTTTTAAATAGGGGGGCTGCTGGAGGGTCACGGGGACCCTTTTCAGCCTATGGGGAGGAAACGGGAAGGAAGTCGGCATTAGACTTTCAAATGAACCATCCCGGCCTTCGCCTGGAGTGACAGTTGAAATCACAGAGATCCGCAGTCAGATTAGCCGAACAATGACCTGAAACTCCGTCCTCCCCAGTGCCATGCAGGAGAGCGAATTTGCCCTCCTCTTGTCTAGCATGGTTCTTTATAACCAAACCTGATAAATGCTACGACTGCGCGTTATACGTACATTTGACGTCAACAGTGTCTTGTTCTGCAGATATAATCAATAATTTTAGTGTGTGATGAATAAGCCCTTGAGTTTTAGGCTCTAAAAAACTAAATTTAAGTTTATTCAATTCTCGTTTTAGGTTTTTATAGGTCTTTAAAATTCTGATTTAGGAATTTACATATTTTTAAGTGAAATAAAATTTAAAACACGCAATATGTGCTGCCATTTGTGTTAAAAACATTGTGACTTTATAACACAATATTAAGTACTCCTTTAAAATTTCCAACATGACATTGCTCGTTCACATTAAAATACGCAACATAAACCACTATTATGTTCAAAACATTGTGTCTTTATTGTAGACTGCAAACCTTTTTTAACATAATCCTGAAAAAATTGACAGATTTTCAGGAGTAAAACCTTTTCTCTCGTTCATTAAAAATCTTTTGACTGGAAAAACTATGTTCCATGTCACATGAGGTAAGTGGTGCGAACTTCAGTTTGGCGATTTCCTTAGAATTCCAAGGCAGTATTTCCTGTTCCTTTAGTCCAGAGAGAGCACGGCGAATTGTTTCGTCTTGTTGAAATCTGGACTGCTTCTTAAAACAACCTCCAGCTTCCTGACTACACGTACTCAAACTGGTCCAGGAACCACTTTGGCCCTCACCTTTTGGATGATTTGAAGTGCTTCCGTCAACAGTAGAGTGCCTCCTTCCAGCTTCTTGATTTAAAAAATCTCGGTTGTAAAAATTTGCCTTTATATGGGGCAAATCCTATACAGCTGATACTGAGTGCCATGCTTTCTTTGCGTTTACTATAGCAACAGCTTTACTTTCATCTAGTGCATCAGTGACCTCCGTGATGATCCCATAATTTTCTGCATAATATATTGCAGCTGCGAGCCAGGTCTGCAATTGTCACTACTGGTTCGGAAGGGAGGGGAACAATGTATGCTTTTCACTGAAAGTAACTGCTCGACCTGGCGCTTTGCGGAACACTTTCTTCACTGAAGAAATTATCTCATTATCTACAGGGTGCTGTTCGCCAATTTTTTCAGCTACCCGCTGGAGCCCATGAGCTAGACAGGTAACATGGGTCATTCGAGGATATAATGCCTGAAAACGCTCCCCTCTTTTTATTATGTAAGCTCCACTGCCTGTCACCAACAACCGCAACTTGTCCTCGTGTTCTGGATCTGGCCACAAAACCTTTAATGCATCCCTTACAGCAATTACCACAGTATAGTGGTTTATTGGAATTTCTCTGCACATAATGACACAGGGTATATTAGGTTCCTCACACGCGAGCTTGCCCACAATAAGGCTGTCTATGT
>CM061919.1:45905636-45986630 GCA_031002005.1 Vandiemenella viatica | reverse complement strand
GCCTCACATGCGGGAGGACGCGGGTTCGAATCCCCGTCCGGGCATCCAGATTTGGGTTTTCCATGGTTTCCCCAAATCACTCCAGGCGAATGTTCGGATGCTTCCTTCAAAAATTCCATGGCCGATTCCCTTCCCGTTCCTTGTCCCCAGTCTCATCCCGCCTCTAATAACTTTAGCCGTCGACGAGGCGTAAAGCAATATTTTTTTAAAAAAAATAATAATTTAAAAAAGTTAATTTCACACTTTTTTATTACATGTATGTTTTGCAAAAAATAAGAAACGTAACTTATCTATTCGAGTAATTTTTGTTGGAGCTTCATACACAGATAGAAGAAAGTGAATTCCGCTGGTTATTAGAGTTTCTGTAGTAGAATTAATATCCTCAGCACGTGTGCACATCCAATTAGATCATGTTTTCAAAAAATTTAAGAACTGTCGTTTTGCCCCTCCGGATCAATGCTGATGTTGTGTCACGCTAGTCATAGCATGTAAAAATAAAATGTGATTTTTAAATGTAAGATAAGCCGATAAACAACTTGTGCTTGAAAAAATTTCTGACGGTTGTTGAGCATTGCCTGGTTTTACCACTTTCGACGTAAGCAAATATTTTTTCTATGGTAAGACTCAATGCTTCATCTCGGGGGCGACCGGCTTTACTACCAGTGGACGGTTTTAAAAAAGAAACAATCATGATGAAATCTAGCCTCAGCAGCGACTAAATCGTTTTCAAACCCGTTTGCTTTCTAATCACAACCAGACTAAGCTACTTTCAGAACACATTATTTGAATGAAAGTGGTAACTTTACAAATATTACGCCGAAATTTCTGTGCTCGTTTCTTTTCATATTCTTCATTTAATTCATCGCCGAAAAGAAGCAACAATTTTTAATTCACTTCCGCGTGCTCTAGTACAAGGAGGACTTATTTTAGATTAATGGCTTGTTCCTCTTCATGTTGTCTTTTCACTGCAGCAATAGTACTCTTACGAGTGTAGTTTTTACGACACTGCACATGAATTGTCACTGATTTTTGGCCGTTTAGGTAGTCAGTAAATTCATCATCTCTTTCAACACTTCCGTCAATCAACTTCTTTATGCCATGATCAACAGTAAAGTAACCATTTCACTTGCAGGCAAAGGTTTATAACAAATGAAACAAAGTTGTGACATATTTTAAAAACTGATTACAGCACAAACTTTAGTAAAGAATATTAGCAATAACTACGTGTTTTCACTACGAGCGAAAGTTCAAGATAAACGGTATTTAACTGGGACCTTCGAAAAAAAGAGCAGGTAGACGGGCACTCTCATGTAGACAATTGAATAGCAAATAAATGTTGCTAAAGGCCACGTGGTCACATAAAATGTGCGACTGGGTTTCTTTTCAGCTCATATTCTCAAAATTATCATTCAATGTAAATGTATTAGTCACGCAGACTTATATTTATAGTTATATTATGCGTACATTGATGTACATAGGCAGCGTAGCTATGCATATTATGGACAATACAACATTAGTGAATTTTAGAATGGCTTTTTCTCAGAAATGGTAAATTTTAGAGGAAAAAAGTATAAGAACAATTTTTGTAGATAATTATATGACCTATAATTTTTGTATGAGCTATTTTTATAATAAAACTAACCGTTTCGCCAAAAATTAAAAAAAAGTTTTTCGAATTTTGACGTTGTATATTTTTTACACACACGGGATCCATGGGGACTTTTCAGAATTTCATTATAATGGTATCCCTAATGTCCATACAAATTTTCAGCTTGTTGGGAATTTATGCAAGGGTACCCCTATATTTCAGGCTAATTTGACCGGACTACTTACTCCTGCTCTGTCAGTTACCAGCGAACACCGAACGCATAGTGTGCGCCTAGCACGCGGACCGGCCCGCCGCGCAATGTCGGTTTATAGTAGCCACTGGGGCGGAGCGGGAGCCAGGCATTTCACACTCACGGATTTATTTTGCGGTTTGCGAATTCATCCGAGCAGCACTTTGAAGCACAAAATGTGCCGATCAATGTTAAGAAGCAGTCCTCAAGCTTTCTAATTAAGGCTCGCTTTTAATTTAAATGTATTGGGGAAGAACATTCGAAATAATACATGGGATTTGTCTCTGAGATGACGTGGGCACATTACAGACAATTATTTTCTAAGGTGCGAACTACTGTCTGGCTTTGATAATTCGAATACAATTTCAACAATATTCTATAGCGGCTGATTCTCAAATAGATTACACCGAGCATGGCGGTGTAACGGTTAGCGTTCTCGCCTCGCAATCGGGAGGACGGCGGTTCGAATCCCCGTCCTGGCATCCAGATTTGGGTTTTCCATGGTTTCCCCAAATCACTCCAGGCAAATGCCGGGATGCTTCCTTCAAAAGGCCATGGCCGAATTCCTTCCCATTCCTTGCCCCCATCCTTGCCCTCCATCCTTTCCCGTCTCTAAAAGACCTCGATGTTAAAAAGAGACGTAAAGCAGTTAAAAAAAAATCAAATCGATTACATTACAAGTTTTTTGAAAATGTCTTCAAATGAAATATGTAAATCAAAACAAGAAGTTACAGTTTAGAAAAATTACTGTGGGTCTTAGAACAATGTTAAAAAATTTCAAAAAAGTATTTACTAGCCGATTCAAAAGTTCTACATCGAATGATACATATGTTGTTTCCTAAAAAAAAAAAAAAAAAAAATTTGCTAAAGCATTAAATTTGTTAATATCTTTCAGTTAGGTGTTTCATAAAAATCATAAATTTCAGAAAGATTGCTGCTGTTTTCCTGTAAACTTCAACAGGAACTTTCTGATCATATGTTTCAGGATTAAAGGGAACGAATAGTGTTTAAAAAAAGTTTTTACGTTAGAAGCTTTCACATAAGTCGTGGAGTAGAAAAAAAATCGAAATATTCTGAGAAACATTAAAAAAATTTGAAGAATTTTGACTTTACTCATGACACATAAGTGATTTCTAATCACTGATAAAACGCCTAAACATGGCATTCAAAACTGAAATATTAAACAGCAGAATCAATCAAGAACATCTATAAGCCCTGACACATTCAATAACAATATAACAATATTGAAAACGTAATATCATACACTAGAAAACTGGTCTGGCGTAACTGAAATAAACAAATATTTGTTTATTTACTTCATCATCATCTTCCAATTCAGTTATGAAATGAAGTGGTTTCTTAGGTTCATAAGTCGCCAGTGAATGGAAGATACAATGGTCTACGTCGATTCTCCGTCATCGACCGATCTTGCTCTTGGTCTCTGATGATTTCTTGGATTCCACACCAAATTCTTTTTGCCCATCTTTAATTTTTCCTCCAAGCAAGATGACCGGCCCACTGCCGCTTCAAGAAAGCTACCTTCTCAAACTGATCGGATTCTCTCTTCCTGTCTTTTACAGCTAAATCTAGCATTGATCTTTCCATAGCTTTTTCGGCCGTTGTAAGTTTAACTTTCACAAATCCACTGAGTCAGCATGGGAAACATACACTGGCCAAATGCACTCACTGACATTTTCTGAACATATATTATTTATTTGTACATTTCCAGCTGTGACCCATATGTTAGATATACACTTGAAGATAAAATCTGTAACCAAGGTCTGAAGTTATTCAGTTATAAGACAGTAATGTCATTGCCGAATCTCAAGTTAAAGTCTTCTGCCATGGATCCTAACTCCTGTTTTTACACATTGTAGTTTCAATAATTTTAGGACAGCCGAAAATAATTCGGAAAATGAAGCACCTTTCCTAATACTCTTTCGATGAGGAAACCTGTAGTTGGCACCCTGACGTTGCCACAGATTTTATGGAACACTGTGATATAGGCTTTGTCCACTAATGCTTTATTACAACTAACAAAGCCATTTAAAGTAAACAGAATTCATGACATCAGTTCCTGTGGGATTCTCAAGTTACGGACTGTAAAAACTTGGTGCAGTCGATAAAGTGAATCTGTCTGTCGTTGCCACGATTCCGAATTAAAAAATGTCGAACCATTCCCATGACGTTCAGCATGAAGCGTACCAAAGATACGTGTTAAAATCCAATACATGATTTCTTACATCCGATATAGGACCTCGTCATTTTCTTTGACTTTTGTTTTAGCTTATACAGCGAAATTTTTTTCTTGTGTAAGTGTATGTCACTAAATCGACATATTCGATTGTACACAGTCTGAGTTACAATGTAGACTTCTCTGGTCGCGCCGATATGATCTCCGCCGCGGCGGGAATCAAACCTACCGACGTTCTCATCAACTTCAGTTCCTTTTCCAGATATAGATACTATGAAATGTTCCTGAATTGGTTTGTGTCTATCTTATTTTGAAACTCGTTGACCCACCTTGACATTTATTTTGCAGACCGAATACATTACAAATAAAATGAGTTTCTTGATTTTGTCATTTAATTTTTCACAAAATTGGAATGAATCATTTTATTTATATTTCAAGTTGTAAACTAAATTTTTTTCTCCCCTTGCTTTAATTCTGGTGCAAACTGAAAAGAAGTTTCAGTATTTATTCCTTTAGTTTAAAAAAAAAATAATAACAGCACAGTTAAACTAGCACAGCTATGTAAACGCGTTTTAGTCAACAAAGTAGCAATATTGAGGCTTCCAGCAGAAATTGAACCTATGAAGTAAAAGACTGAACGAGAATTATGTTATGCTCTCGATGATGGATCAGCGAAAATAAATCATAATTCATTATGCACATGTGTGACACTTCTGTGATTATTGTAGATTTGGCTCATGTTTTCTTGATGCAAATGCAACAGACAGCGCAGTTATCGCACAGGGTTAGGTTCATAAGTTCACTGGTGTAAAGTAATATAGGATGAAAGTAATATTCGCATGCTGCCTCACTGTCAAGAAACATTGCTCGATGAAACTTGAACGATACACAGAAGGAACTGCTACAGTATGGTACAGTCGGCCACTGAAAGAAACAAGCTATGAGACGACGAGAAGTGGCACTAAAGCGACTCCCTGGACTTACATGGTCCTTGAAAGGGCGTGTGTCACCAGGTCAAGCTCTGCTACATGCTTTCGTGCTGGCCACAAGGCTCGTGAGTATTTCTTGTGGTAGAGTGTGGTTGATAACTGCTGGACTGGTAGTTGATGCACGTGGACGTACTTCAATACGCATCCCATACCTGCTACATGGGATTTAAGTCGGGGAACAGGCAGGATAGTTCATTCGCCGAATATACTTTCATTCCAATATCTCCTCCACCTGAGCTGTTTGATGCGGTCACGCAATGTCATACATAAAAATGAAGTCTCAACGAAAACCCAAAGAAATTTTTGGTCGTATGTAAAAAAGTTAGAGGTAGTGACAACAATACGTCAGTTCTACTACAAGACGGTCAGGAAGCTGATGACAGTCGCGAAAAGGCTACCGTATTTAACACCGAATTTAAAAAATTCTTTCATCTGACGAAAACATGGAAAACATTCCCGCTTTTGCACGGCGTGTAGAATTTGAGATGGATCCAGTTCAAATTGATAGTGTAGGTATCATAAAGCAATTAAAGCTCCTGAAGTGGGGAAAGTCGCCGGGTCCCGATGGTGTACCAGTAAGAGTATTTTCGGAATACGCGGAAGAAATAGAACCATTTCTGTCAGATATATTTCGTAAATCTTTAGAGGAAAGGAAAGTACCTTCCGACTGGAAAATAGCGCAGGTGATTCTTGTTTTCAAGAAAGGAGATCGGAGAGATCCTAGGAATTATCGACCGATATCGCTAGCATCTTTTTGCAGTAGAATTCTGGAGCATGTCATATGCTCTAACGTTAGATGAAAACGAGTTACTTACAGCGAAAAAACACTGATTTCGGAAGAACCGATCGTGTGAAACGCAACTGGTTCTATTTTCGCATGACGTAATGAAGATTATCGATGCAGGATCACAAGCTGATGCTATTTTTTTGAATTTCCAGAAATCTTTTGACTCTGTACCACACAACCGGCTTTTGGCGAAGATTCGAGCGTACGGTATATCTGATCAGATTTGCGAATGGATACGCCATTTTCTAACTGGTCGGTCGCAGTATGTCGTTGTTGACGGGGAAGCCTCTTCAAAGCTAGATGTTACTTCGGGGTTCCTCCAGGAAGTGTAATAGGGCCACTTTATAGGGAAGTGGGGTTCTCTGACGATTGCTTAGAAATTCAGCGCGATCTGGATGTTATTTCGGAATGGTGCCGTAAATGGCAGCTTACACTTAACTGCAAAAAGTGCAAGACAATGTAAATAAGTAATAAAAAGACCCCGTTTTCTCACGATTACAAAGTTAACAATTCAGTTGTTGACACGGTAGACTCCCTGAAGTATCTAGGCGTAACAGTACAAAGCAATATGAAATGGGACTTGCACATAACTTCAGTCGTAGGTAAAGCTAATTCTAAACTTCGTTTTATAGGTCGTATTTTGAAAATTTGTAATGTTCATACAAAGGAAATTGCGTACAAAACACTAGTTCGTCCGCATTTGGAATACTGTTGTGCAATTTGGGATCCGTATCGCAAGGGATTGATTGATACGGTGGAGAAGGTACAGAGGAGAGCCGCTCGATTCATGACCGCTAGTTACAGTCCTTACGTAAGTGTCACAGAGCTGATACGTGGGTTGGGCTGGGATTGTTTGGCGGACAGACGACGTCGTTTTCGTTTGAATTTGTTGGAGAATATGCGAAAATCTTTAATTTACGAGTGCAACGAAATACTTCTTCCGCCAACTTATTTAGGTCGCAATGACAGGAGGGATAAGATTCGAGAAATAAGATGACGTACTGATAAATTTATGTATTCTTTCTTTCCTCGTTCTGTTCGGGATTGGAATGCACTGAATTAGGATTGGTGCTTAGCACCCTCTGCCACCCACAGTAATTGTGAATTGCAGAGTATAGATGTAGATGTAGATGTAGAAGTCAGGGCCAAATTCAACCGTGAAAAGACGCACATGAGTAAGGAGTACAGTGTCGCTATAACGTTGGTTAGTTAGTGAACAGCGTTCGAAGATCTGGAGAAAGGAATGTCCATGCAACATTATGCATCTCCAGTCTCCACACTATAACACTTGGACCACCAAAACAGTCATATGCGAACATTTTCATGGATGCATTGCGTGTTTCCGCCTTTTGCCTGATGTTGGTTCGTCCAGAATAGCCACTCAGACTGAATCTGCTCTCATCTGAGAAGCGGACACGTCCCCACTCCCAGTCCTGATGCTCTTGGCACCATCTCAAACGGTGCCGCCCGTGTGCGAGTGACAACGGAACACAACGAAATGGTCGTTGGGCAAACAGACCAAGTTCATGTAATCGCCGTGCCACTGTGGAGCGGGAGATTGCGTGCCTTGAAGTCCTGTTGATTGTGGTTATAATTGCACCTGTTGTCTGACGCGTGTCCCTTCTTGCCTGTCGCACAATGTAGCAACCACCTGCTGTTGTAGTTGACCGTAGTCGACAACCTCCTCTGTATGTAACACCAAACTCCTAGGCTACATTCGTCACACTTCATGCTTCTTCCAATGAACAGCTTTATAAATAAGCATCTTAACATAGTGCTTAAATTTCACATAAAATATGTCACTGTTGTTTGTTTAAAATTGTGCCTCATATTGTAAGACTCGGTATTAATTTTGTTTGAACACTTGATTTTCATGTATTAAATTAGCTGCAAAGTAAACCGACGTCTGTAGTCATTCAATGTTGAATTCGAAAAATCTGTCAGGTTATGACTTTATTAGTGAGCAAGATAGCATATCACTTTGCACCCTCTTCTTATTTGATAAAATCAAATGATTAAAATTATTAAATTGATAAGATCAACAAAGTCATTAATATTAACATTAATTAAAATGATAAATGGAATGCATATAAAATATAGTCACACAGAGAAACCCTATCTACTACCACTCACTTAATATATTTTCCACTCTGGCAGGAATAATTTAAAATGGTGAAAGGGACGTGTATTCAATTAGCCAATCTATTAGCCACTGGTTTAAAAGCCTGTAAAAATGACGGCTATGGTAGTTGTTATTTGTTCTAGAAAAAATTCTAATAAAAAACTAACAATGTTCAATTATGTTCAATATATCTACTACATAATTTCGTAAGGTCACTCACTCACCTCGATAGCTATTGGCTGGTAAATTGTGACGTCATGTGCAGCCTTCGCTCTCAAAACAGCGACCAGAGATACCATTATAAGAAATTCGTGGTTATGTCCACAATTTAATAGGTAAGCAACTACTACCAAATTAATAGCCATAATACAGTCATTAAGTTTGTATTTCGTAGCGTTAAAAAAATTTTGCGGCTGAATAAAAGTGAATCTGCTTTTCAGTAACATGTTGCTAATGAAAGCAACTTAAAAAACTTTAAAAAAATTACTCATCGTCTCTGTTGTAACCACGAGTGACAATTGTTATTCTGGCTTGGAAAAATTTCAATCTAATTAAAATTTTCACTAATGCTGATTTCTTGACCAAAGTTTATGCATTAGGGATTTTACTGACCACTTTAGTTAATGGCTTTTGTTCATGTCCGCTGTACGTGAGTTATTAGGTTATTTTAAGTAGACATCAGACCAAATATGTCACCGAATCGAGTATTTTCGAAATTCATTTCTTCGGGTTAGCTCAACTGTTTAATAATATGGAATAAGTTCTCTGGCCTTTACGGATATTATGATACCATTACATTATGAGTGTTTGCCAAGTCTCAATATAAAAAATAAAAAATAAAAACAACGTGATGCTTTCGAAGCAAACAGGAATATTTTAAAAAATTTTGCAAAGTAAACTTTAAGGGTCAAATACAAGTAAGTTTCTATTTAAGCAATTACACGATTGCGCTATCATCCCTGTTCGTGTTTAATACCAACCTCTATTAATGCTTCTGAGTTCTTCAAGCTCAACATATTTTATTAACCCTGAAACACAGGTCAAGTTTACATTTGGTCAAATCAGGTCAACCCGTCATCATCTTTCATCCTAGAAACCGGAACTATTCTAGACCCGTGACGATACGCAAAAAACAGTCACGGGCTTACACTAGTATATATACATATATTTCCCATGATGTAAGTAATCTTTAATTAGATTGTCGGAGTATTTTGCTAGAATGTATCTCTCAGTTGTAACATAATAAGTAATTTATTTGAAATTTCTATACCGATTGATAAAAAACCGGTGATATGATGGCAACCAAATTAACTAACAGCAGGCGTCATTGACTCCCCGAATATTGCCGAGCTATTGAGCTGGCACCCAGACGCCAGGCACAACGGCTTTTACTAAAATAGAATGAGCAACCCTGTTGAGGCTTCAGCTTTCGTTATCACATCTGCTGACAGATGTTATTTTTACTGTTGTAAATTTTTTCTGTACTTACAATTTATAGTTCAATAATCAAAAGTAATCAATATTTCTACTATTGCAATGAGCCACCGAGTTTGTAGAGGTCGTTGCTACATCATCACAGTAATCAAGCCGCTGTGGAGGAAGGTGTCCAGGGTGGGAGAGGCGATGGTGATTCGCCCGCCAGATGAGGACTAGAACTGAGCAGATACTATGTGTCACCGTCGAAAGAGTAGGCTGGGATGGGCCGGGATCTCCCACCCACAACACACACCACCATTTTCATCCACACTGTTACACGTAGCACTACTGTGGAGGGCTAACATGCTACGAGCGGATAACGAGCATGGCACGCAATTTAAATATTGTACTATTTCCCATTCGGTTCTGAAACTTTGAAAGCCAGAGAAACGATGACTTCTTTATGCAAGTAAAAAAACTGCCTGTTCATTTTACAGTATTTCAAAAACAGCTAACAGTGTTTTAATGCGTATTTCACGATCTGGCATGGTTCTTCTAAAGGTACGCGGAGGAGTATAAACATTAACCTGCTAACGAGTGCAAAGAAATCAGAAAAATGTCGTGATAAATTTACGAGTATTACACTATAATCACATATCAGAAAATTACACGTTTTTGGTTAAAAAAAAAAAAAGCCTCATAGAAGACCTCGCATTCGGGAGGACGGCGGTTCGAATCCCCGTCCGGGCATCCAGATTTTGGTTTTCCATGGTTTCCCAAATCACTCCAGGCAAATGCCGGGATGCTTCCTTAAAAAGGCCATGGCCGAATTCCTTCCCATTCCTTGCCCCCATCCTTTCCCATCTCTAAAGACCTAGCTGTTGAGAGACTAAAGCAGTTTAAAAAAAAACCTCATAGAAGAAATTTTTTAGGAGTAGAAACCTAGGTTTGTAAACTTTTATTACAAACCACCTACTTATATTAATTTTTGATACAAGTTTTCTGAATGCTCGTAGATCAGCGAACACAAATAGTAGTAATACTAATTTTGATGTTTTACGAAGGCGAAAGTTTTTATTACTTTGGACTGACATGAAAATACTTTTTTATTTCTCTTTCTCTCCCTTCTTTTTTTTTTTTTTTAAAGTCCATGTCTTTTATCGACCTGGTAATATTGCAGGTTAGATAACAGTTTAAGCATGATGTTTAATTTTCGTTTTACTGTTAACACCACTCATCACTTTTTTAATCTAAAAATACCGAGCTTAAAGAAACCAGGTTCTATAATAAATGGACCAGATCATCAGCAACACTATACTTTTCTATTAAAACAGTTTTCCTAATTAAATGAAAGGTAGTTTTCAAAGCAAAAGCTGTTAGTCCAATATTAGTTGCATTTATAGTACTTCCCTTACAGGGAACCTCCACCAAAAGATTTACAGAAACATAAGTCAGGTTTCGTTACACCCGAGTTCTATACATAGTAGGCTAATTAAATACAGTTTTGTGACCGTTTCCATCACATATCACAGGATCAATTTATGTTGAACGTGGTTGCAAACCTTTCAAACACAGTTCCAATTTAATGCAATCATTAAATCCGACATACTGTCTAAAGCCCAATCTTGTGTCTTACCCCGACATTGCCAGTTTACCTACTGTTACCAATGCTACAACTAGGTTCTTGCAAGGAGAATTCCCAACCTCAAACCAACCAATCAGAGGAGACATAATATCTTGCACAAATGATCATACTATGAATTTATACACGAATTTCACTGCAGACGTTCCGTACATTTTAAGCAACTTTAACACTATCACTATGAATCAAACATGTCTAAAACACCAAATAATCGAAATATGAGTAGTGATCTAGAATAGTTGCCAAATCATATTGGTCAGCTAATACAGATCAGCTTGAGTTTCATCACTAAGGCCTCGATTCTCAGGTTCTAACCTATTTTGTTCCCAACAAATGATAACAAAAACTTTAATTTTCTTTTTCATGTTTTGTATAAATTAATAATATTCGTAAATTTAATAGGACCTAAAAAAACCTAATTTCTATGTTATGACCCAAAATGACCTAATTCGGTTTTCAGAAACTAAATACTCGTAATTCGACGTACTGATCCAGTCCGACTAATTTTGTTTCTTAATAAAAAAAAGTGGCCGACATGATTAGCTCAGTGGTACGGGCCCTGGGTTAACAATCTGGTCTCGTCAGGGGCCGTGGCTTCGAACCCCATGGTCGTCTGTTTTGAAATCGTTTTCCTTTTCACCTCCAGGCAAATGCCGGATCAGTACCTTATTAACAGGTCACAGCCGCTGCCTTTCCCCCCTTCCTTCCCAAAAGTTTCCTTTCCTTCTTCTAGATCGAAATTTCCTTTCCATCTTCTACATCGATCCAAGTTAACGTCACCTGGGCGATGTGGCCAGTCACGATCCCCAGTTTTATCTATGACTACGGTCCCACGTAGTACAGCCTCAAAATTTGGCAAATGTTACCAGGAGAAATGCTTCTAAACATAAGCAGAGTTTCATTACAAGTTCAAAGGGTGGTAGAGAAGACGCGTTTAACCTGAGCCAATATGAATCTCTCACTGCCGCTAATATACAAGTTGCAATCCTCTAGAATGAAGTGCTGAAAAACTTTTTGGAAGAATTTTGTAACAGAAAAATACCAGATGACTCTAAGAAAAAATTACTTCCCTGTATGAGAAAACTATTGAAGAAATGCAGGTGAACATTGCTTACCACTTCATCTTGTTAAGTGTAGATGAGACGACAGATGCCTGTGGCAGAGACATAGACAGCCTTATTGTGGGCAAGCTCGCGTGTGAGGAACCTAGTATACCCTGTGTCATTATGTGCAGAGAAATTCCAACAACAAACCACTCTACTGTCGCAATTGCTGTAAGGGATGCATTAAAGGTTTTGTGGCCAGATCCAGAACACGAGGACAAGTTTGCGGTTGTTGGTGACAGGCAGTGGAGCTTACATAATAAAAGAGGGGAGCGTTTTCAGGCATTATATCCTCGAATGACCCATGTTACCTGTCTAGCTCATGGGCTCCAGCGGGTAGCTGAAAAAATTGGCGAACAGCACCCTGTAGATAATGAGATAATTTCTTCAGTGAAGAAAGTGTTCCTCAAAGCGCCAGGTCGAGCAGTTACTTTCAGTGAAAAGCATACATTGTTCCCCTCCCTTCCGAACCAGTAGTGACAATTGCAGACCTGGCTCGCAGCTGCAATATATTATGCAGAAAATTATGGGATCATCACGGACGTCACTGATGCACTAAATGAAAGTAAAGCTGTTGCTACAGTAAACGCAAAGAAAGCATGGCACTCAGTATCAGCTGTACAGGATTTGCCCCACATAAAGGCAAATTTTTACAACCGAGATTTTTTAAATCAAGAAGCTTGAAGGAGGCACTCTACTGTTGACGGAAGCACTTCAAATCATCCAAAAGGTGAGGGCCAAAGTGGTTCCTGGACCAGTTTGAGTACGTGTAGTCAGGAAGCTGGAGGTTGTTTTAACAAGCAGTCCAGATTTCAACAGGACGAATCAATGGGCCGTGCTCTCTCTGGACTAAAGGAACAGGAAATACTGCCTTGGAATTCTAAGGAAATCGCCAATCTGAAGTTCGCACCACTTACCTCATGTGACATGGAGCATAGTTTTTCCAAAGTCAAAAGATTTTTGATGAACGAGAGAAAAGGGTTTACTCCTGAAAATCTGTCAATTTTTTCAGGATTATGTTAAAAGTGGTTTTCAGTCTACAATAAAGACACAATGTTTTGAACATAATAGTGGCTTATGTTGCGTATTTTAATGTGAACGAGCAATGTCATGTTGGAAATTTTAAAGGAGTACTTAATATTGGGTTATAAAGTCACAATGTTTTTAACACAAATGGCAGCACATATTGCGTGTTTTAAATTTTATTTCACTTAAAAATATGTAAATTCCTAAATCAGAATTTTAAAGACCTATAAAAACCTAAAACGAGAATTGAATAAACTTAAATTTAGTTTTTTAGAGCCTAAAACTCAAGGGCTTTATCATCACACACTAAAATTATTGATTATATCTGCAGAACAAGACACTGTTGACGTCAAATGTACGTATAACGCGCAGTCGTAGCATTTGTCAGGTTTGGTTATAAAGAACCATGCTAGACAAGAGGAGGGCAAATTCGCTCTCCTGCATGGCACTGGGGAGGACGGAGTTTCAGGTCATTGTTCGGCTAATCTGACTGCGGATCTCTGTGATTTCAACTGTCACTCCAGGCGAAGGCCGGGACGGTTCATTTGAAAGTCTAATGCCGACTTCCTTCCCGTTTCCTCCCCATAGGCTGAAAAGGGTCCCCGTGACCCTCCAGCAGCCCCCCTATTTAAAATAAAAAATCATGTAAGCAGTACCACAAAAAAAAACAGACATAGTTATACATGATTTGTACTCTTTTATTCGTGATGTACAATCATTACGTCGCTCGTATACAGTATACAGTGTTCATAAATTAAAAATGAAACATCAAAACGTATTTAATTATGTCGATTACCTTTGTTGTAGTCTTAAACCCCAGTGTATTCATTGTTAACCCTGATGTCGATTTATAGCAAAATTCGTGACAACTTTTAGTGAATTAACGGTGGTAATAACGAGGAGAAGGAAAGGCGACCAACAGCTTTTCTGGTCCACGTGGCTCCGTTAGGGATACAGACTTAACTATGGAAACCGGTATGACGTGAGAATTCTTTCCCTCCTTTACACAAACTACATCGCTTTTTTGTAAATACAAAATTTTAGAGTGAAACCGCTATCGTATTTGCAACTAAACTCCGTTAGGTAAAAGAATAGATCTTATTTACTAAAACCTCAGTCGGATACACACTGCGTTCTGTTGTTTCATTTATTTATACTTCACAGATGAACCAGAAGGAAATTAGATTATACTGTACAAAAATATCTCGACTTCAAGCACCAGCTGCGTTTGCAGTAGCTAAAATGCAAATTTCATTAGTGCGAAAAATAAAGCAGTCAGCGAAGAATCACGCAACAGCCACGGCAGCAGTAAAGAGTTTCAGATGGCCTGCGTGGAACGGAGGCCGCAGTTTCCACAATTCACGAGAAGCCGACGTCTGTCGACCAAAAAATCGATAGACACCGTGCAAAGCGGGGTCATCTTTCTTCGCTTCCTCTTAGTAATAGTTTGAGAGAACGCAGAGACCTCTTCCAGACGACACAGTTGCTTAATCTCTCCCCGGAAATTAATTAGTTTGTTTGTCCTAAGGTGGTGGCAGTAGATTCGCCTCCCTCTAGCTCTGGACTGTGCAACCTTCCGGCTATTCAGATCACCAGAGAATATTCTGGAATGAGCGCTTTAATTACAGGTTATAAAAGTTGTTTAACAACTGCTGCATATTGCCTCTTTAATAAAAGCCACAGAACTTATTCCCTAAAAAATTTCCGAAGATTTCTGTGAACTCAGAATGAAACCTTATAACTAGTTTTTGGAATTGTCACTGCTGCAAAATAATTAGTCAGCTTAGCTCGCAATATCTCGTTTTTATTCCCTTTCAATATCTTTCATGCACATCACTAGTACATCTTTACACTTAATAGCCGCGGGATTTGCGCCAATCCCGCGGGATCCCGCGGGATCCGTGCGGGATTGGTACAAACAGTTTTTTAACGCATATATTTAAAACACAGTTACTTAAAACGTTAATAAATTAAATAATAATTAAATTAATAAATAATTTTTAATGTTAAATGATAAAAACTAACAATATTTTGATTGGTAAAATGACATTAAAACTTTTTAGCGTGTCTTAAGTGTATTTCGGGGTTTTACATTTTTGTTTTTTAATCTAAACCAATTTTTAAATAAATAATAAAAATGGAAAATATTGAGTCTTAGGTCATATTATGTGCCTTAAAATACATCACATAAGTTTAAAAATATGGTTTGCTTAAAGGCCAAGTTACCAGAGTTTTTCTTTTTAATTCTAAATAAACGTTCCATAACACCAAGAAAAGCATTCCATTTCACAAAGTGAAGTGAATATACTCTGTAAAGTGTAGACTTGGCTCAGAACAAGACTTGGCCTTTTTTGCGTGATTCATTATTATATCTACTGATTCCTTGATTGATATTACAGTTGATTCAATCTTAATAAAAGAAACTACTCACCAACACGTAAACTGTCAAGTATTTCAGATTTACTTAAGTGGCGTAACGACGTTTTTAGAGTGGAAATTATTATTTTTTAGTAAGAAAGGTGACTCTCTCGGCGAATGATTTGCAGTGAAGTCCTCATAGGTTGTATCTCAGGATTTCATTGCAAACACACGAAATTACACACGTGTGGAAGACGGCGGAGGCAGCCGTCGAAGTATGGTGTTCCTACAACACAATTCGTCGATACACCCGTGAAAATTTCATTATAACTTTTTTTACCTTTATTTGAAATAATAACAAGGAGAAGAGGGATTAATCGAAAGCCTGAGCGGTACATGTAAGCAGATGGCTTTCGTCAAAGATACGCATTGAGGCAGCGGCCAAAACAACAATAAGTCAAAGGATATACAATTTCCTTTTGATAGCTGTTAAATAAATAGGTACGCGATCGTTAAAATTACGATAACGTTAGTTTCATATCAACGAATAATCAAATTTTCAGTCACAAATTAGGAAATTGTCACAATTACTTTATCTGCAAATACAGAAAATGGGAATAAAAAGCTGTATCCGTGCAGTTCAGATAACGTGTGCGACACTTAAAAAATAATTATATAGTTAGAAAATCGTATTAAATACGCACCATAACTCAAATTACAAAAATGTATACCAGAAACAAATGCAAAAGTGTATTTATTTACTTACAAATGACGAAGGTTGACAAAAACAAACGCTTGTTCACATGAGTCAAATGCCAACTGCTCTGGTACAAAACATCCGATAGAGATCGAGTGGGGCAGCGAGTCACGCAGACTGACCGCGTTTCCACCGGATTTTGCGGATTGCGGATCCGCTTAATTTTGTGCGGAATCCACCAGACTGTCCAATGATGCGGGATCCCGCGAGATTGCGGGATCCCGCTTTGCTGGATTGCAATCCCTAAATGTGATACGCTGGTTCCGAATACGTTACCAAACTTGCTTCTCCAGATTAACTTCTAGTCGTAATTGTATTTTTACTCCACAAACGTTCTCCCCTCTCCCATATTCAGGCCTATAAATAATATTTCCGTTGTAGTTACGAATTTCGCTACTACAAGAGTAAAAGGTGAGTCAGCTCCTTACTGCGTATGCCCGAAAATCAGAGACTGTAACCGACACAGATATAGCGCCAAACCACCAGCTCATGATACAAAGGCCAGAGATCATCAATACCAGCGGGAGAGACAGGCTTAGTTTAATTTAATTTAATTTAATTCCAATGGAGCACACGCTCCGGTGGCAATTTCCCTACGCACCCAACTTCCCCCTATCATGCACCCACCAACATTTGCCCTCTACAAATTTCAACTTTAAATTCTTTTAACGTTTTCGGTAAGTTGCTCACAAGATTGGTTGCAGGGTAAAATTATGCTACATGTCTTGACCTTGTCTTTGTCATACCTGCATCATTTCCTTGCAGAAAATATAACTACTTACAAATAGTTTGGTCCTCTTCTGTATATTCCTTTAGAAGTTCGATACTATCGGGTAATGTAAAATTTCTTGCCGCATTCTTGGACTGTCGCTGTGACTCGCAATTTATTGCTTACTTCTTAATTTCGAGAGCATACAAACATTTCAACCACTACTCCCAGGAATAGTTTCAATATTTTTGCCTCAAGACGAAATACTTATAGGTATCGAGGACAATGCTGGTCAAATAACCCATATTGCTCATTTTTGGAAGACAGAAATAAGTGTTGGGGATTAAGAGCACTTCCATTTGGATACTCAGTTTGTAGTTAGCTTATGGTTTCGTTCCTGGCCACTAGAGCGTGCCAGTGTAGTTATCAGTGTGTAATAAAACAATGAAACCCACTTTTTTACATCATTTAATCCACAACATTCATGGTGACGAAACCCGGAACCGAAGAGGGATCTTGAGTCCAGAGATGGCTCATAAGTGCACTTTATCCCAAACAATAACTTTTCATGAGCTGTTTAAACGCAGAACAGGGTTGCTTCAAAACATCAAGTCTCGTGATTTCAGTTATCCAGTTGAAGTAGAGAAACTTGACTGACAACTTTCACGCTTGATTTTCAAATTTATGACGAAATATCAAATAAAAGATTCGGAATGAAGAACTCTAAATGCGTCTGTGGCGTTTTCTAGAGTACGACACTTTTCAGGTTTTTTGTTTCTGTTAAGAACACATTTAGTCAGAAAGTTGATGAAGATCATATTCTCACGTTAAACATTGTGTACAATTTACATATCACATTTTCAACTATGTTGTGTCATAACTGTTTTTTCATACTATCCACAATGAGTACAAAATCAAAAGGTTATTGTTTCATAGTCACCAATCTAGCTATTAGATTTTATCGCTTCACCGTGTTCCATTCGCAAGAATAACCCAGAATCAAGCAGCAGATCATATCATTTGCATTTGCATACAGCTTTCCACCGATCTGCGGAGTTTGCACACTAGCTCACCAGTTCCTGAAATATTTGGAGTGAAATAAATCAACTGAAAAGGTTCACCACAGTTCAAAGCTGTTCGTCCCATCAAACACCGCTAAACTCCAGTGATATAAGGCGATGAAGCAACAGACGCAGAATTTGTTTTCAAAGGTAGCAGATGGTAATTTGGCTTTCGATCAGAAGACCGCGATTTCCGGAAGGATAGGTCAGTGGTATCCGTAATTAATGCCGAGCTACCCTAAGGTGTGGAATCCTCGAGGGACTCTGCTTAATTGGAGTTCAGCAAAAGTTTCAGTTCTGAACCATAAAGAGCTACGCCGAGAACTATAATTCATGCCTTTGTCTTAAATTACGAACACGTTCTACAATTCCTAAACGAAACTTGAGCCGGGGACTAGAGAGGATTCCTTATCACAACGTAATTAGGCTTCTCGCCTCTATTTTATCTGTATTTTATGGACTCGGTAACTAACTTCTCTCGCACTAAAGGTAGAGCTATAGTCACATCGTAAACATTAATAAAATATACAATTTCATTTTTCTCATCAATTTTTTTAAAATCTGAATATCGTTGGTAAGAACCTTTCGTGGTTGTTTAAACTTTGATGTTGAATATTGCTTCAGCCATAAAAAACAATATTCCCGTTTATGCTGGGGTTTGTTTTAAATGATTTGCAGAACTTTTCACAAAAATTAATAAAAGTTGCAATAGCCGTTTTCGCCTTATCAATGTTTAATTTCAAAACGTTTAATGCGCATGTCATCGTATTATTTTTTAGTTTTCGTCGAAGCATATCACGCTATAAATATAATAGATAATTTGAACCACGGACTCCAGAAACGTAAAATCTTTCTATATAAAATTCTGTGTGCGTGAGTGAACCGCAACATCACGGAAAAACCACAGGACCTATGGAGGCCATCGTAGATGTGGCGTGTAAGGTTTTTCGCATGTTTCATTACTGTATGTGGCGCTCGAGTCTAACTTCTATATTCAACTGCGAGAATGCAATTTATATTTCTTTGTGGTGGAAGGAACTAACGATAACTATGTTTTATTTAAAACGTCCAGCAATTACATTTTTGCTATACAGTTTTGTGATCTTAAAGTGAATGATTACATCGCCTGGGCTGAGGTCAGTCCAATTGGATTGCTCTGTATCTGAATTATTACTATATAACATGTAAAAAAAGTCAGGTATGAGTTAAGATATTGATAGTAATAATAATGGTAATATAGTTCAAAATGTTTTACTAGTAGTATGACAGGGAAAAGGGTATGAGAACTTTATACAGCGTTCAGGGAGAGTCAGAAGGCATCTTGCCCGTCGTCGCTAAGATGTCTTGTGGTAGACGATACGATTTTAGACGTGGTTGTGTCGTTGATCTGCGGCCTAGATTGTAGTACTGTTCTCCAGGAGTTGCTTCTAGGCTATTTATAATTTTTTTTTGTAGAGTTCATAATGTACGTTTTAATAATTTGGAGTCCAGTTTCCCTGTGAAGTTGGGAGTTTCGTATAAAACCATGGTGCTTTTATGATAGTGCGGAGAAGTTTGTTTTGTAAGGACTGTATTCCTTGTAGTTTGGATGGAGCGGCTGTGTACCATACGACGATGCGTATAACATGGCGGGTCGGATCAGTGATTTGTAGAGTAACAACCCGCTTTCGATTTTAAGTGAGCTTCTCTTATTCAGAAGAGGATAGCGTTTGAAGATGCGAATATAGGGTTCAGATAGTGTCTGATTAATGTGGTAGTTCCATGTAAATATACTCCTAGATATTTTATTGCTTTATCTGCTCACCGAGCGGGGCGGTGTAACGGTTAGCGTTCTCGCCTCGCATTCGGGAGGACGGCGGTTCGAATCCCCGTCCGGGCATCCAGATTTGGGTTTTCCATGGTTTCCCCAAATCACTCCAGGCAAATGCCGGGATGCTTCCTTCAAAAGGCCATGGCCGAATTCCTTCCCATTCCTTGCCCCCATCCTTGCCCCCCATCCTTGCCCCCCATCCTTGCCCCCCATCCTTTCCCGTCTCTAAAGACCTCGATGTTAAAAAGAGACGTAAAGCAGTTAAAAAAAATTATCTGCTGGATGCCATTCTATTTCATCGTCGTTGATTTTGAGTTTTTTGGGATTTCTCGGATGGCGGAGAGTGAAGATTTTGGCCTTGCATTTGGTAGTATACAGCTTGATGTGCCAGTTTTTCAGCCAGTCGGAGAGTATATTAAATGACTGTTGAATTTTTATTACTGCTACGTCGATATCAGTGTGTGAAAATCACGGTGTCGTCGGCATACATGGCATACATGGCGGTACAAACAGTGCGGAATGTCGGGATGTCTGCCATGTATAAGTTGAATAATAGGGGTCCTAAGATGGAGCCTTGTGGGACACCTGCTTGTACAGTTTTTTCTAGCAGATAATGTATTGCCTATACGTACAGAGAAGCTCTCAATGATGGTAAGTACAGGGGTGTATCGAGCTTCTTTAGTTTATATTGTTAAGTTGAACTAATGTTTGGAATTATTATCTTCCTGACGTGAAAAAATATGCATTTTCAATTTTAAAAGGAAGTATATCTGCGGATCATAATCTTAGCAGTTCTAGCCGAGTATGTTTATTTAAATAGCTGTTAATGTGCTTGTGTAATATATTTGATTCTTGTATGACCTGCCTTTAGTCCAAATAATTTTAACCGCATTTGAGCTTAATACTTAAGTTGTTATTTTTTAAGTAGGTATGATGTAATTTCATATGATGTTCTAGATGAAATTATAACTCCTTTGGACATTTGTGCACCTTCCTGCTGGCATTGTGCTTGTGTTTTTGAATGGCCGATGGTTGTATATCGCCCTGTATTCCTGAAGGCCAAATGAACACACAAATAAACAAAAATAACAGTTATGTTCACTGAACCAGATATTATCGCAGTGCGTAGCTAACTAAACTCCCTATTTTGCACGTATGAGATATATCCAAAGTTTACATTTTGTAAACTAAATAAGAAATTAATTCTGTTTATTTCTATGGTACTGAGATTATAATGTACTAATCAATAGCATTGAAAATAGTAAAAGGCAAAAGTGTGTGAGATTTCACATTTATTGTGGTGTTTAATTTGCTTTTAGTTGGTAGCATTATAGGCACATCGTAAGTATTAATAAAATGTGCAGTTAGTCAAATTTATGCATCTGGTGAGTTTACGTTTAATTACGTTGAGAAAACGGTTGAGGTGATGTTAATGAAACTTTGTACACATATTTTTCACTAGGCAAATAAAGATTTTATAGTTTTAAATCAACCCAATCAGCAGAGGCAATAACGGTTGCTGTGCTAGTTTACTCTGTCTCCGAGACACCTAATCTGGTCGCACTCAGTAAGAGAAAGCACTCGACAGCTGGTCGCATGTGACGCGCACTGTAGTTGTTGGTGTAGTTCTGTGAGATTGCAGGACTGAATTTTTAACTTACAAGTTTCAACTCACTAGTTTCTTGAGTAAACTAACCCCAAGCTTCTTGTTTCTGCCATACTTTTGTCGTATATTAATAGGATATTTAAATACTAATTAGATGGCACCTACAGTTGTGCAGTGTTTTCACTCTCCTTCCTTTCCAATACGAATGTGGTCGCATCTTAACTGAGATCGCCACACACCCTTCGTAAACGAAATGCTGATGCTTTTATGTTACGCCATATGGGAAGATTTTTACGATTATCACAAAAATGAGATGAAAGCACACATATGAGTTGAAAGTAGTGTCCTATACACAATTCAACAAAAAACTCTACTAAATTGGCTTTGATCTATTGTGAAGCATTTCGGTAGACAGAGGGCGGAAACTCTCTCATGTCCACGTGCACTGGCATTGTGTGATGTAATGTTACTTTGGAATGCCTGATGTCTCCTATGCTTCCTTATTCTGTCACCAACTCCTAATCATGAGTGATTGCCTCCAATAAGGACCCTCGTCAATACTGGCTCTCCCTATTTAGATTTAGATCCACACTTCTTTTTACTGTGCTATAGATGTGGGCGGCCTGTCCTAATGTTGGCACCGCCTTTGTAAGCGGTTGCCCAGTGAGCTCTAATCACATGGTGGGATGTGACGTCACGCTGACCCAAGAGCACAGACAAGAAGGGCAATAGGCACGATGTGGACCAACGGATTGAAGCGACGACAGCTTTCATTTGCGGTGGATGTGTTACAGATGTTGCATAGCGTTGCAACAAAAAATTTTCAACTTTTCTAACTTTCTCGTGAAGGCATTTTTTTTCTGATATCGATATACCGAGGCATTTAGAAAACGCGTCTTTCTTTAGATGGAATTAATGATTTGCGTAAGGTTTTGCTAAAGAAAATTGAATGTTGCATACTGACGCCTTGGAATTATTATACACTTCAGGAGATTTTGCACTTAGAGAAAAAAGTAGACTTAAAAAAAATAAGAAAGTAGAAAGGTTGTCAATTAAACAGTAAATCGATGCAGGTACAGTTGGATGCCCTTTCATAGCAAATACCGATGTAACAGTTTTAAAAACCTTGAAAAAATCTTTCTAGCAACGAAGTAGCCAATTCATATTATGCATTTAGCCGATGACGTTGCTATCTAAAATGCTTTATACAAAAATACAATCTTTGGACATATGAACTTAGTAAAAAATAAACGTAATGAAGTCGGTGCAGAGTAAACGCGGCTGGGGACCGAGCGTGGAAGTGAGCGATGATGGTCGGGACCACGTGGGTTCGGATCTCCGTACGGGCATCCAGATTTCGCTCCAGGTGAATGCCGGGATGGTTCTATCTAAAGGCCCTGACTAAATTCATACCCGTCCCTTTCCCCAAATGCCCTCTCGATTCTAATGACCTCGACGTCAACGAGATGTAAAGCCATAAGAAAAAAAGAACATTCACAAAAGAAAGTGCTTCATATATTCGCTGTTTCTTTCGTTTTTAACCAAAGCGCAATATTATTCCGATGGGGATTATTATGAAGAATTTTGGGTATCATAGTAGTTATGAGTATCGATGTCTTTAGGCATAATATATATATATATATATATATATATGAAAGAAATGTTCTGTTGCGATGACTCGGCTGCTGTGCTTTGACTTCCTTCCGGAAATGAAAAGGATTTAAACAGGCATTACATTTTGCTGCGGAGCAGATAACACAGAAGCATTCAAAGCGATCAAGTGTATACAAAAGAGCATATCAAAAGTGTTTACAGAGCTGAAATAAAAGCTGCAATAAGAGGGGTATGTCAAATGGACTCTGTTTCCGAAGCAACGGAAAAAAAATGTGTGAATCAAAATTTTTGTTGAGATACGTTGTTTTCCACTACATTCAATTGCTCTTTACTTTATGGCAGCGTTTTCCAGTGTGTGATCCTATTTTTTAATCACAATCGCTGCACTGTAGACTCAACAAAATTAACAGCCACACATCACTAGAGACTTTGGCACACGACCTAATTACCTGGAAACTATAGACGATACTGTTTCCTAACAGGCGAAAAATACAATAGATCTGTAACAGTTTTTTCCTGCTGCCATACAGGTAATCGACTACACCATCATCCAGTGTACGAATGCAAATTATTATCGTCACTGAAAGCCTTGGTAACAGATTAATAAGCATACCACGCTGAGAAAATCCTGATATAATTTTACAACATACCTATTCCTACTGTCGAAATAACTATTATCTCACTGAGTAACTGTAGTATTTAGGTTGCTTGTAATACTTTAACACTGTTCTATGCAGAAGAAAATAACCTTTTAAAGGTTTACCGTGTGCTGTTTACTTTACTCAAATCCTACATACTTTATTTAATCACATACAGTTTCCTACTCCAACACAATTATCGTTACAATTACACCGTATTCTACTTTTACCTTTCGTTCCTTTTAGCAGAAAGAAATACATTCTGCATCCTCTGTTATACACTCCTGGAAATTGAAATAAGAACACCGTGAATTCATTGTCCCAGGAATGAGAAACTTTATATACACATTCCTGGGGTCAGATACAACACATGATCACACAGACAGAACCATAGGCACATAGACACAGGCAACAGAGCATGCACAATGTCGGCACTAGTACCGTGTATATCCTCCTTTCGCAGCAATGCAATGCAGGCTGCAATTCTCCCATGGAGACGATCGTAGAGGTGCTGGATGTAGTCCTGTGGAACGGCATGCCAAGCCATTTCCACCTGGCACCTCAGCTGGACCAGCGTTCGTGCTGGACGTGCAGACCGCGTGAGACGACGTTTCATCCAGTCCCAAACATGCTCAATGGGGGACAGATCCGGAGATCTCGCTGGACAGGGTAGTTGACTTACACATTCTACAGCACGTTGGGTGGAAGGGGTACATGTGGACGTGCATTGTCCTGTTGGAACAGCATGTTCCCTTGCCGGTCTAGGAATGGTAGAACGATGGGTTCGATGACGGTTTGAATGTACCGTGCACTGTTCAGTGTCCCCTCGACGATCACCAGAGGTGTACGGCCAGTGTAGGAGATCGCTCCCCACACCATGATGCCGGGTGTTGGCCCTGTGTGCCTCGGTCTTATGCAGTCCTGATTGTGGCGCTCACCTGCACGGCGCCAAACACGCATACGACCATCATTGGCACCAAGGCAGAAGCGACTCTCATCACTGAAGACGACACGTCTCCATTCGTCCCTCCATACACGCCTGTCGCGACACCACTGGAGGCGGGCTGCACGATGTTGGGGCGTGAGCGGAAGACGACCTAACGGTGCGCGGGACCGTAGCCCAGCTTCATGGAGACGGTTGCGAATGGTCCTCTCTGATACCCCAGGAGCAACAGTGTCCCTAATTTGCCGGGAAGCGGCGGTGCGGTCCCCTAAGGCACTGCGTAGGATGCGACGGTGTTGGCGTGCGTCCGTGCGTCGCTGCTGGCCGGACCCAGGTCGACGGGCACGTGCACCTTCCGCCGACCACTGGCGACAACATCGATGTACTGTGGAGACCTCGCGCCCCACATGTTGAGCAATTCGGCGGTACGTCCACCCGGCCTCCCGCATGCCCACTATACGCCCTCGCTCAAATTCCGTCAACTGCACATACGGTTCAGTACACGCTGTCGCGCCATGCTACCAGTGTTAAAGACTGAGATGGAGCTCCGTATGCCACGGCAAACTGGCTGACACTGACTGCGACGGTGCCCAACCGCTGCGCAGCTAGCGCCCTTAGACGACCAACACTGCTGTTCCTGGTGTGTCCGCTGTGCCGTGCGTTTGATCATTGCTTGTACAGCCCTCTCGTAGTGTCCGGAGCAAGTATGGTGGGTCTTACACACCGGCGTCAATGTGTTCTTATTTCAATTTCCAGGAGTGTATTTTATACGACGTCTGATTTTGGCTCTTCCGTTATAAACATTTTATGGGTTATACTTCCTTTTACCTGCAAGGGAAATATACTCTTTCTCTGGTTTACCCCAAGAGACACTTCCATTTTCTCATCTATGTTAATCACCCCGACATTCATTTGAATACACTTTTATTTTACATATGTAAAAACGTTAAACTGTAGTCGCTATATCTTTATATAAATTCTATTTCTCAGCAGCAGTCTTCGCAGCATTTGTTATTTTTTCTGTCCGTCTTTCAGACAACTCGAAATTCCAGCAGTTGGACGTTTCCTTTTACGACTCATCTCTCGCCGTAACCATTTTTCACCTCTATCGTTTCATAGCATCTCATTGCTATTGGGTCTCCAGTTTGCGTCCTTGCCTTACATTTTTATTTATCGCAATTATCATACATAGTAACGACTTTTCCAACCATTTACGTCCGTTACATCCTGATTACAATTTATTCAACTATTACATTCACTGTTATCGGATTCACTTGATTATTGTTAATTCTTAAGTTGTTATTTGATTTTCTAACTTTATTTTGAGCTCGATCAAAGCTAAACCATCTACCCCAATATGACAAGCGGAACTTCAATACGCAGTTCCCATGAACGTCAAATACTGAACAAAGCTGTGATAGATGTTCCTCCTCCTGTCAACCTGACTGCCACACACACCTGTTAAGGACTACACATTAATTACACCCGACACCAACGTTCACATCATCTTCCTCTTCCATTAATTCAATAATTGTTACTTGTAATGCAGAACGCAAGAAACGGGTGACTATTTTCCCTGCTGCGTATCCGTTTCTAATCAACGTCATTGGTTTGGAATGTCTGCTTACAGTCGCTGTCTCACTTTTGTGACTTCACAACCTGCTCGTTACATTGTGTCTTATGCCTGTTTGGATCTCCCCAGCAGTTTGCATGTTTTGCGGGATGGTGTTCAGTTAGCCAGTACACTCGTTCCTGGTGGTGGCTGGCAGGGTCATCTACCTGACGCCTAGGCCTGTTGACAAGGTAACTACTCGTAGGGAAATATTGCGTTGGATTTTAGGAAGCGATTATTCGATCTGCTTGATCAGAATTTTGAATGGTTGTTTGATATGTGAGTAACGTAAGACTCTGGCGTGATATAGCCGGTCTCGCCATTTCAGCATCCTCGGAGGGAAACGGAAAAAGGAATTTGAAATCTTGTTGGGTTCAGAAGACTCTGGAGATACCAACTCAGTGAACCTGCGTACGTGATTATCCGCTTGGCTTCCTCATTGTTTTTCTGCGTCTTACATCTTTTCTCCTAGCAAACGTTAATTTAACTGGAATGGAGGAGAAAATTAATATCTGATCGAAGAAAAGCCATCTACCATTTTTTCCCTATAAATATCTACCATTCCCCTTTAAAACAGTTTGTAGTGTATCAAAAGTACCGAGTTAGTGGGAAGGTTAATAACGTAAGAGGACATAAAAAAATACATAGTTATAAAGTGCAGATTTCTCAGAGTTTCCCGTCTTGTTAGGATAGAGGACGGAAAATTAACCTTATCATTGTTTCGCACATCCATTACCGATTTTAATGTTAGTCTTTGGTATAGATTACACTTTATTATATTAGTTCACCAATAGTTGTTGGTGCGAAAAATTTACATAATGGTACAGTTTTCTTAAGATACATTTTTTAAATGAAAACATCTTTATGCGCGTTGGGCGATTTTGGGATAGCAAAATCTTATGAGTTCTCGTCGGTGACATTCTAATATTAACAGTTCATCTTTAGCGGTCCGGTGGCTCAGTGGTTAAGGCCTCTGACTGGGGAACGAAAGGTCTCTGGTTCGAATCCCTATCTCGGTGGGGATTTTCATAGACGATATACTGACCTTCTATTCTGGCACAACTTGCTGTCTAACGTGAAGTACGCCAGAACGCTCCCATGGTTCGGATACCACGTTACAACTGTAGATCCCTGTACCTGGTAGCACTACCAGTAGAGATTAAAGCCGCTAGGACAGGAGCGGAATGCGCCTCTAGAAACCCTGTCACCAGTTCATTACAAACACACGGAATTATTAATATTTATTATATCTGTAGCTATAAGTATGACGTATTGCGCGTATGATATTGATAGTTTCAAGTTTGAACTTCTGTCGGCACTACCCAATCACTGCCAACTGATTTTTCTTATTATTAATTTTTACTAACTTGTGTCTGAAGTATATTTGAATAACTTGAAGACATAAAAACCACACCAACAGAGCAAAAATATTATACTTAGTATTTTATTAGTTTCAACCAACCTGAACACACAGAGAATCTTCTGACGCACGCTAGACTTAATCAGCAACCGAATTTCTGTCTGGCAAATTTTTTTTTATATTCTTTGATTATGGAACTTATATCAAAATTTCAGCTACACTAAAATGGTTTGAAAATTATTTTATTTTTTAATTGTATCTGGCGCGAAGTTAACAATGATGGAACTGTCTCGAAACTATAACTGCATATTGCTAAAAAGGCAGAAAATTATGAAAAAAGAAAAATCGTCTTAAAATGCTTTCAAGTTGCACGATTTTTCCCTGTGCAGAAGGGAAGCGCACAGGTAAAAGCAACCGCTTTCAGGTGCCGCATCCCTAATAAATCAATAATAAAAGAAATATCAAAAAACCAGCCGACCTAAAGTTGTTTCTAGTAAACGTTGCTAGCTCTTGCAGAGGAACAGATGGAAGGATCGCAACGAACCAACTCCTTTTTGATGGGACTGAATTCCTTGCATTCCGATGACTATGTTGCTTACGGTTTCCACGAGAAATTATGGTAATTATAGCGAAAGATTCAATCGAAGTCTTAGAAATGTTGTGCTTTTATAGTACCATTAGAATGGTTCAGGTAGACCATAGAAACTGTCGCCCTCATTAGTTTACGCATTTTTCTCGTGTCGCAATAGAATTCACTATTTCGGCGGCTTGCTGCGCTAGGGCTAACTATCGGGTTTAAATACCCGATACTTGTGTACAAAATTACTTTTTGCGTGATACCAGGATATACAGACATAGATCTGGCTGCAATCCCCCATTTACCAGTAATTATTTATTGAAAAACTACCATGAAACCGGTATTTCATTTGTCACAAGTTGTCTACGCTTTTCAATTCACTAGTGCGACATTTCCAATTGCTCACTGCCTGCAAACAAAATAATTTGTAACGAAGCTTTGTAAAAGCATAAGGACCCGCACGATCCACTAACTAATCTTTATAACTGCCAGTGTTGCTTTCACATATCTTTCTTTTAACTCTTTCACAAATTTATGGTAGTTATACCTTTTGTTTGTGATAAATTTAACAATAACGATTTGTCCACTTTTGGGTACTCCTCTCCTGCACGCGTACCATTGGCCATCTCTTGCTAAAACGATGTATTATATTAGTACTAACCTGTTGTTACCATACCTTCAGCAATAGTACCAACATGGGCATTTTTAATTATTATTCTGATTAAGTTATACTTCAAATTACAATTTCAATTTGGACTTCGCATGTATGAAGTGATCATAGGTTGAATAATAGTAACAACTATGACAAAAAAATTCAAAAACTGGGATTAAACTAGTAAGCAAAACTATACAAAAATTCGTATGATTGTCGATGAAGTTGCCATTTCTATGAAAGTTAATATTTGATACCACTAAGACAAAAATAACAAAGTCGTAATTTAAAAATTGTAAGATTCCATTTAATTTGCATCAAGTAGTATAATAATGATGAAAATGTGTTTTATCGTAACAGATTTAACTCACGTCGAAGAACTTGAAAGGAAAATGCTATTAGTATCTGTTTAGAAAGGTGGAAAAAATTATTCTTTTGTTTAGTATAATTTATTTTTGTAGCTAAACGAGGTGGTTTTAGCAATACTTATGGAATTTTTCAGTACAATTACCAGACATGTAATTATACTTAACAGCTCTAGCATTTAGTTACACCCTAACATTAATTTATGTCTGAACTTTTATATTTTAATGATGTGTTAAGGTATGACTGCTGAATCATATACCCAAATTGTATTTGTAACGGAGTTCGTCAGCTTGGAAGGTAATTACAAAACTATACGTAAATGAAATAATTCACCAAAACAAGAAAAGAATGTCACCCAATTGGACAGATGGAAATGAAATGTTACTGAAACTGGCGAAAGAGTTATACGGTAAAAATTTACTGAATAAAATGGCATTCATAGACAGTTATTCATAATAGAACAAACAGTTTCAGAACTATCTTCAACTATTAGGAGGTCTATGGGTAAAACTTTAGCATAAATATATTTAATCATAGTCAGCAAATATAAATTATAACGTAATAAAAAGCGAAATACTGATAATTACTGTTATTTTCATCCAATGATTATTAATATAACCCTCATGAGACGTCCACGCTAAGTGTTTCAGTACGCGCTGCAGAAAACAAGTAAAAAAAATTACTGTAAACATATTTAATTGTGATTCTTAATCGAGAAATTTATCAATATTACCCACACCATGTAACGAATCATATTGCATTCAAGTTATCAACTCCGTCACTGAATTGGATATTAATACCCTTAGTCAACTTAGCTTATTTTATTAATTATGTAATTTAGTAACTTGATTGGAAAAATATGATGCACATTTTTTACGTCTGACAAGGGACATCTTTGATCTCGAACGCTCGGATCCGCACGAAAACATGTTTAGAATAACAAGCAATCATAAACAAAACAGTCACGTGTGCCATTTCCATCCAGAATATAAGCTCTATATCAGAAGGATTACCGATTTTGTAAGACTAAAATGCGCCAAACCACAAGTGAAGATGATCGTTATTTCATCATGAAACTTTGTGATTTACAATCAGTTTGCTGCACGTACGTATAAGCCTATGTTACAATATGCTTGGCGAATGCCAGATTATGACATTGACATACCAACATCATTTAAAATGTAATTAGTGTGGCCTTTAATATAGGACTGCGTGAATGATAAAATGATTTGGAATGCGATAACGTGGCTTTAGTGAGGTGTGCACATTGTTCTCTTCCACTTTGTTTTAACCACTTCTTCGAAAGCCCGATCTGCAGTTTAAGGACTAATATAAGCACTATCAGGTGTGTGGTACTGCTGTATAAGCGCGTCTTGTGCTATATTAATGTTCTTTAACCAGAGAATGTTTGGTATCGTTGATTTAAAATGTAACAATACACTGACGTCATTGAATTACGTATAATTTCCTTAATATGGTGTCCGGGCATCCAGAATTGGGTTTTCCATGGTTTCCCAAATCACTCCAGGCAAATGCCGGGATGCTTCCTTCAAAAGGCCATTAGCGAATTCCTTCCCATTCCTTCCCCCAATTCTTTCCCGTCTCTAAAGACCTCGCTTTTAATAGACGTTAAGCAGTTAAAAAAAAAAATATGGTATTGATATCTTGTTACTTTGTTTCTCTCTATTAAAATGTTACTTGAGGTAGAACGCAATTTTTTCCATGGGAATGACACAAACCACTGTTTTGTATATCATTGCTTGTTATTCTAAGCATGTTTTCGTGCGCTTCTGAGCGTTCGTGGTCAAAGGTGTCCCTTGTGAGTAGCAATACTGGAAAAATTATAGTTAAAAAGATTGATATTTCTTTAAATGGATCTAGTTCATGAAAACGATTGGAAAAAACGTGCAAAACGGGTGATTTGTTTAGAGATGAATGACCGCTACGATTCGCTGCCATTTGCCGGCTGTAGCAGAGTTACCTGCGTGTCGCGAAGCGTGACTGGTCCCGGCGCAGTCGCTCGGCGCACTGAACCGACACGCGGCAGAGGGACGCGACGAGACGCGCCGCGCGGCGCCCGCGCGTACCACGCGCCGAGTTAAATACTTCAAAAGGAAGAAAAGCGAGGTACTTGAAAACTACGCTAGCTGCTGATTTGCCAGATTTAAGTATTTGGTAAGAGGCAGGGGCGAGCACTGTCAGTCAGCTGTGCATGCGGTGCAGAGGAGCGCGGCAATGCTTTTGTTGCCATCTGTACTAAGACATTGTTCACCTGACTTGCTTGACCATCTATTCTCGGTACTCTATTATTTACTTTTTTTAAAACATCTTTGTTGTTAGAAAAACGGCCATCGTTACCAAAAAAAATATGGACAGTTATTGTTTTTTTATTTTTTACTTATGGCTTTACGCCTCGTCTACGTCGAGGTCATTAGAGGCGGGAAAGGAATGGGGCTAGGAATGGGAAGGAATTTGGTCATGGCCTTTTTGAAGGAAGCATCCCACCATTCGCCTGGAGTGATTTGGGAAAACCATAGAAAACATAAATTCAGATGCCCAGGCGGGAACTCGAACCTTCGTCCTTCCGAATGCGCAGCCAGAACGTTAACCGTTCACCCAGCACGCTCGGTATGGTTATTGGAAAAGGACAGAAGTAAAGCAGTTCATTATAAAAGTAAAGCTATTTGAATAAAGGTTCTGGAGACCTATTTTAAATACTTTTACTGCCGTTATCTTGAATCATATCTTTCATAAAAAAGAACATGGCTTAAGTGAATTTCGAGTTTTCTTTTTTCTAAATAGTTAACATAATTTTTCTTAACCAACGATTATATAGAGAGTATTATTTTATACATTTTCGATACTTTGTCCCGTGGAGTCTTTGCTTGTTGGTTAGTAAGTAATTAAAGTTACTGGTAATATATATATAAAAGGAGAAGTGGCCCGGTGGCTTAGTAGTTTCGGCGTCCGACTGGAGATCGGAAGATCGCCGGATCGAATCCCTGTCTCGAACAGGATTTTCATAAACCCGAAACCCGACCTTCACCTGTGGCACAGCTTGTGAAGTACGCCAGAATGCTTCCGTGGTTCGGATTCCACGTTAAACTGGAGTTCTCCTCAAGGGCTAACTACTCTGATTGTATCACAGATGTGTACACATCTAAAGCAAATTTAAGCCAAGACTTTGCGTGGTCCTAGTTGGCCCAAACGAACATACAAAAGGAATATGTGATTACCCCTTAGGGCTGGGCGCGTCCGGGTGGGAAGAAGCTGATGGCGTTGGCAATGCGGAGTGCGAGAGGTCTAGATGTCTACGTGAAATGACTTCAGTACGATGCATCATAATTACACTGTTTAATCATAGACTATTATTACTGCATCAATTTGACATTTTAAAAGCTTACGATATTTCTGAAAATTTGCGTGATTAGAGAACGGAGAAGAAAATTATAATTCTTTCGTACCAAGAGCCACAGATCAAACAGCATATTAGTTGAACACTACTACACATGCTACTGAACGCAACACGATTTGGATTCCATTAATACGTTGTTATTTTTGTTTATTTTACTATGTAACCTTGTTTTCTCATTAATCCAGTTTTCTGAAATATAGTACTTTAGAACAAAGTACATACAAAAATGGAATACGTTAATACAACAACTACACATTAATAAGCATTACAAAACTGCGATATTTAATATACGGTTAAACATCTTCGTGTTTAATTCCGATGCTAAAATTGGACAGAGCTCTGTTATTTTATTCCTAACTTTTTTTAAAAAAGTGATTTTTTATTTGAATTAATTGTTACAGAAAAGTATATCTTACTTAACGCTCGTAAAATCATTTCGTTACAACCTGAGAAATAATCCTCTCCAAAGTTTACGCTTAGTGACGATAAAAGTCGAAAGTGTGAGGATTTTTTAATGTTCAACGATTACCTCCATATAATTTTTCAGGTAGCTTTATAACTTTATGAACAATACTAACCTGATTTCTATATTTCATAAATTACATCAAGATAAAACAAAAGTACAACAAAAGCTAAATTTTGGGACATCGGTACGAAAACTGAACCTAAGATAATTAATAGGGAACTAATTTCTTAGATAACATTTACAAGTTTTGGCTTCTCCACGATAGTATTTGGCAGCTTTTTTTCATTTAAAAGAAGGTAAAGAAGGATATCCAACAGACCATTCTGTTTAATGAAAAGCTTTTTCTATTGGATTTTTGTTCGATTACAAGACCATAACTTATGATTCAAACGACATATTTTTTTTTTTATTAGTTCCTTATTTCCCCGGAATGGAAATAACTCAACTAAGTGTTTTATATTTAAAAAACTGGAATTTGTAACATGACTCTGTGATTATGTCATCAAAGTATTTAAAATAAATGACAAATTTTCACTCACATACCCTAAAAAGCAGAAAATAATAATAAAATAAAAAACTTTTTAATGTACAATTTTTTAATTTTTTCTATTTATAGCTTTACGCCTCGTCGCCATCGAGGTCATTAGAGGCGGAAAGTGATTGGGACAAGGAACGGGAAAGAATTCGCCCATGGTCTTTTGAAGGAAGCATCCCGGCAAATTTACCATGTTTTTATAACGGACTAAAAAGTATAAAATAATTTCTCTAATCCTTACGAAGGATAAAACCACATACAGATTTCTAACTTCTTTTAGATTGTCCTGAAAATTTATACTTGGAAATTTTTGACAGCTATTAAAATACTTGTAAGATTGGCGACGAAAAATATTGGGCGCATGGAAGACATAACTATAAGAAGTGTACAGAGTAGCTATCAATGAAAGAACGTACTTATCGGTTCATATTATCTACGGTGCAATAAAATTGTTAGTAGAGCTATTAGTGCATCACTTATGTGTTGCATGCGCCCAATGTTTTTCGTCACCAATCTTACAAGTATTTTCCAATTATAAATTTTCAGGACGATTTAAAAGAAGTTAGTAATCTATATGTGGTTTAGAGCAATTATTTTATACTTTTTAGTCAGTTATAAAAATATGCTACATTAAAAAGTTTTTTATTTTATTATTTGTCATAAAAATGTGGGCAGGTGAAAATGAAAACCCACCCTACATTATATGCGCTATGCCTGATTTTGTACAAAATTGTGATATGGGCTTAAGAAGTTCTATCTTGTAATTACTTTTCATAATAGAGAACAACAAGTTGATGTTGTTTTGAATATTTCGAACAACTGGGACCTAAGTGATAAAGTGCAGATAATGTGCTGCGACACAATTGCATCTAACATAGGTCATCTCAATGGTGCCTGGGCACTTCTGGAGCAAATGTTAGAAAGAAAGTTGTTTGTTTTTGCATGACGGCATCAAATTGATATTAGCACTCTGATAAAACATTTCAATGATACATAAACTGAGTATTTGTTACATTTCTGTTTGGCTGAATTAAAAAAAAAAAATCCTTCGTGAAAGACGACTGATGAGAACTGACTGAGCTATGAGTTATATTTTTGGATGGAGAGAGTGGCAAATAATTGAAAATAAGACCGCCTGGTGCAGAAAAATCGAGCGCGAACCACGGCAAAAGCCATTTATTCACTCAAGATTTGTTTCCTAAGTTTTCAACTTAAATTGAGTAAGGAAGATAACTTGATAGCTGAATTTGTAAGAAGGTACATCCCTTAGACGGTAGAAATATCCGACTCTAGTTTGTGTGGTATCTAAAATTAGCTGTCTTGTATCATTATTTTTTATCTTTTGCAACTTGTTTAATGCTTACCTATATTTTGTTTTATAAAAAAAAAAAAAAAAAAAAAAAAAAAAAAAAACATGGATAAATTTATATCCACGAAGAGCAAACATTTGTTTTCTTGGTTGAAAATTTAAAGCAGTGTTCTTCAGGAAAGCGTTTCTTCGTTGGAAGAAAATGCGAGTTTTATACAGGCTAAAAAAAAGTTTTTTCATCTGAACACAACCGAAAGAGCTGTAAAATTAATGCAGGATTCTCATGGTTTAATTACAGCCGATGAAGAACGAAAACAATTTTTGTGCATAAACACCGAAAATTGTACCCGTTCTGTAAAAATTAGACCTTAAAAGAAGATATCGCTCATAACTTTAATGTTCTGTCTTACAGAAAACTAAAAATTACTTTTTGTTGACCGGATTTCTTTTTTAAAGCAAAATTAGACAAAATTATAATGATTTATTCCCTTATGAAGCGATTATCAAAATATCATTCTTCGTAAAGTTTCTGGTCTACTCGGTACAGGTCATGGTCAACGTAGGAGGATAAAAGTTCTTATGTAAGTAAGGTACAGCGATTTATAAATAGTTAGAAGGTATGCGCTTGAATATTCAAAAAAAAAATATTTTTTTCCAATTATAAGGGACACCCTAAATTGGAAGTATTATTATCACGTAAAAATGGTAGTCAGTATCTCGATGAAGTTAATACATATAAGAATTTTTAAAAATCGCAATGTAAATATGTTGTTAAATTCGAGATATTCGTTTCCACATTTTTAGTGAATCGTGGACTTAATAATAATAATAATATTCCACGTTTAAGACGTGTGAATAAAATAATAACATTTTTGCATAAAATATCAATAAAAATTTAAACTCTGGCATAAACTAAATGGAAATATGAATGATTTATTGCACATTGTCATTCGACCACTTTGGGATTCCAACCTGAGGGTAGTAATATAACAGGATTATGCCAACTTCCTGATTCCTTAAGACACTGTTTGAACAGGAATAATAATGTTCCCACAAGTTGCGAGGAACTAATGATAAAACCTAATCGTTAATAACAATCAGATACTAAGAGCTTTAGGAAGGGTGAATCCTGCCAATTTGATTTACCACTAAAGTCGTTCGCTCCGCTCATCTTTTTTTCAGTTGCTCTCGGAAACCGCCTTTAACGTCCGTTTCCAGTGAAGCCGTTTGGTATGTACTGCGCTTAGTCAAAGCTAGTACGAGGTAAGAATATTAGACACATGAGTAGTGGGCATGGCAACTAGCTGTTGCCCCAAACTATGTTTAGGCCTATGTCCACTAAGAATAAATCGGACGCATAGCAGTATTTAATACAAAATTATTTATTATAAAAGATAAAGATTATTATTATTTTCAGAAAATAAATTCGACAAAATCAGGCATTTAGTAACATGACCGCGAACTCCAATGAGAAAGCATTCCATCATCCCACCCGAACATGGAACAGAACAGGTTACTTGGTAAATTATTCGTTTGTAGCAAATTTTGTCAAGTTGATACAGTTGTTCTCAGTTATATGCTGAAAGAAAAGTAATTCGCTACGGAACCAGGATATAGCAAGACAATCATTAGCAATTTGCCCAAAATTGACGCAGTAACACTTCGTAGATCTTTCACGTCAAACGTTGACTTTTGCTGATCGAATTTCCCAATGTTAAAACTTCGATTTAAGTATACACAAATGTCAAATATACATTATAAGCTTAAACAGCATTATTTCACTTTCATAAATAATAACAAATTGCTTAGACATACGTTTCGTAAATTAATTGATACTGATTTTGAGGTTACATTTGCAAGGTATAATTTCAAGTCCTCAGGAGCTGCATATGAAAAGAGTTTTTTTTTTTTTTTTTTTTTTTTTTTTTTTTTTTTTTTTTTTTTTTTTTGATTTATCGCTTGGTTCGCGAGAAATTTTGAACGAAAGGTGATGTGGTACTATCTTTGGCGTTAATATTGTCATTGGATATGATTGTTCGGTACTATTAATTCTGTGCAGTATCGTAACTTTTCTGTTGCATCACGTTTAAGGTATGTTTCTTTTTTCTTACATATACAAATTTTCTAGAAAAGTATATCCTCAAAAGCAGGTGTGGTAAATTTTGAAGCCATGTCACTGCCAATTTTCAGTCTGCTCTAAGTTTCATATCAGCCTAAAAATATCACTTTTCAGTTAAGATATCTCGAAAGCCAAGAGAGATAAAAAAAAAAAATTATTCTTTACTTCCGATTTGATTTCTTTCATCGAGTTGCATAAGAATCTATCATCAGATTGTGGCACCACGGTAATAATAGTACTGCCGGAGTGTGTTTATTATATTAGACGTAGCACTAAAGAAAGATTTTAAATCATAAAACCACAACAACCTCAACTCATAGCTACGGATGCAAGTTAATATCAATATTGATAAATATATCGGTATTTATATCGACAACAGGCATATATCGATAGTATCGTTCTGATCAGGCCGATGCTATCGATATTTTCCGATATTAGTATATATTATATTATAAATATTTTAATCAAAATGAAGTAGTAAGTTTGAGGTAGGTTATGGAAAAAATTAGGTCAGCAAATATTCGGTGTGAACAGATCCTGAAAACGTAATTTTTCCCCATGAAGTCTATTTCCAGTTTGAGAACAGGTGTTCTGAACGTTCCGACGATGCTACTTTGAGAAGATGAGTAATTGAAATTTTTAACATATCTTAATCCAACTCGTATACCAATCATGATTGATTTCAATTCATTTTCCAGCAAAAAATGTACTGTAATCTCCAAATAGCTAGTGTTACTCTAACAGATATACGTAATTACAAAACACAAAATGTTTCACACTTTTCAAGTTCTCCTTCATAACTTTTGAAGCTTTTCATACTTTTTATCAAGTTTTGTTTTAATAGTTCCACTAGAATGGACTTTGTATAACGTTGGTAAGTGCTTCAGTAAATACTTAAAACCTTTGCATTCAACTGCATTAAAAGGACTATTATCAACACTGATAAAATAAGCATTTGCATTAGTTATGCTTTCATATTTTTTATCCTCGTTAGAATACTGTAAAAAGTCCTAAAGAGAAACAAGAACCCACGAAAGCGAGTGTAATGCAGTAGATTAACTAATAAAACGATGAACGTAAATGAATAAGGAACGATAACGCGCGCGAAATGGAGCGGTACCACAGAGTAAGAAAATCGATTTTGTAATATTTGCAAATTCGGTCCCTGCCATAGATACATTTGTTTGCAGGATTTTGCTAGTGCTAAGGGCTTTGTAATTTTTCGATATTTCATTGCAACATATGGATATTATCGTATCAACTATATAAAAATATCGATATAAATTTAGATATTTTTGGTCTTATATTATCGGTTGAGCCATATATCGTTGCAAAACTACACATACCTCATTATGTTATCAATACTTGAAAAGACCAAGCGTGATGGGTGAGCGGTTAACGCTCTGTCCTCGCATTCGGGAGGACAACGGTTCGAACCCCGTCCGGGCATCCAGATTTGAGTTTTCCATGGTTTCCCCAAATCACTCCAGGCGAATGCACGGATGCTTCCTTCAAAAGGCCATTACCGAATTCCTTCCCCTTCATTGTCCGCCAGTCTCATCCCGTCTCTAATGAACTCGACGTCGACGAGGCGTAAAGCCATAAGAAATAAAAATAGTTGAAAAGTAGTGGTTCTGCAAAATTCATCAGTCAGTTTTGCTTTAGATTTAGAAATATATTGCACATAAACACTAACACCACAATGATCTTCAAAAAAATAGATTCTTGAATCTGCAGATAAACTATGAGCATCTTCCCTCCTTGCAAGTTTTAACCATTTTTTTCCATATTTTTTCATTGTTGCGAACCTATATTAATAACTGTTAAGGCATTTTTATTGTTGTCTTCTACACTGGGGCACTATACAATACTTATAATACGAGGAACTCTTTTTAATTAAAGAAAACTAACACTTCTCAATGCATTCACGGCTGTTGTTTTGTTTCGGGTGGCATGACGTCATTCAGAACGCCATGACAGTCTTAAGAGGTAAATTTAAAGTCGATTTTAAAAATGCTAAATACATAATGTAAATTCGATTTCTGAAAAGTAATACGTTTTTTGAGTAAAATAGGTTATAAGGTAAAGTATTAAGCTATTTTTCAAATTTATGCAAGTAGCCAATTAAGCCCATCACATCACAGTCACCACATGCCAGCCAGAAAAAGAAATATAACAATTCCTCCGAGTAATAAATACAATGGTGTCCCTACACTGAAATCACGCTAAGCATCTCGACTGCGAGAAGAGTCTAAATCCGACCAGTAGTTCTTGCCTGAATCGAGTTCAACAAAATTAGATCTTAACTCGTGGACATTATTATCTTAAATTCATCCAAATGAAACAAGCATTATTTTACTTCCAGCACCATGGTCTACACGTTATTCAAAATCCCAACAAAAACTGACCGTTCGTCCAATCAGACAGGTACAAATTTTAAAAACAGTTGATTCCTTCACTAGCTGATTCGGAAATGCTTCGCTATTGATAGATTTGAGTCCCCGTTTGATATGAATTTTTGTGTTTTTAAAAATAGATATTTAAATATAAAATATTATTTTTATGTTTTGAAACACATAAATTTTAATCACCGTTTCATTCAGTTTTAAGTTTACTGCAATGTTCTTAGATTTTCAATATTTTTGGTGATTCCGTTTGGCATATTACAAACAAATCCCTTGGTTTTCCCAACGGGATCGCACAATGTGTAATTGCCCACCAGGTAATTTTCCAATTTTTCAATATCTAATTAATTTAATGTAAGAATCCTTTTGTAATTTAACACACATGTTTTTTTATCAATGATACTTGATTAACATGTTGTAACGGAACAATCGATAGATCGATATCGATCCTTACCAGAGAGAGCGGAGTATCGGTGGTGGAAGAAAAGATGGCGCGAGATGATATGGATGTGTAAGCGCGCGGAATAATAACTAGTTGTTCGATGAACTAGTAAACTGTAAGTCAGCTACAGAAACTTTATTAAGTGTGACTACAGACTTAATGGCAGTGATGATTTCAGTGAAAAGTGGTAATAAGTAGGAACTGTGAGCACTAAAGTGTGTTGGTTGTGGCAATAATTAATGTCTTGTTCATTGCTTAAACGAGCCTGACAATCTTCAGATTCACGAAGTCCGATTAGCATTATTCATTTGGTGGTTTCTACGGTTTGTAGTAGTTTGAGAACATTTACGTAATAAATAAGTGTGAACTGTATTCCGGAGTGATGTTTTATTTGCATGCTAGTAGCTCCGTTGAATGACTTTATTTCGGGTAATTTGCCCGTGGCGACTGTGGTCAATATCGAACCTGCAGCATATCTAAAGCTGCTCAGAAACTGAATGTAACTGTTTGTTTAGTAAATTGATCTGAACAGACTTATTAATGTATTTATCAACATATACGCTAACAGCCATAAATCATTTACAAGCCGCGTAAGCGTTACATAGCTTAACCGTTTGGACAGGACAGTATATGTAAACCACGGGAGGAATTGTCGATAATTAGTCACAACCGGAGGTGGAATATACGAAATAATTAAGCAGTGAACGATCAACAATCAAAGCTGACAATCGAACAGTTGGTGCGAAGCGTGGTCAGAGAAGCTTGTTCTGCGATACAAAGAAATCGTGCGCAGCACACGGCAAAGACTATTTTTCTTAGAGGGCGGTGCATTCAGAGAAAGTATCAGTGCTACGTCGACAGCGACACGCAGCGGTTTTTTGGGAAACTGCTCAGTCTTCAGAAGGCACAGCAAGCGAGCGGAAATAGCAGACGACATCTACCTGTCGGGCCAGACTTCACACAGCTGATTGGCGTCCAAGAACGTTCCTGTTCGTCGCATCGAAAGGGAAGTGAAAGATTTATTTTCAGTTTTTGTAAGAAACACAAGCCGGCATGAATAATTAATTAATTAGCAATTTTAAAAAAAATATATAAATATTTAATTGATTTGAATAATAAGTGACAAAGATTTTTCTCTGATAACTTTTTGAAGTTGAAATGCCGGACAACTGTGTTAGATTTGCTTAGCAAATTATTTTTCAAGGGGGAAAAAAAAAATTATTTTTGCTGTTAATTGGAATCGAAAAAAAAAAAAGAGGATATTTAATGTGGTAGTAATAACAAACCAGATATACACCAGCTGTAGTTGAGTGAGTTAATTTCAATAGTTTTTTTTTTGTATTTTATGGATAGAGATTTCAGTAGATTGCCCATAATTTTGGTAACTGATGGTAGTGTATGTATTCAATTGAAAGTGTATTTTATGACGTGGTGTATATCTTGTTTGGTAGTTAAGTTAAGAGATTTGGAAACAGAATTTTACCTTTTTTCTGTGCTAATGTATACTGGGGTATTCTGTTTGCTGGATTGACGGCGTTGGTTACTTCTTGTCTTTTCTACAACGGAAGATTGAATTTTTTGTGTGAAATAATTTCGTAATATGGCATCTGAGGTAGAGGGTGGTGTGAATGGAGAGATGGTGCTGGGAGGTGAGTCCTTTGGTGACGCACCCAGTGTAGACATTAATCAGTCCTCCCTTACTGTGTCTAATCATTTACAGTCGATGACGAGTTTTGCTAGTGAATCAGAAGTTGACAAGTCAAGAGAAGTGGTTAGGGAAAGTAATGAGGCGTCCATGTCGGAAATGTTTTGTGCTTTCCAGGGACAATTTGTCATGTCAATTCAGTCCCTTCTTGAAGCTAAATTCAATGAAAACAAGATTTCACTTGAATCCAAATTAAATGAAAATAGTATTTCACTTGAATCCAAATTAAACGAAAATAGTATTTCACTTGAATCCAGATTAAATGAATCACTTGCATCCAAATTAAATGAAAATAAGGAGAGTATCGAATGTCTTCGGGATGCTTTTGAATCGCAACTAGGGCAGTTTAGGGAAGAATTGACCCAATATAGGGAACTTTGTACACAACAAACTGCTGAAATATCTTGTAAGTTGACTCAGTATCGTTCAGATTGCGAACAGGTAACTAGTGTTTTGCACCAAAATATGGAATCCCTAAAGAAAACAGTCGAGCTTATAGAAGAGAGTCATGACGAAAGATTGTCGAAAGTGGAGATTTTAGGGGAGAACCTTGCCGAAAAATACACAGTAGTGAAAGAAGACGTTGACCAATTAACAATAGGCGTGGAAAAATTGTCGTGTCAGGTGGAAAAAGTCAAGGCTTCCACTGCAGTATAGGTGAATGAAAAGTTACAGTTACAAGAGAAGCAAGTTGAAAGAAGTCTAAAGGTTCGAGTTCCGGAAGTGGTGCGAGAAGAGGTTGCCAAATGTCAAATCTTGCCAAATGTGAATGCGCTCACTGCGTGCATGGTAGAAGAGAAAGTGGACTGGGAGGACTTTTGTGATAATGGGGGATACACCCAGTTGATTTTGTGAAGAAGTTTGAAAATTTTGGGCCGTTCTGTAGGGCCGTAGAAAGAAAGAAGATAGAAATGTTCAGTAAACATATCAAGGGGAATGCCCGAATGTGGGGAGAACGGTTTGCAGATAATTGCGAGACGTTTGAGGAGTTTAAGTCAGCTTTTTTGGAACATTTCTGGTCCATCGACCGGCAAATTGCTGTTCGGCGGAATTTAATTATGGGAAAACCATACTCGCCGGGTGGTGGCACTCAGCAAAATTTTTTCTTGAAGTGTGTTAATTCTTGTAAACATTTAAGTTCACCCTTTAGTGAAGGGGAATATGTGCGGATGATTAGTGCGCGTTTGCCCGAGTCGACACAGCTTGTATTTGTCAGTCACAATATATGTACCATTGACGAGGCGGTAAAGATGTTGGGTCGGCTAGACGAACAAGAGAAAAGTATAAGAGCAAAAGAATATGGGGGGAGGACACCATCCCATTTCGTGGAGAAGTTGCAATCGGAAGGGGAGAGAGGTAACTCCCAACAGCAACAGGAGAGCTACCCTCATTTTGATAACAGGAATCGAGGCGGGTACAATAACCGTGGACAGAGAGGAGGATTTGGACGTGGTCGTGGAACTGGAGTCGGAGGATTTAGAAGCGGTTATCATGGACCAACTGGAGACGATCGGCCCAGAGAAGAGTCTGTAAATCAGGTGCAGGTGGCAGTAGTGGAGAGTGCGCCACAGGTAAACTAGTGTCTGTCACCGATTCAGCCTCGGCGGGGACAGGAGACTATACGAGGCTACCAAAAGAAGAACCAGAAGACAATACGAGGGGGCGAGCTGAAGATGAGATTTTTAATGAACCAATTACAAACGATCAAGGAGAGGAAAGAGTGATCTGGACGAATGTCGGAGATTATGCTAACATGGTCATTGCTAAAGCGCGACTTCATGACGAGGAGAGTGATGCCTCGTCAGAAGAGTGGTCAAGCTGGAAGGAGATAAGGTGGTTCGGAAAAGAAAAAGCAAAGATAATTTCAGAACTAACTTATAGATCAAAGGGAAGAGAAAACTGTGAATAAAAACGATGTTTGTGAGCCAGAAGAGCAGGAGAAGACTTTTGTAACTGACGACAAAATTGTTAAGAAAGATACTGTAGTAAAAGAAGAAATAATGTCAGTTGAAGAAGATGGAAGACAGCGAGAAGCAGTCCTTGAGGTGAAAGAAACATTTCAGGAGACAGAAGCAGTGAAGCCTGAAACTTTGCCGCAACGGAACCTTAAAGTGAAACATTGTATGATGGTAGATGAGCACTATCCATTATGTAAAGACACAAAACAGAAGGTAATTAATGGGAAGAAAGAGACTATGCAGAATAGAGGATACTATGTGAAGCCAGAAGAATGGTATTTGCTAAGAAAAGATGTGGAAATAAGTGGAGGAAGAAGAGAAGAAAGTTGGAAGAGGCGCAGGAAGAAGTTACGGTTATATGATGAAGCAAAGAATATAAATAAGAACAAAGTAGGCAGAAGAGAAGAGAGTTGGAAGAAGCGTAAGAAGAAGCTGGGCTTAATGCTGTTTGGTGAAGGGAGGAATATTGTAAAGAAAAAGAAGGAGAACCTGGAGAAGGCAGCTACGAGAAATAAGAGACGACATGACGGTAGAGGAAAGGCTACGACGTACGAGGTGGGGGACCTTGTTTTGGTGCAAACGCATTTTAAGTCGTCCCGAGTAAAGAAGGAGATACGAAAGTTCAAAGTGTTGTACGAAGGTCCCTATAGGGTCAAAGCCTGTTTGAGGGATAATGCTTACAAGTTGGAATATGCCGATGGGAGAGAAGTTAGCGGAACTTTCAACGTAGTATCCTTGAAGCCTTACAAATATTTCGGTCAGGAGGGGAGTGTTGGCGGGGTGTCGGACACCGGTTGGAAGGGCACACCTCACAGCATTGCCACATCTCCCGCATCATTGGTAATTAAATGTTGTCATGATTTATGTAGGTTTTCATGAGTTTCATTTAGCAATCAGTCACGGTTGCAATTTCTGAATTTGTAAGATGTTGTGTCAATAAGTCAGAGAATAAAGTAACTTCAGTAGTTGGGCACAGGTTGGTGACCCATGTAGTATTAATACACAGTTGCTGAAGGCATTCTTGCTGGTTTGTGGTTCCCAGTAATTTTGACCCCGAGGCCGGGGAATGTACTTACAAGTGCTGTGATTGTGACAGTTTGGAAAAAGGATAGAAACAGAACAATTTTACAACTGAAGCAATTTTATTTCAGTTTTGTATTCTTGATGTTTTGTATGTGTTTTTTGATTTGTTATATGTGTTGATGGTTTTGTAATGGCATTTGTGTATAGTCATAAGTACCTATGATTAATTTGCCGTGAAACCACCAGGTTTATTGGTAATGTTGTGAGATGATGATGTTGCTTGAGTAAATGTTGGCGCAAGATACGCTTTGTCAACCGCATCTTTCGCCACAAACCCAGCGAGGGGGGTGTAACGGAACAATCGATAGATCGATATATCGATCCTTACGAGAGAGCGGAGTATCGGTGGTGGAAGAAAAGATGGCGCGAGATGATATGGATGTGTAAGCGCGCGGAATAATAACTAGTTGTTCGATGAACTAGTAAACTGTAAGTCAGCTACAGAAACTTTATTAAGTGTGACTACAGACTTAATGGCAGTGATGATTTCAGTGAAAAGTGGTAATAAGTAGGAACTGTGAGCACTAAAGTGTGTTGGTTGTGGCAATAATTAATGTCTTGTTCATTGCTTAAACGAGCCTGACAATCTTCAGATTCACGAAGTCCGATTAGCATTATTCATTTGGTGGTTTCTACGGTTTGTAGTAGTTTGAGAACATTTACGTAATAAATAAGTGTGAACTGTATTCCGGAGTGATGTTTTATTTGCATGCTAGTAGCCCGTTGAATGACTTTATTTCGGGTAATTTGCCCGTGGCGACTGTGGTCAATATCGAACCTGCAGCATATCTAAAGCTGCTCAGAAACTGAATGTAACTGTTTGTTTAGTAAATTGATCTGAACAGACTTATTAATGTATTTATCAACATATACGCTAACAGCCATAAATCATTTACATGCGCGTAAGCGTTACAATGTCTTCACAAATGTGATATCTTTAAAAACGCATTTACTTCATCAGCGATGTTGAGGGCGAAATAACAGGTAATTTCTGTCGTAAATCACCTGCTAATAATATTAGCACACAATCGAATGGCCGTTCGTTCCACGTAAATCTTGCAATGTTTTATCCAACGCTTCGTTTTTTTTTGTTTTTGTTTTTTTTACTTATTGCTTTACGCCTCATCGACGGCTAAGGCCAGTACGGGCGGGATAGGACTGGGGAAAAGGAACGGGAAGGAATTCGGCCATGGCCTTTTGAAGGAAGCATCCCGGCATTCGGCTGGAGTGATTTGGGGAAACCATGGAAAACCCAAATCTGGATGCCCGGACGGGGATTCGAACCCGCGTCCTCCCGAATGCGAGGCCAGAACGTTAACCGTTCACCCACCACGCTCGGTCCCAACGCTTCCAATGATTTTTTATGCGCCATTCTGCATTCATTCCATATCCATCACCTTGCATTATGCAGTACTTCACTCATTCCTGATATTTCTGAAATATTGCAGATTGGTATCTCACCGTTTTGTAATTCAATTCTACAATTTAACTGCTGAATGTGCTGTTCGACAATAATCCAAAAGAATCGCTGCAATACCAGACGATGTGATTTCCAATGCGATATTAATTTGTGCATGTATGCCAGTATCAGTGAAATAAAAAATGCTAAAGAAGATGAAGACAGAGTCTCCGATCGCCGAAATATCGTGTGAAAACACCCAGCTGACTCGGCTAGTCACCTCAACGCCGGGATAATATGTAAAAAATATTTTTCCTGTGCCATCTGGCGTACACATTAAACCAATTTTTCTTGTGAGTGACTGATGGTTTCTTTCTAGTGTACATAACGATGATTACAATAGCTTTTAACTGCAGTATTATTTTGTGCACTTATGTTTGCCAATACCATTTCTGTTCCACCTTGCGTATACATTGAACCAATTCTCCACGTGAGTGAGTGATGGTTTTTTTCTACTGGTCAGATCGAAGATTTCAGTAGCTTTAAACCTTCTCCCGATATCGCTGACTATTTTTGCAAACAAGCGCATGGAAATCGATCCAGTAGTTTTTTAATCTATAGATGACACACATACGAACAATGCATTTTTTATACATATAGCTGGTACCCACGACTTCGTTCGTGATTGTAAAGAATTCATATTGACAGCTATAGACATCTAACCACCCTAGTGCACGATGGGAGACTCGATACTATTACCACACACAAGTACCAGTCTTCTGCGCTATGTAGTTCCGGCAGCAAGGTAAAATTTACGGATACACACAAGTCTTTGGATGAAACACGAAAATATTCATGATCGACCTATTTCAAACACCATATCTCACACACTCCCCCAGTTACCGAATTTCGGCCAACGTTGTGATCGATGGGAGACTCTGTGTTACTACCACACACAAACGCCAGTGATCTGCGATTGATAGTTTTCACTTAAAAGTGATACACCATGGTACATGCGTCTTCGGCAGAAATATGAAATTGCCGCAGGTCGACCATTTTCATCCCCCATATTTTCCACACCCCCATAGCTACAGACATCTAACAACCATAGTGCACGACAACAGACACGATTCTACTACCACACATAAACACCAATGCTCTTTGCTATGTAGTCGTGGTAGAAAAGTCAAATCTGCGGAGACACATGCCTTTCGTCGAAATACGAAAATATCCTTGGTCGGCCACTTACAACCACCATATCTACCACAGTTTCTGAAATTCGGCCGCTGTTGTGATCGAAAGGTAACTCTGTGCTACTACTACACACAAACGCCAGTTACCTGTGATCTATAGTTTTCGCTGAAAAGTGATACACCATGACACTTTTGTCTTTGGCAGAAGTATGAAACTGCCACAGGTCGATCACTTTCAACCCTCATTTCTCCAACACCCCCATAGCTACCGACATCTAACAACCATAGTGCACTACATGAGATACGATTCTACTACCAAACACAAACATCAATGCTCTATGCTATGTAGTTGTGGCAGAAAAGTGACATATGCGGAGACAGTCGAAATACGAAAATATACTTGGTCGGCCACTAACAACCACCATATCTACCACAGTACCACAGTTTCTGAAATTCGGCCGCTGTTGTGATCGAAAGGTGACTCTGTGCTACTACTACACACAAACGCCAGTTATCTGTGATCTGTAGTTTTCGCTGAAAAGTGATACACCATGACACTTTTGTCTTTGGCAGAAGTATGAAACTGCCACAGGTCAACCACTTTCAACCCCCATTTCTCCCACACCCCCATAGCTACCGACATCTAACAACCATAGTGCTCTACATGAGATACGATTCTACTACCAAACACAAACACCAATGCTCTATGCTATGTAGTTGTGGCAGAAAAGTGACATATGCGGAGACAGTCGAAATACGAAAACATACTTGGTCGGCCCCTTACAACCACCATATCTACCAAAGTTTCTGAAATTCGGCCGCTGTTGTGATCGAAAGGTAACTCTGTGCTACTACTACACACAAACGCCAGTTACCTGTGATCTATAGTTTTCGCTGAAAAGTGATACACCATGACACTTTTGTCTTTGGCAGAAGTATGAAACTGCCACAGGTCGATCACTTTCAACCCTCATTTCTCCAACACCCCCATAGCTACCGACATCTAACAACCATAGTGCACTACATGAGATACGATTCTACTACCAAACACAAACATCAATGCTCTATGCTATGTAGTTGTGGCAGAAAAGTGACATATGCGGAGACAGTCGAAATACGAAAATATACTTGGTCGGCCACTAACAACCACCATATCTACCACAGTACCACAGTTTCTGAAATTCGGCCGCTGTTGTGATCGAAAGGTGACTCTGTGCTACTACTACACACAAACGCCAGTTATCTGTGATCTGTAGTTTTCGCTGAAAAGTGATACACCATGACACTTTTGTCTTTGGCAGAAGTATGAAACTGCCACAGGTCAACCACTTTCAACCCCCATTTCTCCCACACCCCCATAGCTACCGACATCTAACAACCATAGTGCTCTACATGAGATACGATTCTACTACCAAACACAAACACCAATGCTCTATGCTATGTAGTTGTGGCAGAAAAGTGACATATGCGGAGACAGTCGAAATACGAAAACATACTTGGTCGGCCCCTTACAACCACCATATCTACCACAGTACCACAGTTTCTGAAATTCGGCCGCTGTTGTGATCGAAATGTGACTCTGTGCTACTACTACACACGAACGCCAGTTATCTGTGATCTATAGTTTTCGCTGAAAAGTGATACACCATGACACTTTTGTCTTTGGCAGAAGTATGAAACTGCCACAGGTCGACCACTTTCAACCCTCATTTCTCCCACACCCCCATAGCTACCGACATCTAACAACCATAGTGCACTACATGAGATACGATTCTACTACCAAACACAAACACAAATGCTCTATGCTATGTAGTTGTGGCAGAAAAGTGACATATGCGGAGACAGTCGAAATACGAAAATATCCTTGTCGGCCACCAACAACCACCATATCTACCACAGTACCACAGTTTCTGAAATTCGGCCGCTGTTGTGATCGAAAGGTGACTCTGTGCTACTACTACACACAAACGCCAGTTATCTGTGATCTATAGTTTTCGCTGAAAAGTGATACACCATGACACTTTTGTCTTTGGCAGAAGTATGAAACTGCCACAGGTCGATCCCTTTCAACTCTCATTTCTCCCACACCCCCATAGCTACCGACATCTAACAACCATAGTGCACTACATGAGATACGATTCTACCACCAAACATAAACATCAATGCTCTATGCTATGTAGTTGTGGCAGAAAAGTGACATATGCGGAGACAGTCAAAATACGACAATATACTTGGTCGGCCACTAACAACTACCATATCTACCACAGTACCACAGTTTCTGAAATTCGGCCGCTGTTGTGATCGGAAGGTGACTCTGTGCTACTACTACACACAAACGCCAGTTATCTGTGATCTGTAGTTTTCGCTGAAAAGTGATACACCATGACACTTTTGTCTTTGGCAGAAGTATGAAACTGCCACAGGTCGACCACTTTCAACCCCCATTTCTCCCACACCCTCATAGCTACCGACATCTAACAACTATAGTGCTCTACATGAGATACGATTCTACTACCAAACACAAACACCAATGCTCTATGCTATGTAGTTGTGGCAGAAAAGTGACATATGCGGAGACAGTCGAAATACGAAAATATACTTGGTCGGCCACTAACAACCACCATATCTACCACAGTACCACAGTTTCTGAAATTCGGCCGCTGTTGTGATCGAAAGGTGACTCTGTGCTACTACTACACACGAACGCCAGTTATCTGTGATCTATAGTTTTCGCTGAAAAGTGATACACCATGACACTTTTGTCTTTGGCAGAAGTATGAAATTGCCACAGGTCGACCACTTTCAACCCCCATATCTCCCACATCCCCATAGCTACCGACATCGACAACCATAGTGCACGACAGGAAAGACGATTCTACTACCACACACAAACACCAATGTTCTATGCTATGTAGTTGTGGCAGGAAAGAGAAGTATACGGAGATACGAATTTTTGGTCGAAATATGAAAACTCCCTGCACTGACCAACTTTAATCAATATATCTCCCACATCCCCACAGCTATCGGCATTCGGTCATCGTTGTGCATGACAGGAAACTCCATGCTACTTCCACCCACAAACATCAGTGATGTGTGCTAGGTAGTGGTGGCTGAAAAGTGAAATATAGGAAAAAACACGTCTATTTTTTATATATACATATACAGATTTCAACAGTGCTCCAAACTTATTTTTTCAAAAATATCTTAAATGTACATACTTTATTGTGGTTACAGTCTTATTATTTGTATATATAATTTCTTCCCTGATTATATTTGAACTAATCACCGTAAATATTTAACAAAGTTGATCCGAGATTCGGTCGGCCGTGTGGCTCTGGCGTAGAGCGCCTGACTGCGGGCCGACCCCCGACGAAGCCGAGGATCCTTCCTCTACGCCCACTCAGCCTGCTATCCAACGAGTACCGCGTGGCGCTGACTCCGTCGTACACATTCTAGTGCCGACGGTTACAACAGGAGTGCGTTCTCTGCCTCCGTGAATCATAAGGAGCCGTCGGAACCCCATTACCTTATGATCTAGAGACATAAGTCGAGGGCTTTTCTTTTGCTTTCATCGCTATGTGGATCCTTGTGTCGTCTTGTCTTCATAACGACTGTCACCTCAACAAGCTTAGTCTCACAAGGTGACTACACGAATCGAACAAGTCATTTTAAGCTTTATTGATGTACCACAGTAATATAACTTTACAAAACATAGACGTGGTTTTATGTGCACCAGGCATATGGACCATAGTTTAAGATTTTCTCCAGAGCTATTTAGCCAATAGTTTATTTCGTTTCCAATTTCAATGCCACAAGAGTAAAAGGCATATAGTACTATTACTTATAGCTCTTTAATCATAGTACAGACTGTGGCATAGAGCTTTCATAGACATACAATAAATTCGTAATGTAAACTACTTCTGCAGTGAGCAGATGGTTTGGAATGAATGCAAACATACAAGCAACCGTGAAACAAGGCACTGATTTGGACAGTAAATTAGACCGTTAACAGAGAGCGTGACAGAATTTCTTTCATCCTTCCCTTTACAAATGGCTGTCCTCGAATTAACATTTTAACAATGCAAATATTTCCCGCTATATCAACAACATGTAAGACAGTAATTTTAGTTGTGTACTGGTTGGTACCTCTCGAAATATTTTCACTCAAAGTCACAGTTCTCTAAGCCAATTAATTTAATTTTATATAGTTCGTTGTGCCGCCGGTCGCCAGATAATGAAACCAAACCCGTCCTAAGCAGTAATTATAAGAAAAATTAATAAAGGTCATTAAGTTCATTAATAAGAATCATTACGTCCATGACAAGTTTTTTAATAAAGCACGTTAACACTTTTGAACGGTTTGGCCACTATCAAATTTCAAAGTAAAAGGCTAATCGAAACTTCGTATCCGAAAGATTACAGAGTTCTTGAGACAAAAGGAAAATTATAATTCATATCGCCTTCCGGCTAAATCATCCACTATCACAACTTGACGTTCACTGTTCATTTAAACACTGTTCGAACTTCACTTTTACAATCACATGAAATTCTTCTTAAACACAGTTACACTTACGAAACTACATCATACAGTAAGGTCAATGCCTTCACAACGTGACCCGCGCTCCGCGACAACATATCGCGTACGACTGACTTAGAAAGAATGTATCTCTCCGCTCCAGAGACACTACTTTGTAGCCGGCGGAAGGTAACTGTAATGTTACAAACACTGGAACTCCTTCGTAACAGCGATGCTTCGATAAATCCTGCCTTCGCCAGGAGGTCATTCGGTGTTCAGCATCTCATTTCTGCCACAGTAACCTTTGACTGAAAAAAAAAAAAGCGTCTGTTATTGTGGACAGGTTAAATACCCTGCACTGTCTGTCTACAGAAAAAAAAAAGCCACCGGCGTGGAGTTCACAGCTGTGTCAGGCTATCACAATATTTTCTCTGCGTTCACATTGCGAAGAAAAGTAAACATGGTTCAACCAATCACTTGAAATTTGAAAGGAAAAACAGAAAAATGAGCAGAACATGTACGGATCTGAGAAAATGTGTACTCGGTGTTCCCAGTTTAAATCAATCGCGCGAAAATTTAAAGCAGCTGTCGTTTCACAGTACACGGTACAGGGCGCAGTAAAAAGATACTCGTTGCGGCTCAATTGTATTTGCTCACATTCAAAGAAATTTTTTATGTTGCCACTTGGCGGTTTATATAGTACGACTAGGAACTGCGCATTCAACATCTTTGTAGGCCTAATGCCCAGTTCAAGTTTTGAGTTTTTCCTCATGGAACTCCTCGAGGATCTGCCTCGATACTCTGCATTCGTCCAGCCTCGGCTTGCTCACTTTTCGCAATTTACGTCGCTTTTAATGTGCAGACAATTTTTAATTAATTAGATGTAGTATTAAATAAATGAACTATTATTAGCAGAAATAAATGCAAATCAAGTACAGACATTGTGCGTTCATGTAAATTAAATTTTAACAGTCTGTTTCCACGAAAGTTTAAACAATTGCTACTCTCTTTTTTTAAACTGACAAATACTAGCTGGCAAAAAATATAAATAAAAAGAAAATCTTCACGAGTTGAGAGGGTTTGTTATGTTATTTCGGTGAGTACAAAATCGTGCCAAATTTACAAAGAACTTCGCAATATTATCCATTTCAAAGTATGGCGTTGCATCCACTCTGGTCTGACGTAATGAATCGGTATATTTTAAGTCATAATAGGACTTCAAGACTCCACATATCTTTAACAATGTAGTATAGGTTGTTCCCTATTTACTAACGAATTATCGTTATCATTTAGAAATTTATGATTAATAAAGGGGATTTATTTTTGATTTTATGAAAGAACGAAAATGTGGATTTTGCAAGAAACTCGGTAATATTGGGAATACTCGTACAGGAAAACTGTAACAATATGACATTTATTTAGTATCACTGGCAATTACAAATATGAGCGAATTTACCGTTAATATTAATACAAGAAGGCAAAATCATAAAGCAACATTCAGAGGTACAATAAGCCATCATGAGCAAGCAAACAATGGTAATTTACTTTGGAATCAATCTCAAAATTAATGATCTGACAGAATTATACTTGGAAGTAATGTATAATACAAGTTATGATGGCCTCAGACATAGGTATCATAATACTGTGACTTTACATGGAGAAAAGGGCTCTAAGAATGAACAATATGCCATTCGAAAATAATTCGAATAGTTCTGGAATATTATGCCGATATCTCAGTGGGGTTTCTATCTACACAGTCAGATCATGGATCTCTATTCTCAAAGATGCTTAAGGGTTAAGTTTCACAAAATGCACCATCAGATGGCTTGGTCGGAACACTTTACCATTTTAGTTCTGCATCTGAAGTCTCCGATGTTCGGAGGTGACCCATGGTATATGAGACTTGTCTCGCAAAGCCGCTACCATGAGTTGGACCTCAGCAGAAATCTACAAGAGCAGCCAGGCACCGGGGTTCTCAGCAGAATCTATGTCTGGAACGGCGACCCGCAACAGAATAAAAGAGAATGAAGCTCGTCACTCTTCCATCTCCGAGGTAAATGTAGGCTCCACCCTTGCAGTCTCGAAGATCATGTTCAACAGAAAATTCCCAGAATTTTAGTTATAGGCAGCAATGGGATTGGATCTTCGGTTGGCCACCTGATGTCACATGATATCATGGATTTATTATTCGATCCGCGTGTGGAACAGATCGGTCGGAAAAATTCGGCCATCCTCATGGGGTTACACCGTGCTAGGGTGGCGGGCATTTCACACTAGATGCAGCGACCTCTTGTCGCTCGCTCGCCCCATACTTACGGGGCTCTCCGCCTACCACACGCTTTATTCGCTGGAGGCACTCTGTCATCAGTCCCTAACGGTCCTACCGGTCATTGCCTCCCGGAAATGCCACGAATGCCTCCCAAGGCTGTATAGCTCAATAAATGTTTTATATTCACTGTATGGGGATCAACAGAATATTTACTATTGGAATCACAATCCGTCTCACATGGAATGTTGCGTATTTTTAAGGAGATTATAAAAAAATATACATGTGGTCACCCAAGCTTTATAAAAATCAATCTAACATTAGTATTTATATAATTAAAAATGCACCTTAGAATGTGGCGAAAGCGTCACATTATAACAGGTACTGGCTAGATGCCATCTGCCTGCAAGGAAAGACACTGTAATTAGCTAGGATTTAGTTAGTAATACCCATTTATTCATGTGTATGCCTATACATAACAATCAGCTTAATCTTTCCTTCGCTATTTCATTTGCTAATGCTAACTCCCACCCGTACCTCTAAGCTCTAAATCAGGTGTAATACTTGGTCGTTAGTATCACCCATCCTGGATGAAAAAGAACCAAGAGTGCGTCTGACAGAAACGAACCATAGTTCATGCTGTGGCATCCCCTTGGGTCGCTAAATATTAACATTAAATTGGTGTCCGTGTGTGTGGTTAGTTACGCAGATTAGTAATTCGCTGCAGTAGGAGTTTTGGGACCTTCTTCCCATCAGTCCGGCAAAGGAAAACAAATTTTTTCCAGTGTAAAAATACTTCATGATTAGTAGAATGTTGAACCAAAACCAGTAGCATAAAGTGAGTACCATAAAGTAATTTTGGAAGCTTCAAGATGCACACTAGTAACAGTTCAAGAGGAGACGGCATCTCGTAGATAAGGCACTAAGAAGTTTGCAGACTAGCTATCGCAGTGAGGCTGCCGGCAGCGTCCAATTAGCGCACGGGCTACCACAACAACCACGACGGCGCGAGACTTCAAATCAACGCAGTGAGCACAAGCAAGCAGTGCTTCTAAATGAATGCAGCAACCAGTGAAGTATGTTCAGAAGATAGCAGTGCGGGTAAGCGGTACGTTGCGGAAGCGTTAATGTCAATGCCAAACGCATTAACGGGAGAAATAAAAGAATTACAATCTTTTGTTGAAAATGTTTCAGCAGCTTTCACGTTAGTTGCTAAGTAAGATTATGATATTCACCTTCAGCTTGAGGAGTCAGAGATTTCTGGGAGGGCCACTGACAAGGTTTTAATGAGACAGTCTTCAAAAAACATGGACTGTGTAAAGAATAATTTAATTGGAAACTATGGAGAAAGGCGTTCACTTGACCTTTATCATTTATTTGCAGCACGTCAAGGCAAATCACGCCAGTTTCTGAGTGGGCAGCGTGAACTGATAACCATGCACACGGTTTTAGAAAGCTTAGAGCAGACTGGAAATTGGCAGTGCCATAGCTTTAAAATTTGCCACACCTGTTTTTGAGGATATACTTTTCTAGAAAAGCTGTATATAAACGCAAAAAGAAACATACCTTACTTGGAGACCATCAGACATGTTAAGAACGGATTTTGATACTCAGAGTAAATGTTGAAGGGTATTAATTCCATATGTCTGTGTTTCTTCAAAATGAACCCTTTTCGAGAAATTTGAAATTTGCGTGCAAAAATATACGGATAGCTTTTAAATATTGAGATTGTTAACTGTTTTTGAAAAGCTTTATTGTGGTACATGTGGTAAAGTTTCTGCTTACCATTTTTGCGAATCCAGGTTCAAATCCCCATACTTCCAAATATTTTATTTCCTTTCTATATTAAAACCATTGAGTATTGATTTTATTTCATTTCATTCATTTACGCATTTTTATTACGCGAAATTAGGGTTAAAACATCATTTATCACTTACAACAATATGATTAGTTACAATAGATACAATAAACAATTTTAGTTAGAATGATACGTCCGTAAAATATATATTTGGTTAATTTTCCAATTTCCCTGCTGAACATATTTTTGGGCTGTAATTACCGTCGACACATTCAAAACATATTTCCAGTTGGCACCAAGCGCATTCGATAAATGCCATTTTGCCACATGCACAATTTTTTTTTTAGTAAAGACATTGAGAAAAAAACGTCAGTAATGTGCCTAAAAAAAATCTTTCTTCTACGAGTTGCGCGCCATACCAAGAGTGCTGTATCATTAGGCAGAATATGGGTGCATATAGTTGATGCATGATTAAATAATATATTTTAATCACGTTTTCGCATTTGTATATTTCTTTTTGTAACCTCAGTAGTGTTGGCGCATTCTGGATTTTCCTAACAAATCGTTTTATTTGTCTAAAAAATAAAAAAATAAACATCGCACGATTGGCATATCGGACATACATTTGGGAGGAATTATTTTTAATGTGCATGAGCAAGCTCCATCTTCAAAGATCTCATTCTATATCGTCGAGTCTGTTTGTACCCTTCTGGATGCTATATATTTACTTTAAAATATTAACTGTAGAGAGACAAGTATAGAAATGCTGAAGATGAAATATACCTGTTTCATTAGAAAACACATAAAAATAAACTTATTAACAGTAAACAATAAAATAATTATATTCTAAAAATTTTGAGGTTGTATATTATATTTTATGTATTAAACATTATTTCGAGTAATAAAAATACGTAAATGACTTTTAAATTAAATTTAATCAATACTCAATGATTTTTTAATATAAAAGGAAATAAAATATTTGGAAGCATGGGGATTCGAACCAGGGTTCTCAAAATGGAAAACAAGTGCCTTACCGCATAGAAGCACGCTAATGATGAGGAATATCGATTAAAAATCTATATATTTAAATATATCCATCTATTTTTTGCTCGCAAATTTCAAATTTCTTGAAAGGTATGGCTCATTTTGAAGAAATAATTGTAATACAGACATATGGAATAAATACCCTTCAACATATACTCGAGGGATCAAAATCAGTTCTTAACATGTCTGATGGTCTCCAAATTACACGTGATGCAACTGAATAGTTACGATATGGGCACGGCACAGAAATAATAGTACCTAACAACATTATTCACGCTAAACACAGTATCGAAGCGAAGAACGAAATCTTTTGTTATTTCGCTTAGATCTTCCTTCTATTTAGCTATTTAGCACTTGCATATATTTCACAAATATAACCTCATACCAGTATCAATTAATTTACAATACGTATATTTAAGCAATAGGTTATCGTCTACAAAACTGAAATAATACTAATAATTTAAGCTAATTGACACTTGTGTATACATCGAAGTTTTAACATTGTTGAATTCCGATGAGCAAAAGTCGAATGTTTGATGAGAAAAATCTGCCAAGTGTTACGGCGTCAATTTTGGGCAAATTGCTAGTGTTTGCTTTGCTAAATCCTGGTTCCATAGCGAATTACTCTTGTCTGTCAGCATATAACTGAGAGCAACTGCATTAACATGACAAAACTTCCTAAAAACGAATAATTTACCAAGTCACCTGTTCTGTTCCACGAAAATGTCAATAATAACTTTGGCGTTTCGGGTAGTGTGACGCAATGCTTTCTCACCGGCATTTGCAGTCACGTGACTGAGTGCTTGATTTTGGCGGATTTATTTTCTAAAAATAATAATAATCTTTATCTTTTATAACAAATAATTTTGTTTTTTGTTATCTCCTTAGCATGATTAATTATTAATAACTGCTATGCTTCCGATTTATTCTTAGTGGTCACAAGTCTTACAGAGGGCCGTTTTCTGCTATTGGGAAACGTGTAGTAAACGTTACAAATCAGTTACGAAGATATAAACGATTCACAGTTCATGCAGATCATTCAAGCCTTATAACTGAGGAAGGAAGTCAATCAGTTGTAAGGACACAGCGTGAAATGTAGTTGATATAAGTTAGAGCGCCCTTAAATTGTTTATATAATAGAGAAAACCGCATTCTAAATATGTAAATACGAGCCACAGGCGCAGGTGTTCAGCATTGCTGCTGCGTTACCGCGACAAGGATGCAGCCTTGTTTAGTGTGCAGTTGATAACGCCAGATGAGGGCCCGCGGGTCTTTAACTCACACACGAAGCACAGTAGCTCGCAAGAATATAACACACTTTTACGTTAACAATTAGATTTATGCTCTTTATTTTACGAAAGACAGTACTAAATATTTACTTTTCAGATGAAACTGCTGTCCATCTTGTTAAAAATATTTCCAATACATGATTTTTCGATTGAACGATACGATTTATCACCAAGGTTATATTATGACCACATATCCAGTGCTCAGACCTATAGTTTGATTTGGGGAATGTTAACCTATGTGTATTTGAAGGAATTGTAAAACTCTTTAAAGAACTTCGGAGATAATGTACTTCGATCTATCACTTTGGAAAAATAAATTAATCGAAGTAAATATAACTAGACATGAATATGCTGAAATGTCGCAGAAAATTTTTTGGTATGTTAGCCAACTAAAACAGTCTCAAAAACTAATTGGACAGATTACAAACACCAATCAGCCAGAAAGAAAAGAGCTATAATAGGAATCACAAGCCAATTTTCAAAATTACTGTTTGACACACATTAGATGATAGTGATGCAAATTACTATAGATCTAAGATATATATCCTTGAAAACGAGCAACGTACCTTGTTGAAATTTTCCAAAGAACAACTAATTGCAGTTAAGAAATATTTGACTGAAATGAATTGTACTTTGTCCAATGTGGACCGAAATCAGGATGTATTGGTTTCGAATGTGCAGAAATTGTAGTATTATGACCAAGAATTTTCGAGAAATACAGACCAATTGCTATTATGGTATCTATAAATGGATTCCTTATAAGCTCTTTATACATTTTTTTTTTTTTTTTTTTTTTTTTTTTTTTTTGCACTGCATATACGAGTACAGTTCGATCTGGTAATTTTCCCCACAGTAAATGCAAAACATGGAATTCTTCAACCTCCATCACACGTTTTCAGATATTTAAGATTAATCAGGGATGACGTTAAAGATAAACGCTTTCCTGTACCCTATGCCGAAGAAAATGGCTAAGTATCATAAATTTGAATACCTTAAGACATATATTAAATATACCTCTAGTAGATAAAAATCAATTAATATTTACCGGATTCTTGTACTGCAAATTGAACCAGGCCAGGTATAGGTAATTTCTCGTTCTGATCAGAGATAAATATCTTGATGATTATTCATGCATTGACTTTAAATATAATGTATTGTTTTCAAAGATTAGTTTTGATTTGAATATAGTAACATTAGAAATTTAAATAAAAAACATTTGTCTATATTTCCAGAAAAAGATACTTTGATTATTTATGACTCTCGTTGGTTGTTTGCTAAGCTGAATCACGATGAACTAAAATGTAAGCACCTGAAATTTGATCTGAGTATCTGTAAACAAAAGTTGTATTGTTCGCATCATACGAAAACGTGCAGTATGAAGTAAAATTATTAAGGCAGTTCGTATTGACTGCACAAAGAAACTAATTTCTTTGAATGAGGTATATTTACTAAATTAAATGATTATGAATGGTTGTTAGTTGCTCCTAAGGAGGAGGAGATGACAACTCTATGCAACGATGTACAGTAGTACATCCTATATTCGCAGATTTCTTGCCAAGTATCAAATTTAGGGTTTTCCAACGATGCAATGGTTATGGTTCGAATATTCCAATGGAATCAGAACAAACAATAAGAAGTAAGGAATCCAGTCCAGATATTGTGCCACATCTGAATATAGAAGTTTATTGTTGTACCATAAACAAAGAAAAACGTAATCTTTCAGAATTAAGGCTCAATTTTCCAATGGAAACATTTTTAAAAATCTTGTTGATTTACGCATTTCAGGCTATAAAATTGATCACCTTCAGAACCAAATTGGACAACCAGAAAGAAACGGTTTAAAAATTATTCCTTGCCACATTATTCTATCATAGTTAATGTTAGTGTAGTTCTAATCTTTTGCATCATAGTATTTTGTATATATAAACATTGTAGTAGTCTTAAATCTGTCTCAAATACTTTGGTGCAATACAGCAAGAGAATGTTGTAACCAAATATGGGTAAAGACCACAATTCTAAATCAAACAACTATTACAGCATTATCTCCTATTCAGGGTAGTCGGCCTCTTCATAACAGTAATGATGAAGAATTTGCAGTCTTTGAAAGACTTAATCCATCTACAGAACAAAGGAGCACAACTGAACCAGTTTCTCGTTCTGATCGGAGATAAATATCTTGATGATTATTCATGCATTGAATTTAAATATTATGTTATTTTGAGATATTTAGCTGGTAGGATTAGTTTTGAGTTGAATATAGTTACATTAGGAACTTGAATAAAAAATGCAATCAATACAATTAGTAACAGGTAATCAATATGGCAAAACCCAGTTACCCATCCAGTTTTAAGAGAATTTATGTAGTTAATATTTACAGTAGTATCTAAGACAGCAGCTCCATACGTATTCACTAAGTTCTATACACCGTTTATCAATGATTTGTTAGCATGAGTCCTGATCTTGCTGATTACCCAATTAAGAACCTCACCGAGAACTTGAAGGCCTCGGTTCGACTCTTCCCAAAAGGTAGTGTAACGAATTGGTATATTTTAAGACTAGCCAATGGATCGCTCAGGTCACCTCCATGGATACAGTCGAGAAGTGCACTCCAAACTTGGCTCTCATGGAGTTCATCACCGACTTTTATAGATGAAACATCAAGACTCTAAATATCTTTAACAGGAACTGGCAAAATGCATTCAATTTACCTTCTGCCTGCTAGGAAAGATACTCCAATTAGCTAGAGTTCATTAGTAATACCCTAGAATTCATTCAGAGTTATTTTCTTACAGTATTATCGTAATTGTTTATATATATGTACATATTTTATATTCAACTTAACCTTTCATTCTCAATTTTATTTGCTAATGCTGGTTTCCGCTCCGTAGCTAGACCTAAGCTTGGGAGCTGGTATCAACTATCCTCGATGAAACAGATATAAGAGTGCATCTGACAGAAACGAACCCTAGTTTATGTTGCGGCATCCGTTCTGGACGTTACACTGGATGCATGTACTGATTCGGTTGGGAAGAGTGTCTTGAAGCAGCTGCATCTTCTCCTGATTCAAGTTGGCCCGCAACTGTTGTAAATGGTCCTTGATATCCTGGATACTGGCACTGGAATAGAGTTGAAATCTGAACTGTTCCCATAAGTGTTCTATCGGGTAAAGATCTGATTGAAGGTTGTCCTTTTGCAATTTTGCAATATTAATTTTTTTACATTCAAGCAAAATTTCTGAAATCTAAGATGAGTTTATGTTTTTACAGATCTGCGGAATCGGTATGCTAAGTTCCTCTTAATTATGGACTTCGCTATAATTTTAATGGACATAACATTCGGTTAAAAAATTAGGTGTGGGTGATAGTCAGAGCTGCTAGCGAAACTGTTAACTTGAATAAGTCCTTATTTGGCAAAAAAAAAAAAAAAAAAAAAAAAAAAAAAAAAAAAAAAAAAAAAAAAAAAAAACGTGAGAAACAACAAATATGCTTTATAACTCAACATTTTCTTATGGTACACAACAGAAACTGCTACGAGGTACTTAACTGACAAACCTTTTATTTTGATATACAACTCTGTAATTAACCGCTACGACATGTCTTTCGGACAAGGTCCACAGAAATAAAAATGCCCAGCCTAATCGACTGTGTTCCTCTAGGCAGTTCACGTCCATAGGAGGGAGTTCCGTTGCCATAACTCCTTCCCCGCACCTCTGGTTCATAGACCCAAACGGTTTTCTTGATGCTCGATAGAGCAGACACTTCTCCGTATTTCATAGGGTGTTTATTTCAGTTGAAGCCGCGTTACGCTGGTTCTGCTTCCACTTTCTTATATATAGTCACAATTTTTCTAAATTTGTTGCTATCGATGTAGAAATGGTCTTAACATATCCACATACGAAATGATTTTATTTGGCCTCAGTTCATGCGCGTTACGATCTCTAAGACCACTCGGCGTGCACTAGTGTTGTAAAAAAATTATGAAAAAAAACATGTTTTTTTTTATCTCAAATTTGTAAGGCATTTATCATTTAATATGACTGTTTTATAGTTTATACTAAGTACTTATCTTAATTTTTAAATCTACTATACTCTTCTGGTTCAGTATAAAACAAAATCACGAAAATATTGGCAACATTGAAGTTTTCTTTTACGAACGGAGACTTCCCGAGGAGGCTTGGTTGCGCGAGAAGGAATCCCTGTTTCCCGTTGTTTGGATTGATACTTGCTATTTGAACTAGTGCCACCAACCCTACGAATTTATCAGTAGACCTACGGATCTTTTAAAAAATTAGGAATTTTAAATTTATCTCCGTTTTGTTTTACTTCTTTTTACTACTTATTGTGCTTTCCTTATATTCGTATACTTGTTAGACTCTCAGCGTATAATGATACTGAGTCATTAAATTGCCAGTAATTATGAATCGTTTCCTTGCAACGGTTGGTGTAAACCAATGATTGAAAAAGAAATATAGCTCCTATTTTGTATGATAATAGATTTAAATTTAAACTTAAAAGACCGTAATACAGAATTATCAGCGCAGTCTTTAAGCACAGTGTGTACTTTGCTCACAATTTAAAATTGCAATCTCAAAATCTTTTGCGTACCATACATGAACAACCAGTAAAAGAAAATGTAACTATTTCTTAAGTTATGGATCTAGAGGAGCCAAAAGAAGAAACAGAAAATTCCGACATCGACCGAACTAATGTTGGTGGTGCTGATAGTAGTGAATGTGGTACTGACATAGAGGATGAATAAAATCATGTTACCTATGTAGATACATGTATGAATCATTATGTAAGACATTATATTATTCAGTAAGATTTATAACACACATTTAAAATGTAAGTTCCGTAAATAAAACTATAATTTATCAAATTTACTGTTTTCTGAAAAAAAACCAAGGTGCTAAGCTATTTTTCATGTTTTTTTTTTTACAAAGGTGAAAAAAAAATTTTTTTTAATTTGCAACACTAGCGTGCACTGAATAGCCGTTTCGTAAGGCGACTAAAAGATAAACGCGTATGTCATTTTTGGCCGGGAGATCCCGAAGGATTGTTCAGCCGCCGCGTGACAGTTTCGATTAGCCGCGCATGTGCGTCTGTCATGGCTGCCCTACCCCGATAATCCTACTGGGGAAAGGGAACCTACAGCTTTACGTGGAACCCTAACCACGGAGCGTCCTAGCGTGCTTCAAATGAACAAAGTAAAGCTCTGCCAGAGGTGGAGGCCAGTTTTTAGACTTGTAAAAATTCAAGGACCGGAATTTGAACTGGGGACCTAATCCCGCATAGAATGAGGGACAGGAAAGATGCTGGATAATACACTTGACATGTACAGTGTTTCCCTATAGACCGCTTTTGCACCCCGTTCTCCTCCGTTCAGTAGTCTTCCAGTAGCATAGTTTCATGTCGCTCGTGATTCTTGGATGTCAGCACACTTGGCGTTTGTCCACTTAGCCACTCAGCAATGCAGTCTGTCTGACTGCGTTCATCGCAGTAACGTAACATGTACACGGACATCACTCTAGGACAAGCTAAAACGGAACTCGTCCGAAACAATACGTTTTGTCTCTCAGCACGCCAATGACTGCATTTACGTGCCCGTCGCAGTCTGAGGCATCGGTGGTTACCTGTCAATGAAAGCCGACGCAATGGCATACGTTCCATCAGTGCATTGAGTAAATTTATTTGATGTGTGGTAAATAAATTTTGTTGTTATCTCTGAATATTACCTGTTTAGTTAGTGCAGTAGTCAGGTGAGTTTCAGCAGCTGTTACAGGTAGTAGCGTCTCTTCTATTAAATTTATTTGTATCTCCGTCTTTTTTTGTTTCAGGTGATATGGTTTGTGTAATGTTTTCTAGTAAGCGCATGGTTTTCGGAGAGATTTTAACTGCTACGGCATCTCTTCAAGCACAGATTTGGAACATCCTAGACGAACAGCGGCTGTGCGTTGGAGAAAGTCATGAGACTATTAAAATAGAACCGGCAATATTTTATAGTGTGAATTATTGTGTACCTGTTGCAGCAACGCCTCGCAACGTGTGGATCGCAGAAAGACATAGACGTTCCAAAATCACCGACTGAAAAATGAGATCTTGCCATTAAGTAATGCATTTTTAGTTTTGCAGGAGTCTAAAGATTTAAGTGTGAATAAGCCGGGTTTGGAGTTTTACGGGGCAACGCGGGAAAACTCATTATCGTTGCAGTTCTCCATTTGTAGTGTCGTGCAGCGCATCGATAGTGGGGAAGCCAAATGGTGGAAGATTTATCATTTGAATTGTAGTTTACAGGAGCTGTGTGGCAGAAATAACTGGGGCTTCGTCGACCTTAGACCGATGATAGCTGCCAGCTGGGATGCATTTGACCGGTCAGGTGTCTCCTATACACCGACCAAGGAGGCTGCAAGAATATGGAATTGTCTTGATATAAATTACTTTTTAGGCTCGAAGGTCCTTTAGTTCAACGAATAGAATATAACAGTATCCAAGATATCGGTTCTGGTAGTGATGGAGCCAATAAATTGAATATTGGAGCTCTAAACACTTCATCCGTTTCCTTTCAAAATGCGAATACGAAGAATACGAATTTCTAGTCCAGAAATGACTATACAAAACACCTAAGGATAATGGTCCTAAATTGCCGGAGTATTACAGGGAAATTAGTTGATTTCCATGCTGCAGTTGCGACTAATGGTGTTGCTATAATACTAGGAACCGAGAGCTTGTTGAAACCAGGGATTGAATCTAGCGAAGTATTCGCACCTCATTTCAATATTTCTCGGAAAGACAGAACAATGTATCTCAATGGGTGGAGGCGCATTCGTGGCTGTTAATAAAACCGTTAATTGCTACGTCATAACTGAAGCAGAAAATATTTCCGAGTTAATATGGATAAAGGTAAAAATTGGCAGAAATTTAAAGTAATAAGATCATTTTAAGGTCCTCCATATTCTGAATTGGCTAACGCGGAATATTTTGGAGAGTTACTTAATAATATTTCTTAAAAATTTCACGGGCATATATTTATCATGAGTGGCGATAGTAATCTACTGTCCGTTAACTATGACACATGTACTTTCAAATCAGGTGGAACAGATACGTTGATAACCGAAACGTTCATGGAATCATTCTGGGAAAATTCTCTTGCACAGATGGTCGAAGAGCCAACACTGTGCAACAAAGATACCTTGTCCATTCTGGATCTTTTCTTATAAGCAATCCGAATATTGTGGTTTGTATAGAGTTCTTATAGAAGACAGTATAAGCGATCAACATGTGGCTGTAGTAACTTCGAAATCTAGTCTGAATTTGAAGCATAATAAACTCATATATTGCTTTTCGCCTTGGGTCGGAGGTTATCCTCTCTTCCTTCCGGCGGCTGGCTGAAAGGGTGAATTCTGTGGCCAGTGACCGCAAGATATCGGCAGAGCTAACCATCTGTAGCATCGTAGATAGAGTTGACTGTGGACCTCTGGTTCAGAGCCGTATTGAGGGGCTGAATCAGAGACTACGACGTTTCTGTGATGACATTGGCTGCAGATTTCTCGATCTTCGCCATAGGGTCGAGTCTTGTAGGGTTCCCCTTAATAGGTCAGGTGTGCACTACACACGGGAATCGGCTACACGGGTGGCAGGGGCCGTGTGGAATGCACTGGGTGGTTTTTTAGGCTGAGGGAGGAAGACCTGAAATACGAAATTCAGTTACAGGCAACCCAATCAGATGCAACACCGGAATGTAGGAGCAACGTAAAATAATCTCGACAGTTAAGAGTTCTCGTAAGACAGGAGGAGGATGAGGAGGGTCATGGGAGTGTATAGGGCATATACTGGCGATGAGGCATGGAAAGATATTGCAATAGGTATGAAAAGTAGTGCATGGAAGGGAAAAGATGACCATGAGCACAAGTTGACACTCGATTTCAGGCACAAGGGTGTGGGAAGATTCTCTTTTTTAGGTAAGGGTGTCAGGGATTGGAATGAGTTACCAAGATAAATGATGAATAATTTACTGAAAACTTTGAAAGAATTTAAAGATAAAATTTGTAGAGGGCAAATGTAGGTAGGTGCAGGATAGGGGGAAGATGGGTGTGTAGGGAAATTGCCACCGGAACCTGTGCTCCATTGCAATTAAATTAAATTAAATTAAATTCGATAAATGCCATTTTGCCACATGCACATTTTTTTTTAGTAAAGACATTGAGAAAGAAACGTCAGTAATGTGCCTAAAAAAATTCTTTCTTCTACGAGTTGCGCGCCATACCAAGAATGCTGTATCATAAGGCAGAATATGGGTGCATATAGTTGATGCATGATTAAATAATATATTTTAATCACGTTTTCGCATTAGTATATTTCTTTTTGTAACCTCAGTAATGTTGGCGCATTCTGGATTTTCCTAACAAATCATTTTATTTGTCTAAAAAATAAAAAAATAAACATCGCACGATTGGCATATCGGCATACATTTGGGAGGAATTATTTTTAATGTGCATGAGCAAGCTCCATCTTCAAAGATCTCATTCTATATCGTCGAGTCTGTTTGTACCCTTCTGGATGCTATATATTTACTTTAAAATATTAACTGTAGAGAGAGAAGTATAGAAATGATGAAGATGAAATATACCTGTTTCATTAGAAAAACACATAAAAATAAACTTATTAACAGTAAACAATAAAATAATTATATTCTAAAAATATTGAGGCTGTATATTATATAATATTTTATGTATCAAACATTATTTCGAGTAATAAAAATACGTAAATGACTTTTAAATTTAAATTTAAACAATACTCAATGATTTTTTTAACATAAAAGGAAATAAAATATTTGGAAGTATGGGGATTCGAACCAGGATTCTCAAAACGGGAAACAAGTGCCTTACCGCATAGAGCACGCTAATGATCAGGAATATCGATTAACAATCTATATATTTAAATATATCCATCTTTTTTTTGCTCGCAAATTTCAAATTTCTTGAAAGATATGGCTCATTTTGAAGAAATAATTGTAATACAGACATGTGGAATAAATACCCTTCAACATATACTCGAGGGATCAAAATCAGTTCTTAACATGTCTGATGGTCTCCAAATTACACGTGATGCAACTGAATAGTTACGATATGGGCACGGCACAGAAATAATAGTACCTAACAACATATTCACGCTAAACACAGTATCGAAGCGAAGAACGAAATCTTTTGTTATTTCGCTTAGATCTTCCTTCTATTTAGCTATTTAGCACTTGCATATATTTCACAAATATAACCTCATACCAGTATCAATTAATTTACAATACGTATATTTAAGCAATAGGTTATCGTCTACAAAACTGAAATAATACTAATAATTTAAGCTAATTGACACTTGTGTATACATCGAAGTTTTAACATTGTTGAATTCCGATGAGCAAAAGTCGATGTTTGATGAGAAAATCTGCCAAGTGTTACGGCGTCAATTTTGGGTAAATTGCTAGTGTTTGCTTTGCTAAATCCTGGTTCCATAGCGAATTACTCTTGTCTATCAGCATATAACTTAGAACAACTGTATTAACATGACAAAAGTTCCTAAAAACGAATAATTTACCAAGTCACCTGTTCTGTTCCACGAAAATGTCAATAATAACTTTGGCGTTTCGGGTAGGGTGACGTAATGCTTTCTCACCGGCGTTCGCAGTCACGTGACTGTGTGCTTGATTTTGGCGGATTTATTTTCTAAAAGTAATAATAATCTTTATCTTTTATAATAAATAATTTTGTTTTTTTTGTTATCTCCTTAGCACGATTAATCATTAAAAACTGCTATGCTTCCAATTTATTCTTAGTGGTCACAAGCCTAATAGAGGGCCGTTTTCAGCTATTGGGAAACGTGTAGTAAACGTTACAAATCAGTTACGAAGATATAAACGATTCACAGTTCATGCAGATCATTCAAGCCTTATAACTGAGTAATTTAGAATAATATTTAGGAAGGAAGTCAACCAGTTGTAAGGACACAGCGTGAAATGTAGTTGAAATAAGTTAGAGCGCCTTTAAATTATTTATATAATAGAGAAAACCGCATTCTAAATATGTAAATACGAGCCACAGGCGCAGGTGTTCAGCAAGGCCGCAGCCTTGTTTAGTGTGCAGTTGATAACGCCAGATGAGGGCACCGCGGGTCTTTAACTCACACATGAAGCACAGTAGCTCGCAAGAATATGACACACTTTTACGTTAATAATTAGATTAATGCTCTTTATTTTACGAAAGACAGTACTAAATATGTACTTTTCAGATGAAACTGCTGTTCATCTCGTTGAAAATATTTTCAATACAAGATTTTTCGATTGAACGATACGATTTATCACCAAGGTTATATTATGACCACATAGCCGGTGCTCAGACCTACAGTTTGATTTTGGAGAATGTTAACCTATGTGCATTTGAAGGAATTGGAAAACTCTTTAAAGAACTTCGGAGATAATGTACTTCGATCTATCACTTTTGGAAAAATAAATTAATCGAAGTAAATATAGCTAGACATGAATGTGCTGAAATTTCGCAGAAAATTTTTTGGTATGTTAGCAAACTAAAACAGTCTCAAAAACTATTTGGACAGATTACAAACAGCAATCAGCCAGAAAGAAAAGAGCTATAATAGGAATCACAAGCCAATTTTCAAAATTACTGTTTGACACACATTAGATGATAGTGATGCAAATTACTATAGATCGAAGATATATATCCTTGAAAACGAGCAACGTACCTTGTTGAAATTTTCCAAAGAACAACTAATTGCCGTTAAAAATATTTGACTGAAATGAATTGTACTTTGTCCAATGTGGACCGAAATCAGGATGTATTGGTTTCGAGTGTGCAGAAATTGTAGTATTATGACCAAGAATTTTCGAGCAATACAGACAAATTGCTATTATGGTATCTATAAATGGATTCCTTTATACTTTTTTTTTGCACTGCAAATGCGAGTACAGTTCGATCTGGTAATTTTTCCCCACAGTAAATGCAAAACATGGAATTCTTCAACCTCCATCACACGTTTTTCAGATATTTAAGATTAATCAGGGATGACGTTAAAGATAAACGCTTTCCTGTACCCTATGCCGAAGAAAATAGCTAAGTATCATAAATTTGAATAGCTTAAGACACATATTAAATATACCTCTAGTAGATAAAAATCAATTAATATTTACCGGATTCTTGTACTGCAAATTGAACCAGGCCAGGTATAGGTAATTTCTCGTTCTGATCAGAGATAAATATCTTGATGATTATTCATGCATTGACTTTAAATATAATGTATTGTTTTCAAAGATTAGTTTTGATTTGGATATACCAGCATTAGAAATTTAAATAAAAAAATATTTGTCTATATTTCCAGAAAAAGATACTTTGATTATTTATGACTCTCGATGGTTATTTGCTAAGCTGAATCACGATGAACTAAAATGTAAGCACCTGAAATTTGATCTGAGTATCTGTAAACAAAAGTTGTATTGTTCGCATCATACGAAAACGCGCAGTATGAAGTAAAATTATTAAGGCAGTTCGTATTGACTGCACAAAGAAGCTAATCTCTTTGAATGAAGATATATTTACTAAATTAAATGATTATGAATGGTTGTTTTGTTGCTCCTAAGGAGGAGGAGATGATAACTCAATGCAACGATGTACAGTAGTACTTCCTATATTCGCAGATTTCTTGTCAACTATCAAATTTAGGGTTTTCCAACGATGCAATGGGTATGGTTCGAATATTCCAATGGAATCAGAACAAATGATAAGATGTAAGGAATCCAGTCCAGATATTGAGCCACATCTGAATACAGAAGTTTATTGTTGTACCATAAACAAAGAAAAACGTAATCTTCCAGAATTAAGGCTCACTTTTCCAATGGAAACATTTTTAAAAATCTCGTTGATTTACGCATTTCAGGCTATAAAATTGATCACCTTCAGAACCAAATTGGACAACCAGAAAGAAACGGTTTAAAAATTATTCCTTGCCACATTATTCTATCATAGTTAATGTTAGTGTAGTTCTAATCTTTTGCATCATAGTATTTTGTATATATAAACATTGTAGTAGTCTTAAATCTGTCTCAAATACTTTGGTGCAATACAGCAAGAGAATGTTGTAACCAAATATGGGTAAAGACCACAATTCTAAATCAAACAACTATTACAGCATTATCTCCTATTCAGGGTAGTCGGCCTCTTCATAACAGTAATGATGAAGAATTTGCAGTCTTTGAAAGACTTAATCCATCTACAGAACAAAGGAGCACAACTGAACCAGTTTCTCGTTCTGATCGGAGATAAATATCTTGATGATTATTCATGCATTGAATTTAAATATTATGTTATTTTGAGATATTTAGCTGGTAGGATTAGTTTTGAGTTGAATATAGTTACATTAGGAACTTGAATAAAAAATGCAATCAATACAATTAGTAACAGGTAATCAATATGGCAAAACCCAGTTACCCATCCAGTTTTAAGAGAATTTATGTAGTTAATATTTACAGTAGTATCTAAGACAGCAGCTCCATACGTATTCACTAAGTTCTATACACCGTTTATCAATGATTTGTTAGCATGAGTCCTGATCTTGCTGATTACCCAATTAAGAACCTCACCGAGAACTTGAAGGCCTCGGTTCGACTCTTCCCAAAAGGTAGTGTAACGAATTGGTATATTTTAAGACTAGCCAATGGATCGCTCAGGTCACCTCCATGGATACAGTCGAGAAGTGCACTCCAAACTTGGCTCTCATGGAGTTCATCACCGACTTTTATAGATGAAACATCAAGACTCTAAATATCTTTAACAGGAACTGGCAAAATGCATTCAATTTACCTTCTGCCTGCTAGGAAAGATACTCCAATTAGCTAGAGTTCATTAGTAATACCCTAGAATTCATTCAGAGTTATTTTCTTACAGTATTATCGTAATTGTTTATATATATGTACATATTTTATATTCAACTTAACCTTTCATTCTCAATTTTATTTGCTAATGCTGGTTTCCGCTCCGTAGCTAGACCTAAGCTTGGGAGCTGGTATCAACTATCCTCGATGAAACAGATATAAGAGTGCATCTGACAGAAACGAACCCTAGTTTATGTTGCGGCATCCGTTCTGGACGTTACACTGGATGCATGTACTGATTCGGTTGGGAAAGAGTGTCTTGAAGCAGCTGCATCTTCTCCTGATTCAAGTTGGCCCGCAACTGTTGTAAATGGTCCTTGATATCCTGGATACTGGCACTGGAATAGAGTTGAAATCTGAACTGTTCCCATAAGTGTTCTATCGGGTAAAGATCTGATTGAAGGTTGTCCTTTTGCAATTTTGCAATATTAATTTTTTTACATTCAAGCAAAATTTCTGAAATCTAAGATGAGTTTATGTTTTTACAGATCTGCGGAATCGGTATGCTAAGTTCCTCTTAATTATGGACTTCGCTATAATTTTAATGGACATAACATTCGGTTAAAAAATTAGGTGTGGGTGATAGTCAGAGCTGCTAGCGAAACTGTTAACTTGAATAAGTCCTTATTTGGAAAAAAAAAAAAAAAAAAAAACGTGAGAAACAACAAATATGCTTTATAACTCAACATTTTCTTATGGTACACAACAGAAACTGCTACGAGGTACTTAACTGACAAACCTTTTTATTTTGATATACAACTCTGTAATTAACCGCTACGACATGTCTTTCGGACAAGGTCCACAGAAATAAAAATGCCCAGCCTAATCGACTGTGTTCCTCTAGGCAGTTCACGTCCATAGGAGGGAGTTCCGTTGCCATAACTCCTTCCCCGCACCTCTGGTTCATAGACCCAAACGGTTTTCTTGATGCTCGATAGAGCAGACACTTCTCCGTATTTCATAGGGTGTTTTATTTCAGTTGAAGCCGCGTTACGCTGGTTCTGCTTCCACTTTCTTGCCATGTACTTAGAGATATTCACTTCTATATAGTCACAATTTTTTCTAAATTTGTTGCTATCGATGTAGAAATGGTCTTAACATATCCACATACGAAATGATTTTATTTGGCCTCAGTTCATGCGCGTTACGATCTCTAAGACCACTCGGCGTGCACTAGTGTTGTAAAAAAATTATGAAAAAAAAAAACCATGTTTTTTTTATCTCAAATTTGTAAGGCATTTATCATTTAATATGACTGTTTTTATAGTTTATACTAAGTACTTATCTTAATTTTAAATCTACTATACTCTTCTGGTTCAGTATAAAACAAAATCACGAAAATATTGGCAACATTGAAGTTTTCTTTTACGAACGGAGACTTCCGAGGAGGCTTGGTTGGCGCGAGAAGGAATCCCTGTTTCCCGTTGTTTGGATTGATACTTGCTATTTGAACTAGTGCCACCAACCCTACGAATTTATCAGTAGACCTACGGATCTTTTAAAAAATTAGGAATTTTAAATTTATCTCCGTTTTGTTTATTCTTTTTTACTACTTATTGTGCTTTCCTTATATTCGTATACTTGTTAGACTCTCAGCGTATAATGATACTGAGTCATTAAATTGCAGTAATTATGAATCGTTTCCTTGCAACGGTTGGTGTAAACCAATGATTGAAAAAGAAATATAGCTCCTATTTTGTATGATAATAGATTTAAATTTAAACTTAAAAGACCGTAATACAGAATTATCAGCGCAGTCTTTAAGCACAGTGTGTACTTTGCTCACAATTTAAAATTGCAATCTCAAAATCTTTTGCGTACAACCAGTAAAAGAAAATGTAACTATTTCTTAAGTTATGGATCTAGAGGAGCCAAAAGAAGAAACAGAAAATTCCGACATCGACCGAACTAATGTTGGTGGTGCTGATATTAGTGAATGTGGTACTGACATAGAGGTATGAATAAAATCATGTTACCTATGTAGATACATGTATGAATCATTATGTAAGACATTATATTATTCAGTAAGATTTATAACACACATTTAAAATGTAAGTTCCGTAAATAAAACTATAATTTATCAAATTTACTGTTTTCTGAAAAAAAAATAGAAAAAAAACCAAGGTGCTAAGCTATTTTTCATTTTTTTTTTTTTACAAAGGTGAAAAAAAATTTTTTTTTAATTTGCAACACTAGCGTGCACTGAATAGCCGTTTCGTAAGGCGACTAAAAGATAAACGCGTATGTCATTTTTGGCCGGGAGATCCCGAAGGATTGTTCAGCCGCCGCGTGACAGTTTCGATTAGCCGCGCATGTGCGTCTGTCATGGCTGCCCTACCCCGATAATCCTACTGGGGAAAGGGAACCTACAGCTTTACGTGGAACCCTAACCACGGAGCGTCCTAGCGTGCTTCAAATGAACAAAGTAAAGCTCTGCCAGAGGTGGAGGCCAGTTTTTAGACTTGTAAAAATTCAAGGACCGGAATTTGAACTGGGGACCTAATCCCGCATAGAATGAGGGACAGGAAAGATGCTGGATAATACACTTGACATGTACAGTGTTTCCCTATAGACCGCTTTTGCACCCCGTTCTCCTCCGTTCAGTAGTCTTCCAGTAGCATAGTTTTCATGTCGCTCGTGATTCTTGGATGTCAGCACACTTGGCGTTTGTCCACTTAGCCACTCAGCAATGCAGTCTGTCTGACTGCGTTCATCGCAGTAACGTAACATGTACACGGACATCACTCTAGGACAAGCTAAAACGGAACTCGTCCGAAACAATACGTTTTGTCTCTCAGCACGCCAATGACTGCATTTACGTGCCCGTCGCAGTCTGAGGCATCGGTGGTTACCTGTCAATGAAAGCCGACGCAATGGCATACGTTCCATCAGTGCATTGAGTAAATTTATTTGATGTGTGGTAAATAAATTTTGTTGTTATCTCTGAATATTACCTGTTTAGTTAGTGCAGTAGTCAGGTGAGTTTCAGCAGCTGTTACAGGTAGTAGCGTCTCTTCTATTAAATTTATTTGTATCTCCGTCTTTTTTTGTTTCAGGTGATATGGTTTGTGTAATGTTTTCTAGTAAGCGCATGGTTTTCGGAGAGATTTTAACTGCTACGGCATCTCTTCAAGCACAGATTTGGAACATCCTAGACGAACAGCGGCTGTGCGTTGGAGAAAGTCATGAGACTATTAAAATAGAACCGGCAATATTTTATAGTGTGAATTATTGTGTACCTGTTGCAGCAACGCCTCGCAACGTGTGGATCGCAGAAAGACATAGACGTTCCAAAATCACCGACTGAAAAATGAGATCTTGCCATTAAGTAATGCATTTTTAGTTTTGCAGGAGTCTAAAGATTTAAGTGTGAATAAGCCGGGTTTGGAGTTTTACGGGGCAACGCGGGAAAACTCATTATCGTTGCAGTTCTCCATTTGTAGTGTCGTGCAGCGCATCGATAGTGGGGAAGCCAAATGGTGGAAGATTTATCATTTGAATTGTAGTTTACAGGAGCTGTGTGGCAGAAATAACTGGGGCTTCGTCGACCTTAGACCGATGATAGCTGCCAGCTGGGATGCATTTGACCGGTCAGGTGTCTCCTATACACCGACCAAGGAGGCTGCAAGAATATGGAATTGTCTTGATATAAATTACTTTTTAGGCTCGAAGGTCCTTTAGTTCAACGAATAGAATATAACAGTATCCAAGATATCGGTTCTGGTAGTGATGGAGCCAATAAATTGAATATTGGAGCTCTAAACACTTCATCCGTTTCCTTTCAAAATGCGAATACGAAGAATACGAATTTCTAGTCCAGAAATGACTATACAAAACACCTAAGGATAATGGTCCTAAATTGCCGGAGTATTACAGGGAAATTAGTTGATTTCCATGCTGCAGTTGCGACTAATGGTGTTGCTATAATACTAGGAACCGAGAGCTTGTTGAAACCAGGGATTGAATCTAGCGAAGTATTCGCACCTCATTTCAATATTTCTCGGAAAGACAGAACAATGTATCTCAATGGGTGGAGGCGCATTCGTGGCTGTTAATAAAACCGTTAATTGCTACGTCATAACTGAAGCAGAAAATATTTCCGAGTTAATATGGATAAAGGTAAAAATTGGCAGAAATTTAAAGTAATAAGATCATTTTAAGGTCCTCCATATTCTGAATTGGCTAACGCGGAATATTTTGGAGAGTTACTTAATAATATTTCTTAAAAATTTCACGGGCATATATTTATCATGAGTGGCGATAGTAATCTACTGTCCGTTAACTATGACACATGTACTTTCAAATCAGGTGGAACAGATACGTTGATAACCGAAACGTTCATGGAATCATTCTGGGAAAATTCTCTTGCACAGATGGTCGAAGAGCCAACACTGTGCAACAAAGATACCTTGTCCATTCTGGATCTTTTCTTATAAGCAATCCGAATATTGTGGTTTGTATAGAGTTCTTATAGAAGACAGTATAAGCGATCAACATGTGGCTGTAGTAACTTCGAAATCTAGTCTGAATTTGAAGCATAATAAACTCATATATTGCTTTTCGCCTTGGGTCGGAGGTTATCCTCTCTTCCTTCCGGCGGCTGGCTGAAAGGGTGAATTCTGTGGCCAGTGACCGCAAGATATCGGCAGAGCTAACCATCTGTAGCATCGTAGATAGAGTTGACTGTGGACCTCTGGTTCAGAGCCGTATTGAGGGGCTGAATCAGAGACTACGACGTTTCTGTGATGACATTGGCTGCAGATTTCTCGATCTTCGCCATAGGGTCGAGTCTTGTAGGGTTCCCCTTAATAGGTCAGGTGTGCACTACACACGGGAATCGGCTACACGGGTGGCAGGGGCCGTGTGGAATGCACTGGGTGGTTTTTTAGGCTGAGGGAGGAAGACCTGAAATACGAAATTCAGTTACAGGCACCCAATCAGATGCAACACCGGAATGTAGGAGCAACGTAAAATAATCTCGACAGTTAAGAGTTCTCGTAAGACAGGAGGAGGATGAGGAGGGTCATGGGAGTGTATAGGGCATATACTGGCGATGAGGCATGGAAAGATATTGCAATAGGTATGAAAAGTAGTGCATGGAAGGGAAAAGATGACCATGAGCACAAGTTGACACTCGATTTCAGGCACAAGGGTGTGGGAAGATTCTCTTTTTTAGGTAAGGGTGTCAGGGATTGGAATGAGTTACCAAGATAAATGATGAATAATTTACTGAAAACTTTGAAAGAATTTAAAGATAAAATTTGTAGAGGGCAAATGTAGGTAGGTGCAGGATAGGGGGAAGATGGGTGTGTAGGGAAATTGCCACCGGAACATGTGCTCCATTGCAATTAAATTAAATTAAATTAAATTCGATAAATTGCCATTTTGCCACATGCACATTTTTTTTTAGTAAAGACATTGAGAAAGAAACGTCAGTAATGTGCCTAAAAAAATTCTTTCTTCTACGAGTTGCGCGCCATACCAAGAATGCTGTATCATAAGGCAGAATATGGGTGCATATAGTTGATGCATGATTAAATAATATATTTTAATCACGTTTTCGCATTAGTATATTTCTTTTTGTAACCTCATAATGTTGGCGCATTCTGGATTTTCCTAACAAATCATTTTATTTGTCTAAAAAATAAAAAAATAAACATCGCACGATTGGCATATCGGCAATACATTTGGGAGGAATTATTTTTAATGTGCATGAGCAAAGCTCCATCTTCAAAGATCTCATTCTATATCGTCGAGTCTGTTTGTACCCTTCTGGATGCTATATATTTACTTTAAAATATTGAGAAGTATAGAAATGATGAAGATGAAATATACCTGTTTCATTAGAAAACACATAAAAAATAAACTTATTAACAGTAAACAATAAAATAATTATATTCTAAAAATATTGAGGCTGTATATTATATAATATTTTATGTATCAAACATTATTTCGAGTAATAAAAATACGTAAATGACTTTTAAATTAAATTTAAACAATACTCAATGATTTTTTAACATAAAAGGAAATAAAATATTTGGAAGTATGGGGATTCGAACCAGGATTCTCAAAACGGGAAACAAGTGCCTTACCGCATAGAGCACGCTAATGATCAGGAATATCGATTAACAATCTATATATTTAAATATATCCATCTATTTTTTGCTCGCAAATTTCAAATTTCTTGAAAGATATGGCTCATTTTGAAGAAATAATTGTAATACAGACATGTGGAATAAATACCCTTCAACATATACTCGAGGGATCAAAATCAGTTCTTAACATGTCTGATGGTCTCCAAATTACACGTGATGCAACTGAATAGTTACGATATGGGCACGGCACAGAAATAATAGTACCTAACAACATTATTCACGCTAAAACACAGTATCGAAGCGAAGAACGAAATCTTTTGTTATTTCGCTTAGATCTTCCTTCTATTTAGCTATTTAGCACTTGCATATATTTCACAATATAACCTCATACCAGTATCAATTAATTTACAATACGTATATTTAAGCAATAGGTTATCGTCTACAAAACTGAAATAATACTAATAATTTAAGCTAATTGACACTTGTGTATACATCGAAGTTTTAACATTGTTGAATTCCGATGAGCAAAAGTCGATGTTTGATGAGAAAAATCTGCCAAGTGTTACGGCGTCAATTTTGGGTAAATTGCTAGTGTTTGCTTTGCTAAATCCTGGTTCCATAGCGAATTACTCTTGTCTATCAGCATATAACTTAGAACAACTGTATTAACATGACAAAAGTTCCTAAAAACGAATAATTTACCAAGTCACCTGTTCTGTTCCACGAAAATGTCAATAATAACTTTGGCGTTTCGGGTAGGGTGACGTAATGCTTTCTCACCGGCGTTCGCAGTCACGTGACTGTGTGCTTGATTTTGGCGGATTTATTTTCTAAAAGTAATAATAATCTTTATCTTTTATAATAAATAATTTTGTTTTTTTGTTATCTCCTTAGCACGATTAATCATTAAAAACTGCTATGCTTCCAATTTATTCTTAGTGGTCACAAGCCTAATAGAGGGCCGTTTTCAGCTATTGGGAAACGTGTAGTAAACGTTACAAATCAGTTACGAAGATATAAACGATTCACAGTTCATGCAGATCATTCAAGCCTTATAACTGAGTAATTTAGAATAATATTTAGGAAGGAAGTCAACCAGTTGTAAGGACACAGCGTGAAATGTAGTTGAAATAAGTTAGAGCGCCTTTAAATTATTTATATAATAGAGAAAACCGCATTCTAAATATGTAAATACGAGCCACAGGCGCAGGTGTTCAGCATGGCTGCCGCGTTACCGCGACAAGGCCGCAGCCTTGTTTAGTGTGCAGTTGATAACGCCAGATGAGGGCCCGCGGGTCTTTAACTCACACATGAAGCACAGTAGCTCGCAAGAATATGACACACTTTTACGTTAATAATTAGATTAATGCTCTTTATTTTACGAAAGACAGTACTAAATATGTACTTTTCAGATGAAACTGCTGTTCATCTCGTTGAAAATATTTTCAATACAAGATTTTTCGATTGAACGATACGATTTATCACCAAGGTTATATTATGACCACATAGCCGGTGCTCAGACCTACAGTTTGATTTGGAGAATGTTAACCTATGTGCATTTGAAGGAATTGGAAAACTCTTTAAAGAACTTCGGAGATAATGTACTTCGATCTATCACTTTGGAAAAATAAATTAATCGAAGTAAATATAGCTAGACATGAATGTGCTGAAATTTCGCAGAAAATTTTTTGGTATGTTAGCAAACTAAAACAGTCTCAAAAACTATTTGGACAGATTACAAACAGCAATCAGCCAGAAAGAAAAGAGCTATAATAGGAATCACAAGCCAATTTTCAAAATTACTGTTTGACACACATTAGATGATAGTGATGCAAATTACTATAGATCGAAGATATATATCCTTGAAAACGAGCAACGTACCTTGTTGAAATTTTCCAAAGAACAACTAATTGCCGTTAAAAAATATTTGACTGAAATGAATTGTACTTTGTCCAATGTGGACCGAAATCAGGATGTATTGGTTTCGAGTGTGCAGAAATTGTAGTATTATGACCAAGAATTTTCGAGCAATACAGACAAATTGCTATTATGGTATCTATAAATGGATTCCTTTATACTTTTTTTTTGCACTGCAAATGCGAGTACAGTTCGATCTGGTAATTTTTCCCACAGTAAATGCAAAACATGGAATTCTTCAACCTCCATCACACGTTTTCAGATATTTAAGATTAATCAGGGATGACGTTAAAGATAAACGCTTTCCTGTACCCTATGCCGAAGAAAATAGCTAAGTATCATAAATTTGAATAGCTTAAGACACATATTAAATATACCTCTAGTAGATAAAAATCAATTAATATTTACCGGATTCTTGTACTGCAAATTGAACCAGGCCAGGTATAGGTAATTTCTCGTTCTGATCAGAGATAAATATCTTGATGATTATTCATGCATTGACTTTAAATATAATGTATTGTTTTCAAAGATTAGTTTTGATTTGGATATACCAGCATTAGAAATTTAAATAAAAAAATATTTGTCTATATTTCCAGAAAAAGATACTTTGATTATTTATGACTCTCGATGGTTATTTGCTAAGCTGAATCACGATGAACTAAAATGTAAGCACCTGAAATTTGATCTGAGTATCTGTAAACAAAAGTTGTATTGTTCGCATCATACGAAAACGCGCAGTATGAAGTAAAATTATTAAGGCAGTTCGTATTGACTGCACAAAGAAGCTAATCTCTTTGAATGAAGATATATTTACTAAATTAAATGATTATGAATGGTTGTTTGTTGCTCCTAAGGAGGAGGAGATGATAACTCAATGCAACGATGTACAGTAGTACTTCCTATATTCGCAGATTTCTTGTCAACTATCAAATTTAGGGTTTTCCAACGATGCAATGGGTATGGTTCGAATATTCCAATGGAATCAGAACAAATGATAAGATGTAAGGAATCCAGTCCAGATATTGAGCCACATCTGAATACAGAAGTTTATTGTTGTACCATAAACAAAGAAAAACGTAATCTTCCAGAATTAAGGCTCACTTTTCCAATGGAAACATTTTTAAAAATCTCGTTGATTTACGCATTTCAGGCTATAAAATTGATCACCTTCAGAACCAAATTGGACAACCAGAAAGAAACGGTTTAAAAATTATTCCTTGCCACATTATTCTATCATAGTTAATGTTAGTGTAGTTCTAATCTTTTGCATCATAGTATTTTGTATATATAAACATTGTAGTAGTCTTAAATCTGTCTCAAATACTTTGGTGCAATACAGCAAGAGAATGTTGTAACCAAATATGGGTAAAGACCACAATTCTAAATCAAACAACTATTACAGCATTATCTCCTATTCAGGGTAGTCGGCCTCTTCATAACAGTAATGATGAAGAATTTGCAGTCTTTGAAAGACTTAATCCATCTACAGAACAAAGGAGCACAACTGAACCAGTTTCTCGTTCTGATCGGAGATAAATATCTTGATGATTATTCATGCATTGAATTTAAATATTATGTTATTTTGAGATATTTAGCTGGTAGGATTAGTTTTGAGTTGAATATAGTTACATTAGGAACTTGAATAAAAAATGCAATCAATACAATTAGTAACAGGTAATCAATATGGCAAAACCCAGTTACCCATCCAGTTTTAAGAGAATTTATGTAGTTAATATTTACAGTAGTATCTAAGACAGCAGCTCCATACGTATTCACTAAGTTCTATACACCGTTTATCAATGATTTGTTAGCATGAGTCCTGATCTTGCTGATTACCCAATTAAGAACCTCACCGAGAACTTGAAGGCCTCGGTTCGACTCTTCCCAAAAGGTAGTGTAACGAATTGGTATATTTTAAGACTAGCCAATG
>CM061919.1:45879637-45904636 GCA_031002005.1 Vandiemenella viatica | reverse complement strand
CAACAAAACTGCTTAGGAATATTAAAATCAATAACGCTCCCGGTCCAGGTACGCAAAGGAAACTGCGTGTTTGTCGAAATTATATAGCACCTCCTTGGATCAAGGAAAAGTAACGGCTGACTGGAAGACCTCCAGTGTTTGAGATTGGGAATGTTAATGGCTCTCAAAATTATAGGCCGATTTCATTAACTTTAATATTTTTCGGGGTTTAAGAACATATTAATATTCAAATTCCATGCATTTTTTGAATGAAGGGGAGCTTTTAAACCCAAATCAACAAGGATTCAGAACAGGCCGATGCTGCGAGACACAATTTGCACTTTTAATTCACAACTTGTGCCGTATGATAGAAGAGCGAACCCAGGTTTACTTAGTTTTATTAGAGTTTAAAAAACCTTTCTATATTGTGTCTGATATTAGGTTACTTACAAAAGCTATGACATATCTCGACAAATATGTGACTCGGTTGCAGACTTTCTGAAGAGTAGAACACAATGTGTAGTTCCCGACGGTGAGCGTTCGTCGCTGACCGAAGTGAGACCTGGGGTTTCCTGGGGAGTGAGATAGGGCCCCTGATTTTTCTCATTTACATTAATGATTTATGCAACGTAATAAAGGGGAAAAATTACTATTTACCAACGATGCTACTATCAATCGAGAAATAACTGCGTTTTATTACAAGCCGACGCGTGAAAATAATCGTCTGGTGCGAACATTGACAGCTGGAGTTCAATGCTAAAAAATTCCAAGTCATGCTTATAAGTAAAAAGCTAACACCATTTAGATCTGAATATACAACTAATGGCACTGTCTCCACAACGGTAGATTCAAATAAATACGTAGGGGAAACAGTAATAATTTGTTATTAGAATGAGCATACTGAGAAGGTAATTGGGAAAGCAAACCATATACTCCAATTTCTAGGAGGTATACTTCGCAAGTTAAAACGATTGTATACTAAGCTCTGATGCGACATTATTTAGAACAATATTGTTCTGTACGGGGCCCCACCAGGGGGATAATGGAGGCATTGAAAAAGTTCGAAAGAAAAGCCGCCCGATTCGTGACAAGCATATATAGCTGGAGGAAAGCGTAAGTTCTATATTGTAGGAGTTTGGTTGGAAAGATCTGGAACACCGAATGCGTACTCTCTGCAGAAGATAACTGAAAATTCACGACAGATCTATTTCACGATGACAGCAAACACATATTACTTCCAGAAACATTCATAGTTAGCAATGGCCGAGAAAATGAGATAAGAGAAATCAGGGCCAGAACCGATTCTTTTCTAACTCATCTTCCTCCACGAGAGATTAGGGAATGGAACAGGAAGGATTAATCGAGCGAGAAAAGTTGGAATCCGACAGGAGTAAGCGTCGAGCAACCGCTCCGGCCATACTGATCTGGATTCTTCATGGTTTTCCCAGAATTCCGGGATGGTTCCTCAAAGTAGCCCATGGACGCCTTCTGTCATATCCCGTATATTCCTTCCGATGCACAAACGATTACACATTAGGATAGGTGCAACGCACCCTCTCCCACGGACATTTAGTGAATCGCGGAATAATAATAATATTAATAGTAAATCTAACCTGTCCGTAGATAAAAAGAGGGCGCTGCTGGGTCTATTTGCACGCCTTCTCTCTGTTATCTTAATCACTTATTATGGTTCCACACATCCTACTATTTGGGAGTGATTCAGACCATTTGCTCCGGGTGTTACAATTTTTGCAAACAGTAGTGCAGGCAGCTCTGCATGTCTTAAATGCTATCCGTCATGGCATTACTTCAGTACGTTCGGAATTGTACTCCCGGAACTGTTTGTTCATTCCAAATATCAGAGAAGAACATCAGTTCTACTGCTATTCCATTTTGTTTCTCGCATATGTACCTTATGAAAGCTCCATTTTGACAGCAGTTACCAAGATTTCCTACCACGTCCTTCAAAACTACATCGTTTTCTAAACTTGAATGAGATAGTCACAGGTCATCAATATTCTGAGTCACTCAATAATAGAAAATCATTATGTCCGTGGTTGGATTCCACGCTAATCCCCTCTAGTGCTAACAAACCTAGTTGTAACACTGGTGTGCACACATCCACAGCAAATTCAAGCCACAACAAAGGCTTAACGTGGTCCAAGTTGGCCCAAACGAACATACATACATACATTATGCATGAGTGCACACAGCTGTTTGCGTGCCCTACGTAATATTAAAGCGTCACGTAATCCCATGTAGTTGTCTATGCCAAATATGTCCTGTCCGTTAATTTTTCTCTCTCCTCTCTGCTGTGGCTATTCTGTCTGGGCAGTTATTTCCATGGCGGAAGTGAGTGCTTAAACGCACCAACACGCCGGACAATAGCAGCAGTTTTAACGGAACGACGCAGTAAGTATTAGCGGCCATTTCCATCGAGCAATTAGACTTTAACAGCTGCAGCAATCTGCTGCAGCCGTCACTATTTTATCGACTATGTTAGGCACTGGTAACAAAAATTTCAGCGGGAAATTCAACTGTCCCCGCGATGATAATTTGCCAACTGATAACAAGTCTCACATGGACGAATGAAGAAAGAAATAAATGGTTCTGCTATAAGCTCACCAATGTAAGAATCTACTTTTCTGTATCTTTCAGACGAGTAAAATTAATCTGTTTTTAACTTCAAACATTTCATGCTATCAAATTGATATAAAAATTTATTTTCTTATAATATAAATTTGTTTATTTATTGACTCGCTAGTCTTTCTGAATTACAAGTCTTACGTTCTATTAGCAGCAAGTTTTGATCACTTCAAGTACCAATCACATCGAATTACAATGAATTTCTTATCCAAATAAAATATACAAGTAAATCATAGGTCGATCCACTGCAGTAAGTGTTCTCTATAGGTTAAGCATTTTCAGATAATGAAATGCGAAAATGAACATTAAGTATCTAAGTGAAGGATACAGAAAGAATAATGGATTTGAAATATGAGATCCAAATGGTAGCTTGCATCTGATGGACTCTTCCAATTAAGACAGCTGGAGCTGGAATTGGAGAGAACTCAAAATCTGGTGACCGTGCATCATACCGAACAAGTTTAATCTTCATCCAGCGCCAGTCAATCAGGTAAGATGGAACTCCCGAAACAGACAATAAGTTCCTCGAGGACATGGCATAACCTTTGCCCATTAGTGACCTCTATACTTCCACCACACTCGGATGGAACTTGATATTTAATTCTTGATTTTGTTCATTTTGTAGAAATATGAGTAAACAAAAACTGGATTACAATTGGTATTAAAACATCTTACAGACATAGAAGGGAATTGTATGTAAAAGTTATGAATACTGATAATATACTTCTCAGACAGCATTACAAAAATTACTGTAGAATTTTAACCAAAGTAATAAGAGAAGTTAAACGTTTGGCCATAAACAATGAGATTAGTAGTTCAGATAATAAGATATAAAGTGTTTGGAACATTTTATAAAAGAGAAACAACTGTATCATCCCTTGAACATAAACCTATATCTTTAAACATTAACGATAAACTTATAAATGACCCCTCTTAGGCAGGAAGTGCTTTTAATAACTACTTCTTCACAGTTTCTGAAAAACTAAAAGCAAAATGTTTTGGGAATATGGATGCTATAACAATACTTAATCCTTGTCACCAGAAACAGCATCTATGTCTCTACTTGCAACCAGTCAAAATGAAATTTAGAAAATTATTAAATCCCTCAAAAATAAAAATTCATTTGATTATAATGAGTTTTCAACCCATGTAGTGAAACAATGTAACACCAGCATTAATAGAGTTATTAGTCATTTTTGTAATAGTTCTTTTGAAGAAGGTATATTCCCTGACTCACTCAAGAAGTCAATAATCTAACCGCTTTATAATAAGGGTGATACCTCAAAGACTAAAAATTACAGACCCATATCACATCTATCAGCATTAAAAAAAAAAAAAAAAAAAAAAAAAAAAAAAAAAAAAAAAAAAAAAAAAAAAACTTCGAAAAAGCAATGAACTACTCAGTAAAGCACAGTTTGGTTTTAGGCAAGGTGTTTCAACAGATTCAGCAATTTTTGCTTTTGTAAACAACATACTGGAAGCAATGCATAAAAATTAAAGTCCGCAGGGATATTCTGTGATCTTGCTAAGGCCTTTGTTGATCATGAGATTCTCCTAGGTAAATTAGACCACTATGGAGTTAGTGGTAAGTCAGGACTTTAGTTTAAATAATACTTGGAAAAGTAATATTTAGGTGCAGAATTGGTCACGTGCATATACAGTCGATCTTTGTGGAGTTTTCTGTCAACACATGAGATTCGGTTGTAATATGAACAATAAATCACGATAACGAAAGTTTTTTTATATTTTGTACTTATGTGTGAGAAGTCTGTCACTAATTCTAGAAAAAAAATAACAGTTTGTACCTTCATAGTTGTTATTAAAATTAAGCATAATTAAGCGTAATTTAAAGTTGTTAACCATGTTAGGATCAACAGATTTAATTAATAGAAATTCGATATCTCAAACTTGTAGTATACACCATCAGAAAAGTAATCTTATAACGAATTTACTGAGAATATCAGAGTAATGATATTTGAGTAGGATTTTACCAGCACCTGTTAAAGTAACAAAAAATACAACTACGAGTCTTAAGGCGAAGGAAAAATGTGGTATTGATGAGGTGGCTAGGTTAGACAAATCACATAACTACTGGATAATGATAAAGATTTATTTATGTCTTGACGACCGAGATTTGATCCCCCACAAATCCGAGAATTATCCTTCGGAGGTGAACGTTCGGAATGGTCCCAAGCTCACTCAATCTGCTGCCCAATGAGTATCGTGGAGGAAACTCTGTGGGAAAAAAGGTCGGAGCGCGGCTCTAATACCATCATTCCTACTCTAGTGCCGAAGGTTCCAATGGAATTTGGAGTTCCATTTCCATTAATTCTACCGGAAGCGGCAGGAGGCGGATGAACCCCGTTATCTTTACGTTTACCTATTACATTTGTACAATGATTTTTCTTGTTTAGCGTAATATACTACTTACGTTTCGATACAACCAAGAAAATTAACGTAATTGGTATTTATTCTCTACGTCTTTATAGTTCATCTACATAGAAATACAAGGAACTTTTTTTTGTTTTGTTTTTTTCTTTTTTCAACCTCCGATTGCACAGCATAGAGACCAGACGAGTGGCAGGTGAGCGGTGTGCGCAGTAGACGATTGCGCATCTCCCCTACCACTCTCTGTTTTTGCCGCTTTCGTGACTTCATTCTGTGACGAGCTGCAGGCACAGAAACATTGCCGCATTGATCAATTCTCCCGCCAAGTGTGAGTTAAGCGTTATTCGTTTTCTGCAAGCAGAAGGGAACAGTGAAGCGGAAATCCATTGAAGAGTGAGCCAAGTGTATAGAAAGAGCTTTATGAGTGAAGGAGTTGTGCGTGAACGGTGCAGAAAATTTAAAGAAGGCCGAACTGATGTGTAAGGTGAAGGGGGTCTAGAACGCAAATCTGTCGCTACAGAGGACATTGTTCAACGAGTTGACAACTTGATAAGAGAAAACCGCAGGTTCATGATAAGTGGTTTATCAATGAAATTTTTAGAAGTGTCAAGATCTTCTCTGTACTCTATCGTAATAGACAATTTACGCTAAAAAAAATCTGTGCTTGCTGGGTCCCTAAAATGTTGACCGACAACCACAAAACTCACCGAACGGCGTCAGCTTTGATGTTCCTTGACCGTTATCACGCAGATGGAGAAGATTTTTTTATAATCAGTTGTGATTGGAGATGAGACGTGTATTCGGTATGATACATCCGAAACGAAACAACAATCCCAACAATGAATGCACACAAATTCACCGAACAAACCAAAAAAACTTAAAGAGACCTTCAACAACCGAAAGGTTTGGCTACCGTGTTTTGGGGCCTAAAAGGTGTATGCTTGTGGAGTTTATGCTGCCGGGGACCACTATTAATGCAGCTGTTTACTGTGAAACTTTAAAGCGTTTACAGAGGTCCATTCAGAACAAAAGAAGAAGCATGCTGACTTCTGGCATTGTTCTGCTCCACGACAACGCTCACCCCCACAGTGCTGGTGTCACCCAGTGACTTCTTGAATACTTTCAATGGGAGATTTTTGATCACCCGCCATACAGTCCCGACCTAGCACCAAGTGACTTTCATCTTTTTGCTGGACTAAAGACGTGACTAGGAGGACAGCGGTTCCGAACCAACGAGGAGCTTCAAGACAATGTGATGACTATTTAAAGTCATTGACGGCAACATTTTATGAAGAGGGTATTGGACAGCTTGTCCACAGGTATGACAAATGCCTTAATCTTCCAGGTGAATATGTTGAAAAGCAACCATAAGTGTACATAACAGTTGGTAATAAAATATTTTTTCCATGTCCTTTGTCTTTCATTTATAGCCTATCGGAGGTTGAAAAAAAAACTGTCCTAGTACATACAGACCCCACTTGTTTTTATGAAAAATTTAACACACCATTTTTGATGCAAATTTATATAAATATCATATTTTCATGTGACATTTTCAAAAAAAAGTAAAAAATCTTTAAGGGAATTATTAAATTGGCAAAAATTTTAAAAAATCAAAACTTTTTCAACAGGTACGATTAATTTTTAAAAATACTTGCAGCTGACTACCGAATACATTTATTTACACTATCATACATAAACGTTATATTCCATCTCTATTCGTACAAAAAAAGATGAGTCACGCAACGATTTTCCCAAAGACTAGGAGTCCCGTCGTAGAGTTCCAATACAAACGGGGAAAATATGACCCTTAGGGAGCGTGCACAAACTACTTGGCTCGGTGCAGGGGAGGGAGGGGTTGGCTGGAAGGCTACGCCGGGCTACGTGGGGGTAGGCGGGGTTCCGAGCCAGGCAACGTAGCTTTCCTGTCATAACATTTTTTACAGTTAAAATGAGGAATATTTATTTCCCTCAGTTAATTATCTCCGTATGTAATTTACAATCGTCTGACAAGAGAAAACAGTACAAAATGTATTCTGGAATCAAAAGGGAAAAAAGCTACATGCTACGTGGGGAGGGAGGGGTGTTAGAGGCAAAAGCCACGTCGGGCTACGGCAGGGGTGGGGGGGGGGGGGGGGAGGTTAACAGGAGGCCAAAATGGAGCTACGTGGTTTATGCACGCTCCCTTATCGTGTGATCTAGACAGGCCCAGCTTGGATACATCAACTATATTTATGTGACTGTGGTCAGACAATATTCCACTTTATAAGTGGATTGGTCACTCAGAGATTGTTGTAAATATTTTTGCTTTTTTCCTTTACCCAGATTTGGGTTACTGATCTTTTTACTAACGAATCTTCCACGTTAAGTTGTTTCCTTGTAAAAGAAAAATAAGGTAGAAGCAAAATCAAAACCATTAAATACATTAAAATAACTGCGCTCTATTCAGAGTTGATTTGTGTAGAGTAGGCTTGCAACGAATATTCGGCAACTATTCGGTATTCGGCCGAATAGTAAAAAACTGGCCGAATTCGGTATTCGGCCACTTTTTTACTATTCGGCCGAATACCGAATATCTAGGTACTATTCGGCCGAATACCGAATACTTAGGATTTTTTTTAAAATTAGATAATTGCCTAAAATAAAACGATTGATTCATTGCATGGTAATATATTTAACTTACAATTACAAAAAATAATCTTGCATGGTCAACTTACAGGATGTCAAAGCAAAACAAAAATATTATAAATACCTATTCACTGGAATCATCATAATTGAAATTTAGGAGTGGAAGATTGTGATGCAGAACTCCTCATTTTTCTGCATTGTCAGGTAGTAGTTTACTTCTTTTCTTCTCGTAGACATTTCCAGCTTCAGAGAAAAGCCACTCCGAATAAACACTTCTTCCTGGCGGGGACAAGTATTTTGCTGTTAGCTTTGTCAAACAGGGAAATTTCTCTCTTCTTGCTTGCCACCAAATGTACGGATTACCATGGCCAAGATATACTATTAATATTTAAATAAACATCAATTTCAGTTTCAACTGCATTTTTTTCTTGTGATGTCCCTGCATTGATCGTACTTTTCTCTGTAACAATCTCTTCAAATCAATACATAAACGATGAGTGTGTACTCTGACTGTGACCCGACTCTTCCGTCATCCTCTTGGACTGAATAGGGGACGAATTCGCGCTGCCGTCGCTGCTTGTTTCAAAGTACGTCTTTAGACCATCGATCAAAATATACTGTCTTGCGTTTTCTCTTTGCAGTTGACTGGTGAAAACATTCATTTTGAAGCGAGCGTCCAAAGCGGTTGCCGACAAATAATTTTTATTTGTGGCAATGTCTTCAAATCGTTCGTTCAACTTGCATGACAAGTCTCACTTGGCTTAAGTTGGCTGTTAGCTCTGATGTGCTAGTTTTATCGCAATATCGCGTTAGAGCAACAACATACGGAATAATTTCAGAAATGCATGCATATCCGGAACTGGTGATTTTTGTTAGTTCTTCAAATGGTTGTAGTAATCTCAAATGTTGCTCTAAAAGCTCCCATTGAGCAGCAGTCAAGTTGGTAATATTGCAGTCCGTGAGCTACACTGAAATTGCCCGTTTATGTTCCATTAGCCTTTCAAGCATATAATATGTGGAATTCCACAGCGTACTGACATCTTGCACCAATTCATGTTCGGGGAGACCCAATTGCTTTTGGATTGCAAGCAGTTTTTTTTTGCGCAATACCGGAATGATTGAAATGGGTCACGCTCCTCCTTCCTGCAGTTATCATTTCCATCACTTCATCATATAGTGAAGAATGGCATATCATACTACAAGAAGATTATTGATCGAAGCAATCACTATCGTACTATGTAGGGGGCAGTTCAGAAAGTGGTATCAGCAATTCGGTCTTAAGAAGGTTATACCAATTGCTTATCCCGTATTATGAACTATTGTAAGAAAGCTTTTCCATCTTCACATCTCATTGGATGTTGTTCTTAAGAAAAAAAAGTATTGTCATAAATAATCCAACGTAGATACTTGAGGCCATACTTCAAGCTTGTTAAAACAGGCACAGAGTGGTGGGAGGTAACTCAGCTTTAACAGGCGGGCGAGAGACAAGCACAGCAATACAGATTTTGGCTCACTCCGGCCGAATACTTTTGCCGAATATTCGGCTATTCGGCCAGGAAGTCTGCCGAATATTCGGTATTCGGCGTATGGCCGAATATACTATTCGTTGCAAGTCTAGTGTAGAGCACTTATGGCGCAATAAATAGCCTTTTTCCACTCAAAATTTGTGATGACGCACACTTTACACCATACCTGGCCTACCTAAGTGAAATACTCGTAATACAGTACTAATGTCGGTATCAGCAGTCACAGCTGGGCAGAAAACCGTTAATCGTTAGTCAACGAAGTTAACAAAATTGCAAAAATGTAACTTTTAAGTTAACCTATAAAATAATTAACGTTCTTCTTAACTTCCGTTAAACTGAAGATCCGTTTACTTTAGTCCTTTACATTGTTGTTGACGTCATCTCGTTTGTTTGAATTGCGTGCCACGACTCGCTGGTACGTTCGACAAGTCGAATAGCGAACGAAGTAGGTAACACGAGTACAAGTGTGATGCATATATAACTTTTATGCTAGGCTTGGCGTGGGTGTGAGTGGAAACGCTAGAGTTGTAGAGGGTTTGTATTTTACGTGTTAAAATCGGCGCTTACTATACAGGGTGATTCAAAATGATTGTCGAGGTTTCATGAATTTTGTACCGGCTGTGTACTAAACATACAAGTATTATCTTTACATGGATGAATGGACAAACTCTCAAAAGTTTTGTTTCGTAGCAGCCGCTAATCTTGTAGTAACGTTTTGTTCCGCCAGATGTCAGTGTTTGCAATATGGCAGCTAACGCTATAGAGAAGGCTTTTTGCACTCTAGATTTTCACGTGTGTCAGTCAGTTACCGTTGTCCAACGGCACTTTCGAAAAAAAATTATGAATGATGCACCTTCAGACAATTCCATTCGGAGGTGGTATGCGCAGTTTGTGGAGAGGGAAAAGCAGTGGGCGTCTTTCTGTGTCGGAAGTCGTAGTGAACCGCGTCAGAGAAGCTAATAAACGTAGCCGGCGGGAATCAACAAGAAGAGGCAGCAGAGAACTGAACATTCCACAAACCACAGTTTGGCGCGTGCTACAAAAACGCCTAAAATGAAAGCCTATCGCCTAGGGCTGCTTCAGGCTATAACACCTGACGACCATCACAAACGTCTCACGTTTTGCAACATTACGCAAGAAAAAATTGAAGAAAATGGGTTTTGTAAAAGACTAATTTTTAGTGATGAAGCGAACTTTCACTTGTGCGGGTAAGTTAACAAGCATGACGTGCGGATTTGGGGGACAGAAAATCCCAGAGCTTTTATTGAACACCAGCGTGATTCTCCAAAAGTGTGTGTGTTCGCTGCTGTTTCCAATGCGAAAATGTACGGTCCGTTCTTCTTCAATGAACAGACAGTAACAGGACTAACTTACCTCGATATGGTCTCTGAGTGGTTGCTGCCTCAGCTGAAAGAGGTGGATGATTTCATATTCCAACAAGATGGTTCTCCACCTCATTTCCATCGAGAGGTCAGAACATTTCTCAACGAACAATTGCCGCAGCGATGGATAGTACGCGGAGCCGACAGTGACCAAATGCTCATGGCTTGGCCACCTCGTTCACCAGATTTAACCCCATGTGATTTTTTTCTGTGGGGTTACGTCAAGGATCAAGTTTATCATCCTCCTCTACCTGCGACTATCCCTCAAGTGAGAGAATAGACCAGAGACACCTTTCTGATGACATGCTGCGTCGCGTGTGGGATGAAATGGACTATCGCAGAGATGTGTGCCGAGTGACACAGGGCGCACATATCGAACATTTGTAATGGATTTAAAAAAAAACTTGATGAGTTTCTTTCCACATCAAAATAAGATTCAAATTCGTATCTCAATTGTGCTAAGTGCAGGAATTTTTTGAAACCCCAACTATCATTTTGAATCACCCTGTACATTTCAAATTCGATCAGTTATTAATTTAAATATTTTTATAACGTTTTTACTACGTGGAATATAGTACCATTTTTTAGTTTGAGTTGGCTTGTTGTTTGTTAGTGAAATGAATTAACTTGATATTCGTTACATTATTAAATGATGGAAACTGAAAATCTAGAAACTGTTAATGAAATCAGAAACGCTAGCAATAGCAACGAGGAGATTAAAAATCCTTGGCCATATTTATGTTATTATGTCGCATTTAAATCAAGATTGGAAGAACAATTGTTTTATGAATTCAAACTTTGTTTTCCTAAACTTTCTACAACCAAGGCCCATGTTTCGAGCCTTAATAATCTTAAACACAACATGAAAAGGATGCATAGATCCAAATATTTACAGTTTGAAGAAAAAGTAGAATCAACGTTAACTCGTGAGACAAGGAAAAACAATTCAAAGCCCTCACCAAGTGTTGTGGATTCTGGTGTATTTTTTTTATCTCCATCTGCTAATAAAAGGTTACAACAAAGCACTGGCATCGTAGTCACTGACAGCGACGTATCTCAAGCTGGTGTACACCAATGCATTGTAAACTTTTTCGTTGTCAACATGATTCCACTACATCTTGTAGTACCCGATACGTTTTAGAAGCTGATTAAAATGTTGAACCCCAGTAAGAACTAAATTTCCAGGGGGACATTGGGGAGACGTATTGTTGATGGTTAACTTCTAGCGGATAACTGTAAATTCGTTAAATTTGAAAAAAACGTAACGCTTTAACGATTAACGAAGTTAACTTTTTGATTAACTGTGCGCAGCTATGTTAGCAGTCTTCTTTCAGGTTATCAGTCTCTACAACTCAAATATATATGAAAGGAAAACTGTTTACCAATAAACGCAAACTTTAAAGTTTATTATTGACACATTATTTTTAACCGACTTCAAAAAAAGGAGGAGGTTCTCAATTCGTCGGTATTTTTTTTTTTTTTTTTTTTTTTTTTTTTTTTTTTTTTTTTTTTGTATGTATGTTCGCCGATTTCTTCGCCAATTTTGAACCGATTTAAATGAAATTTTTTTAGTAGATAGGGTATACCTCCAAAGTGGTCCCATATGAATTTCATTGAGAAACCACCCCTTCTACCCCCTTCTACCCCCTTCCACCCCTTAATTTTTATACAAATCCACAGTTTTTATTCGATCTCGATGAAACTTTGGACATATATATCCAAAAATAAAGAGAAAAATACTGTCAACTTTTGGTTTAAAAAAACTGAACCCTCTATCCACCTCCTTAATTTTTGCCAATTTTATTTATTCAAAGTTACAGTCGACACCATTTAACTGATCTCCATTAAAGTTGGCAATTACATGTAGTTTTTCATGGAGAAGGTATCTGACCAAAAAAAACAAAAATAAAAAACCACCCCTCTCCCCTTTACACCCATTAATTTTATAGAAACCTACATTTCTTATCTGATTTTTATTGAGCTTTGCACATGTATACTTTAAAACAAAGAGAAAAATCCTATCAATATTTGGTTTGCCAAAACTCAACCCTTTTCCCTCTTTCAACCCCATTAACTTTTCTCAATATTCATTATAAAAAACCACAATCGCGATTGTTTGACCGATTACCATGAAAGTTGGTGCTTATATGTATTTTTTCACGAAGAAGATGTCTGACCAAAAGATCTAAAAACCACCCCCTCTCCCCATTAAACCACTTAATCATTATACACAACCACAGTTTTTATCCGGTTTAGACAGAACTTAGCAAATTTTTACTATAAAACAAAGAGAAATATAATGTCAACTCTTGGTTTACAAAAACTGAACCCCTCTCCCCGTTTCCAACCCCTTGATTTTCTTTTTAGAAAGCTACAGTCGACACCATTTGACCGACCTTTATGAAAGTTGGCACATCAATATGTAATTTTTTATGGAGAAGTTTTCTAACCAAAAAATAAAAATACCCGAACTCCCCTTTCCTTAATATTTGTACAAAACCCACATTTTAATCCGATTCGGTGGAACTTCGCATGCGTATACTTTAAAACAAATAGAAAAAGAAAAATACTGTCCACATAACTTTCACAAAAACGCAAACCCTATCCACCTTTAATTACTGTCAATGTTCTTTATACAAAGTTACCGTTTCTTTCTGATTTTGAAGGAAGTATGCACATGAATATCGTAAAACAAACGGAAAAATACTGTCTACATTTGGTTTCGAGAGTCCAAACTCCGCTCCTTCCTTTCCATCCTTTAATCTACAGTTTCTATCCGATTCTGAAGGAAATTTGCACACGTATACTTTAAAACAAAGAGAAAAATACTGCCACATTAGTTTTACAAAAACCAAACTACTCTTAGTCTCCACACCAAGTAATTGTTTTTATACATACCTACAGTTTTATCCGATATCAACAGAAATTTATGCACGTGTACTTTAAATCAAACAGAAAAAGGCAATCTACATTTGGTATACGAAAGCCCAATCCCTCTTCCCCTTTACCCTCGCCCCTTTTAAATTCAAATGTTCTTCACAAAAATCCATAGTTTTAATTTCCGTCAAAATCAATTCAGCCATTTTTTAAGTCATGGCATAATATTTATAAAATAAATGTGATAATGTCTCAACATGTACTTCAGATTTCAACTTGGATCCCAAGCTTTCACGTTGTGGAAACCAATTAAAAATCTATATTTTCTGTGTGATGCCGGAGTAAACAGATATATTCCAGAGACAGATTTCTGTATGTGGTATGTATTAATGCCCAGATGTTACATGTTTCGGTTATCGACCAGCTGCTTTAACAGATGTTATGAAACGATCGAAACATAGCCTGAACAAAAATTTAAACTGACATTCCTTAACACAACACCCAATTCACCCCGTTCTGGAAGTTGTTGTGGTATGTAAAGACAGAATTCTTATTTGAAAGCAAGCGCTTTAATCCGAGAGCTACCAGAAACTGAACTCCCAAAATGGGAACTGCTGCTGCATATTTAAAATACAAAACAATACCACTATAAATACCACTAAAAATTTAAAAATAAAATAATTGTTTTAAAAAAACATAAAAATCGCCTTCTAAAAAATGCACTAAAATTTTTTAAATAACTTTATACCTTGCTTAGGAGAAAGTAAATCTAAATGGACTATATTTTACTTTACTGGCATTGAAATTTTTTTACATTAATTAATTATTTTTGGAGTCGGTGCCAGCGAAAGCAAGAAAACCAAAAGATAAAAACAATAATGAGTTACAATAATACATTAAAAATCATGTTACTTACCTACAATTAATGTCAAAAACATGTTTCAACAAAACTGAAACTGTAAATCGTTTACTGCATGATGCAGCCTACCAACTGACACTGTAGCGCCAGAGATATGCCTGGATCTATATCTACATCTACATATATACTCTGCAATTCACAAAATTGTGGGTGGCAGAGGGTGCTCAGCACCAAAGCTAATCTCTTTGCTGTGCATTCCAATCCCTAATGGTACGAGGGAAAAAAGAATTCATATAAGAATCAGTCCGGCACCTTATTTCTCTAATTTTATCTTTCCTGTCCTTCCGACTCAAATAGGTTGGTGGAAGAAGTATTTCACTACACTCATGAGTGAAAGTTGGAGTACGCATGTTTTCCAATAAGTTTAAACGAAACGTGTGTCGTCTATCTACCAGAGACTCCCAACCTAATCTACTAATCAGTTCTGTGACGCTTTCATAAGGACTGTAGCAAGTGGTCACGAATCGAGCGGCTCTTCTCTGTACTTTCTCTATACTTTCGATGAATCCCTTACGAAACGGGTCCCAAATGGCACAACAATAATCCAAATGTGGACGCACAAGGGATTTGTACGCTAACTCCTTTGTTTGTTCATTACAGTTTTTCAAGATTCTACCTATGAATCGCAGCCTAGAATTTGCTCTACCTACTAAAGAATTAATGTGTATGTCCCATTTCATGTTCCTTTGTACTGTTACTCCCAAATATTTAATAGAATCGACCATATCAATAACTGTATTGTTTAACTCGTATTTCTGAACAATCGGATTCTTTTTGTTAGTTATGGATGATCAATAAGGCTGAGCCGCAGATTAAAATACTATTAATTTGTTTCCCTAAGCTGTCTCCCGCAATAACAAACACTATCTACCTCACGACATGCTGTAAAATATTGGGTATTTTTGTTCGTACTCCCCGTTTCACCTCTAACACCAAAAGAAGTTCAGCAATTCGATCTTCGCGATGTGACAGCTGGCACCGACTCCAAAAATAACTAATTAATGTAAAAATTTCATGCCAGTAATGTAAAATATTGTCCATCTAGATTTACTTTCTCCTAAGCAAGGTATAAAGTTATTTTAAAATTTTTAGTGCATTTTTTGAAGGCGGTTTTTATGTTTTCTTAAAAACAATTATTTTCTCTCATCAAAACCACCAACTGTAAATAAAAATATTCCTAAGGAGAACCATTTCGATTTCAAGTAAACCAGGTATTTCTAAGGTTCATTCCATCCTTTGTATATTTATCATACTATATAAAATTCGTTAATATTCACTAACTATGATGAACAATATTTCTCTCTCTTCCCAATCTTTCAGGCAACTAATATTCTTGAACAAAACTATTTTGAATCGTCTATAAATTGTTTAGTACGGAACCGCTGGAAGGTCGAATTTACTTGACTGTGCTCTTGGTAGACTAGCCCTTTTCAATCTTCTAGCCGGCTATTGAATCTCGACGACTGAATTTGAGCTCAAAATAACAAACTATTGGGCAAATAATCTTCAACACAAAACACCACATCTAACGACTACTGTTCCTACAGCAAAATTAGGACAGGTGGTCGACACACTGTCCAGAAACCTCACTCTCCTCCAAACAGTGGCCACACTGTGGTAAAAAATATCGAATGGCCTATTGCATGGTGCTGTTCAAGGGTTTTTAGATTATTCCTACTGTAATGCCGGAACGTTAAAGAAAGTTGTGTGATAAGGCGTAAGGGTCTTGTGTGTCGCCAGGGACTGTAAAACGATTCAGACTGAATGCCAACAGGCTCCAAGAGTTACAATGAACAAATTTCGCGGAATGCTGTCCACGAAAGCATTTTAAGACATAAAATTAAGATAAACGGTTAAGTGTTCCGACATAGAATAAAAACAGGAGCCGACGCGACAGCCGAGAATGGAAAGAGGCCACTCTGTTCCTGGTATTTTGACATTCAGGCTTGAAGAGGAAAAATGTCAGCCAACACAGGTGCAGTGTTTCTGCTGCTGTTATAAATAGTACTAGGGATGGATCTATGCCAAGGAAGAGCGACTCTCAAGACTTTGAGGCCGAGGCTTCGTGGAAAAGGAACGCGACCAAAGAGAGTTATCCCGTTCTGGACTGTGATTCTGCCTGATACTCAGAGTTTTCTGCTATACAGATCTGTGGCCAGGGTCAGCAAGTCTGACATAGAGAGCCGCTAGCTAGCCGGATCGAGTTCATACTGCAACAACAAACAAACAATCAATTGAGGTTCGTGGCGCCATGGGTAACCCATGGCGCCACTGGGCACTTTGGGCAGCTTTTGCCGCCCCTCTACCCTATTATTTTAAATATTGCGGTACGTGCAATTACTCGCTATATGATAGTATTGACCAGTCGCAGCAAATTCGGCGCAGGTGCGGGCTGTCACGTGTCGCACCCAGGGCCGCCAGGCCGACCACGCCGCCCATCCCGCCGGCAGGCACAGGCGCATCTTCCGGGAGGTGAAGGAGTGAGGAAGTGGGATTGTTGCCACCTATAAAGTCGGTTCGTGTCGTTAGTCGGTTAGTTAGTTAGTTGGTCAGTCGTGGGTTGGTCTATTTCTTAGTCAATTGTTGTAGTCTATTCCCTAAGAAGCAGGTGATTATCTGCTATTAATCGGGGTTTGCTTTGTTATTGCTTACCAAGCTGACTGCGTGTTCATCACGCAGTCAGCTGGGCAGGTTTTTTTCATTGCACTATGGTTTACTTTAGGGTTGCCAGATGGCCGGGAAATTCGGGAATGTTCTGGAGTTTTGTGTCGCGTCCCTCGCAGCGGGAGGTAGAGGAGCGCTCCACCTTACCGTATATATTGATTGTTCAACTATGACGTAGTGATTTTCAACCAAAGTTGAATTAATAATCTTAAAAGAGGTGCTATATATAAATGTATATAGGCTATGTAGCATAGTTTTTACCTAAAATTAAACTTTTTTTAATTAATTTGAATATTTGTTCTCTCCTTAAACATACCACTTAAATATCTTTTTAACCCCATAAATGTCCCAGAAATTATAATTCTGTATCTGGCAACCCTAACTGTATGTATTAATGGACATTGGCAAGATACTTCTCAAAACCCAGTACGCGATCCAGAGATCTCACTTGCTCCTAACTGGGTTAGTTGTTGCAAAAATTAATGTTTGTTCGTTGTAAATGTTCTCCTTAAAATTTAAATTTTCCTTTATCAATAAATTCATTGGTTTTGAAATATCTCCATTTCATTCATAATAGAATATTGTAAGCTCAAATTTATTCAACCAAACTGCATAATTCCACTAGTAATATTATGCAAATCACGACGTAATTCAGCCAGGATTACCGCATCAAACGGCGAGGTGACAGGCTTGTCAGCCTCCCCACACGGTACATTGCGTCGTGGAGGTGTTCTAGACCGAGGTGGCCCACGGGCAGTAGCCGGAGGGTGGGCACAGTGTTCACGGCGCTATAATGAAGACAGGTGGGAATGGACCTGCTTAGACGAAGTTAGATTTGGGCATGGTTCACTCCGATGGAGGTTTACGGAAAATCAAGCTCTGGCATTAGTCGCAAGGATAACTGACCTGGATGTCTCAAGGGATTGACGGTCCACAACGGTGGCTATTTGATTATTATTTACTTAATGAAATAAATGTAAATAATTGTACATAACAAACTAGAGTATCATTTATGTATTCTACCGCTCAAAAGCCCACCAAAGCATAATTATTCGGCCCGAGGCAGGCCCAGAGAAATAACAAGTATTTAATTAGTCGTCAGGTGTGGCGTGAGCCACCATTAGAATGTGTTGGGCGTGAGGGTAGGCGTAATACTCCAGCAGCATTGCGACAAATGAGAATAAAATGGAGAGCACGAAAATAAAAGGGCAGAAAATACCACCCAACCTACAGTGTTACAGGAAAGCGGAAAATCGGTACAGGAGTAAGCAGTATTGGCGAACAGAACCAGCCACTCAGCACTCTGAGGCAGCCGACAAGAAGGTCGCCAGCAGCTAGAAGACTGTCAGCACTACGCAGACGCCAGTAGTGCGTCAGAAATGTGAGTAACAAGCATTTCTCACCTTGCCTACCAGTGTGGGAAAAAGTGAAACCGCGGTAGGTGGAAGTGCAGTAAAAGGGGAGAAATTACGAATGAGCTTACCAGAAGCAATAAAACTAATTCATTTTGTGGCGAGAAGAATTCTTAGATAACTGTGACACGGTATTCATTCTTATAGATGCCGAAGACCATAAAATCCTTCCAAAATTTATGAAGACCCGTATCGGAGTTCAAGCTAGCTAGCGGATTCTCGTACGGAAAAGTACGGACGGAAGCTGATACATAGAGAAACGTTTTCATAATTAATTAAGGCAACCTGTTCAGTAAGAAAATATCTTCCGGTAAGCTCTTCTATGACTTTATCTACAGAATCTTCAAAGACATGAAACTTATGCATAATAAATACCTGTTTACCTAGTTTTAAGTGCAAAACTACCTTTCCTTTCGTCCTGAATGTATGTGATATAGTTCCCTTAATATTTAGAGTTTTCTTTAAATCAATTTGGATGTTATTTGCCAACGAATTCTCGTGTATAAGTCAAATTTGAGCACCTGCGCCAAGTAAGAATAGAATTTCCCCATTGTTGGCAATTGATTTTGATAAAGTGATTTTCATGTTCACAGCCTACATTGTGTATTTGCCCATATTGGCAAGTGTAAGTTTGGCTGTCATTTCTCACACTCTTTTGTCGTTTCCCAAACCTTTGTTTACTTTTTGTGTTATTTAATTGTTACGATAATGTTAAACATAGTGTCCCAACTTGTTGTATTTATAGCAAACTGCTTTCATTTTTCTACATTCTGAAATAGCAATAACTCAGTTACATGTAACATGGCTAATTTTTCTGTATTGTGTATGCTATTTATATGCTGTCGCAAGATGACCTTCCTAGTGACATATTTCACAAACTGCTTGGTTTCTACACTCTCTACTGATGTGGCCTGTCCCTTCCATAGAAAGACTCCCTCTAACTTCTGCTTCTGAAATTTCCTTGGCTGTAGCATTCCTAAAACCATGTGCAAGATTATCTACCGTAGTTGCCGACTCCAAAATTGGTTTGGATTTTCCTTGACGCGCTGCAAATGTTAGATGCGTTGTCGTCAATCGAAAGCCTGTTCCCATAGTTTTCCATTTAAAATATTGTTTACAGATTCCCATGTTTTTGCTAAATTGTCTCATTAAAAGCTTGTCTCTGGCTCTCCCTAGATATCTTTGGCTTAACAGACTGAAATAGAACATGGTCTTGCTTAGAAACCTAAAGTAAATGAAGTTGAAACATTTTCAATAAAAGGATGTAACTTCTCATTTCCGTCAGTTACCGGCTTGGAGTTCCGCAACTAATAGTCTCTCGTACCGCTATCTTCCGATTGTTACGTTCAGTTTTGAAGCATTGCTTGCTGTGTACTCATTGTTCTGATGTCGCTGGTCACCGCGCTTATTTGAAGTCTCGCGCCGGCCTACACTGAGAACTCTTGCTGCGTTATTCCTCCTAGGGCTAAAATTTTCCGTTTCACTACGCTACTGCTCGTCTATAAGCATTTGAAATTTACATTACGATATTGAACTTTTTAACACTGTTACTGGCTTAACATTCTACCTCTGCGGCTACTAATCATGAAGAATTATTTTTACAGGAAAGAAAATTTATTTTCTGTGCCGTACTGATAGGAAACAAATTCAAAGCTTCCTACTATTGTTAAACACTAACTTGCATAATTAACGCTACAAACTCAGCTCACTTAAGTTATTTTGTAGCAAACCGGTAGGAAGCCGCCACATAAACTAGGCTTCGCTTCGATTAGGCACACTTCAATTTCATTCAGGATAGATGGTACTATTGACTAAGAATTAAGCAACTCTCGAGTTTATTGCTAGCAATAGAGATGGAATTAGCATTAGCAAATCAACTAGTGAAGGAGAGATTAAGTTAGCCTTAACAAACACTAGAAAGTTTATGAAAATATTGTATGAAATTAACTCTGATGCTGATAATAAGGACTTAAAGGAGAAAAGAGTAGGAGAAGGTTTCTCACGCTTTGTGCGACAACTTGGCCTTGAAACAGGCCGTGGATACAAAGATATAAGTTACAAGATTAAAGAGCATTAGAAAGTTACTCTACTACTTAAAATATACCAGTTCGTTGCAATAGCAGGATGTGAGATGGTACCTTATCTTGAAACGTTATTTAAATTGAGTCTGGACACTTGCTTGCTTACTAGAGGGCCGTAAAAGTGCTGATAGTAGTATCAGATCAAAAATGGGAGTTACAAATAGGGTAGAAAATTATATGCCAATCTGTCTGACATCAATGGTATGTAAATTAATCACATCAGAAATGTATATGAGTCGACATTATGTCTTTAGACAAGAATATGCATTCTAATATCAGTTAGTAAGATATTTCGGATGAAATGTACAGGTGAGACAAAATAGGTAGTGTAGCATCAGATCTTTCAAAGGCTTTTGACATAGTGAGCCAAATAAATGGTGGTAAATATTAAGGAAAAAAAACCATTGAAGTAGATGGAAAAGTGATCTCCCGGGTAGAAGAAATCTTAAAAGGTAGAAAACAAAAATTCAGGATATTAAATGCAGTGTCAAAAGAAGTGAAAGTGAAAATGGGAGTTCCACAGGGTATCATATAGGGAACACTTCTATTCGTTATTCTAATGAAGGATCATAATGATGGTTTACTATCAGAAGTTAAGTTGTTTGCAGATGACATAATGCTATAAATATGTTTAAAATGGTAGAAGACTGTAAGCAGCAGCAGGGTCATTTGGACAGGATATTTAGCCAGTTAAGGTCAACATGGGACAAAGATAAATGCAAAGAAGAGTCACCTTGTTAGGCACACAGAAAAAAATTAAAGATTGCTTATGATTAGAAGCTGGGGAAAGAATTGCTTGTTGAAGACAAGAAATGTAAATATCTTGGCATAACATTTGATTAAAAAGAAAAACTCAGCTAATCAGGACACATTGAGAGATAGTAGGAGCAGGTTTCAAAATCCTTCACTTATTGTAGAGAGTGATGAAGGGACGTTCCAGAGACGTAAGGGGACTGGGTTGCAAAACTTTGGCCAGACCGTTGCTAGAATATGGTGGTGCAGTATGAGACCACATTTTTGGTATCAAGTACAGGAGTTGGAAGGGATGCAAAGCAGGGCTGCTAGATTTGTGTCTGGAAATTACCTCATAACACAATAAGTAAGTGATATGATAAAGGAGCTGAAATAGGATTCAATAGAAGACGGAAGGAGGATGAAGAGGGATCATGGGAGTTTACAAGGCGTATATTGCTGATGATGCGTGGAAAAGATATGGGTGCAAGAACTAGGAGTAGTGCTTGGAAGAGACCATGACCATTGCAACAAGCTGCCACTCGAATTCAGGCACAAGGGAGTGGGAAGAGTTTCTTTCGTAGGTAAGGGTGTCAGGGATTGGAATAAAGTACTGAGTGAAATGATGTACAAATTACCAAAAACGGCGAAAGAATTTAAAGCTGAAATTTGTAGATGGCAAAAGTAGACAGGCACAGGAAAGGAGAAGCAGTACCGGATTAACCACGTAGCAGGAGGTAGCAAATGCTACGAGCCTCGCGCCTCCCAGGGGGGCCCCGCACCTAGGCTGAGGAGAAGAGTGAGTGTGCAGGGAGGGTGCGCTCCGTCAGCGAAATGCACTGTAGTAATTTTCATTTGTTTAAGAAGAATCGCAATCAGAGAACGATCAACGTGGATTCATAACAACACTTCATGTATCTTCTATATTAATATAAATCTGTAAGCAAGCTGTATGTGCCTCTTTATTTGAACGGGTACCGTGCAAAATCTACCGCAGCAATTTGGTTGGGATTTTCAAATATTTAAAGCTAAGGGTCCGAATGAAAATCTGTGGAAATAACAAAAGACTTATGTATACCATGTAAGGATTGCAATCCCGCAGTGTTTTCAATCCCGCTGGATTAGCGCCAATCCCGCGGGATCCCGCGGGATCCGTGGGGATTGGTACAAACAGTTTTTAACGCACATATTTAAAACACAGTTCCTTAAAATGTTAATAAATTAAATAATAATTAAATTAATAAATAATTTTTAATGTTAAATGATAAAAATTAACAATTAACAATATTTTGATTGTTGAAATAACATTAAAACTTTTTAGCGTGTCTTAAGTGTATTTCGAAGTTTTAGATTTTTGTTTTTTAATCTAAACCAATTTTTAAATAACTAATAAAAATTGAAAATATTGAGTCTTATTATGTGCCTTACTATACATCACATAAGATTAAAAATATGGTTTGCTTAATGGCCAAGTTACCAGAGGTTTTTTTTTTTTTTTTTTTTTTTTTTTTTTTTTTTTTTTTTTTTTTTTTTTTTTTTTTTTAAATTCTAAATAAACTTTCCATAACACCGAGAAAAGCCTTCCATTTCACAAAGTGAAGTGAATATACTCTGTAAAGTGTAGACTTGACTCAAATCAAGATCTCATAACTTTTTGTCACTGCACAAGCACGAGACTTGGCCTTTTTTTGCGTGATTCATTATTATATCTCCTGATTCCTTGAAGTGGAAATTATTATTTTTTAGTAAGAAAGGAGACTTTATCGGCGAATGATTGCAATGAAGTCCTCATAGGTTGTATTTCCGGATTTCATTGCAAACACACGAAATTACACACGTGAGGAAGATGGTGGAGGCAGCCGTCGATGTATGGTGTTCCTACAACACAATTCGTCGATACACCCGTGAATATTTCATTATAACTTTTTTTACCTTTAGCAGGGCCGTAGACAGGTTTAATGGGCCTCGGGCAATTTCACCCGACCGGGCCCCTCTTACCCGCGGGGTGGGGGTCACTTTTTTTGACAACGATAAAACAAAACAAAAGTATTCAGATCCTTACAGTCAGCTGATAAAAAACAAAGCAAGTTCCGTTCTCCACGCCGAAGCGCCATCGTCACTTACCGCGCTCTTAAATTTTACGTATCGTAGGCTACGTTTATTTGTTAATCAGCACATAAATTTTTATCTTATATTTTTTATCTTATTGCATAAAGCTGCAAGAGGTTTTTTTTGCTCACATTAACTGGTTTTTTCTTTCCGTCATAAAATTATAAGCCTGTATGATTGTTAACAATTTTTATTTTTCCGGGCCCCTGTCAACAATTTATGGGCCCGGGCCCCGGGCAAATGACCCGAAAAAACCGGTCTGTATACGGCCCTGACCTTTAGTCGAAATAATAACAAGGAGAAGAAGGATTAATCGAAAGCCTGAGCGGCACATGTAAGCAGGCGGCTTTCGTCAAAGAAACGCATTCAGGCAGCGGCCAAAACAATAATAAGTCAAAGGATATACACTTTCCTTTTGATAGCTGTTAAATAAATAGGTACGCGATCGTTAAAATAACGATAACGTTAGTTTCATATCAACGAATAATCAAATTTTCAGCCACAAATTATGAAATTGTCACAATTACTTTATCTGCAAATACAGAAAATGCGAATAATGAAACCGTGAATAAAAAGCTGTAACCGTGTAGTTCAGATAACGTGTGCGACACTTAAAAAGTAATTATATAATTAGAAAATCGTACTAAATACGCACCATAACTCAAATGACAGAAATGTGTACTCGAAACAAACGTAAGTTTTGATGAATACGTAAAAGTGTATTTATTTACTTACGAATGACGAAGGTAGACAAAAACAAACGCTTGTTCACATGAGTCAAATGGGTACAGGCAAACAGTGCAAAATATCCGACAGAGACCGAGTGGGGCAGCGAGTCACGCAGACTGACACGCGTTTCCGCCGGATTTTGCGGATTGCGGATCCGCTTAATTTTGTGCGGGATCCGACAGATTGTCTAATGATGCGGGATCCCGCGGGATTGCGGGATCCCGCTTTGCTGGATTGCAATCCCTAGTACCATGCGAATGAGCAAGCAATTAAAAACCTTTATATATGGAAAATCGTGTGCTACGGATTATCATTAGGGTCCGACCGAAGGTTCAGCTTCGGCCACCTTCGGCCAAAAAAGCACCTTCGGCCGCACATTCGGCTTCGGCCAAATTCAGCCGAATGTTTAGCCGAAGCCGAAGTTTTACATCCAGCCCCTGAAAATGAACCAACTTTTAGGAATACCGTCAACGTAGCGCGCCAACAGACGATAGCAAAGATAAAGAACCATTTGGAAAACATCATAAAAATCAGTGGGAAGTATATTGTGAAGCCAGTGTTAAATACCAAAGCTTGATTAATTTTTAAAAAATCAGGGATATTGTATGCGCCCAAAGATTTTGCAAAAGAAGTTTAACAGTCTACTTCACGCGATTTCGTAGAAAAAAAGTAGCGCCACCATGGCCCTACAATCATCCGATTTCTTGGCGGATTAATGTATTACGTATGGACCTGGTCATTGTAAACATGTTTCCGTACAACCTCGTTGAAGGAGAAGGACTTCGCAGACTTAATTTTACTGATCCTCAAATTCGACCCTAGTACACACAAAGCGAGAAAAATATTTTAGAAAGTCTTTAATGCCAGCTACATACGAAAAAGTAAACAGTAAAGTTGCATTGATTTTAGAAAAAGACTGAATGGATCAGT